>CM068591.1:4301329-4897640 GCA_035048485.1 Pteria penguin | reverse complement strand
CATTGTATATCTGACTAGAGGTCTAAGGAACAGAGAACGTCCCATGGTATACCTGTACATTGTATATCTGACTACAGGTCTAAAGAACAGAGGACGTCCCATGGTATACCTGTACATTGTATATCTGGCTACAGGTCTAAGGAACAGAGAACATCGCATGGTATACCTATACATTGTATATCTGACTACAGGTCTAAGGAACAGAGAACGTGCCATGGTATACCTGCACATTGTATATCTGACTAAAGGTCTAAGGAACAGAGAACGTCCCATGATATACCCGTACATTGTATATCTGGCTACATGTCTAAGGAACAGAGAACGTGCCATGGTATACCTCTACATTGTATATCTGACTATAGGTCTAAGGAACAGAGAACGTCCCATGGTATACCTGTACATTGTATATCTGACTAGAGGTCTAAGGAACAGAGAACGTCCCATGGTATACCTGTACATTGTATATCTCACTACAGGTCTAAGGAACAGAGAACGTCCATTGGTATACCTGTATATTGTATATCTGACTAGAGGTCTAAGGAACAGAGAACGTTCTATGGTATACCTGTACATTGTATATCTGACTACAGGTCTAAGGAACAGAGAACGTCCAATGGTATACCTGTACATTGTATATCTGGCTACAGGACTAAGGAACAGAGAACATCTCATGGTATACCTGTACATTGTATATCTGACTACAGGTCTAAGGAACAGAGAACGTGCCATGGTATACCTGTACATTGTATATCTGACTAAAGGTCTAAGGAACAGAGAACGTCCCATGATATACCCGTACATTGTATATCTGGCTACATGTCTAAGGAACAGAGAACGTGCCATGGTATACCTCTACATTGTATATCTGACTAAAGGTCTAAGGAACAGAGAACGTCCCATGGTATACCTCTACATTTTATATCTGATTACAGGTCTAAGGATCAGAGAACGTCCGATGGTTACCTGTACATTGTACATCTGGCTACAGGTCTAAAGAACAGAGAACGTCCAATGATATGCCAGTACATTGCATATCTGACTATAGGTCTAAGGAACAGAGAACGTCCATTGGTATACCTGTACATTGTATATCTGACTAGAGGTCTAAGGAACAGAGAACGTCCTATGGTATACCTGTACATTGTATATCTGACTACAGGTCTAAGGAACAGAGAACGTCCCATGGTATACCTGTACATTGTATATCTGGCTTCAGGACTAAGGAACAGAGAACATCTCATGGTATACCTGTACATTGTATATCTGACTACAGGTCTAAGGAACATAGAATATCGCATGGTATACCTGTACATTGTATATCTGACTAGAGGTTTAAGGAACAGAGAATGTTCTATGGTATACCTGTACATTGTATATCTGACTACAGGTCTAAGGAACAGAGAACGTCCAATGGTATACCTGTACATTGTATATCTGGCTACAGGACTAAGGAACAGAGAACATCTCATGGTATACCTGTACATTGTATATCTGACTACAGGTCTAAGGAACAGAGAACGTGCCATGGTATACCTGTACATTGTATATCTGACTAAAGGTCTAAGGAACAGAGAACGTCCCATGATATACCCGTACATTGTATATCTGGCTACATGTCTAAGGAACAGAGAACGTGCCATGGTATACCTCTACATTGTATATCTGACTAAAGGTCTAAGGAACACAGAACGTCCCATGGTATACCTCTACATTTTATATCTGATTACAGGTCTAAGGATCAGAGAACGTCCGATGGTTACCTGTACATTGTACATCTGGCTACAGGTCTAAAGAACAGAGAACGTCCAATGATATGCCAGTACATTGCATATCTGACTATAGGTCTACGGAACAGAGAACGTCCATTGGTATACCTGTACATTGTATATCTGACTAGAGGTCTAAGGAACAGAGAACGTCCTATGGTATAGCTGTACATTGTATATCTGACTACAGGTCTAAGGAACAGAGAACGTCCCATGGTATACCTGTACATTGTATATCTGGCTTCAGGACTAAGGAACAGAGAACATCTCATGGTATACCTGTACATTGTATATCTGACTACAGGTCTAAGGAACATAGAATATCGCATGGTATACCTGTACATTGTATATCTGACTAGAGGTCGAAGGAACAGAGAACGTCCCATGGTTTAGCTGTACATTGTATATCTGACTACAGGTGTAAGGAACAGAGAACGTTTCATGGTATACCTGTACATTGCATATCTGACTAGAGGTCTAAGGAACAGAGAACATCCCATGGTATAGCTGTACATTGTATATCTGACTACAGGTCTAAGGAACAGAGAACGTCCATTGGTATACCTGTACATTGTATATCTGACTACAGGTCTAAGGAACAGAGAACGTCCCATGGTATACCTGTACATTGTATATCTGACTAGAGGTCTAAGGAACAGAGAACATCCCATGGTATACCTGTACATTGTATATCTGACTACAGGTCTAAGGAACAGAGGACGTCCCATGGTATACCTGTACATTGTATATCTGGCTACAGGTCTAAGGAACAGAGAACATCCCATGGTATACCTGTACATTGTATATCTGACTACAGGTCTAAGGAACAGAGAACGTGCCATGGTATACCTGTACATTGTATATCTGACTAAACGTCTAAGGAACAGAGAACGTCCCATGATATACCCGTACATTGTATATCTGGCTACATGTCTAAGGAACAGAGAACGTGGCATGGTATACCTCTACATTGTATATCTGACTAAAGGTCTAAGGAACACAGAACGTCCCATGGTATACCTCTACATTTTATATCTGATTACAGGTCTAAGGATCAGAGAACGTCCCATGGTTACCTGTACATTGTACATCTGGCTACAGGTCTAAAGAACAGAGAACGTTCAATGATATGCCAGTACATTGCATATCTGACTATAGGTCTACGGAACAGAGAACGTCCAATGGTATACCTGTACATTGTATATCTGACTAGAGGTCTAAGGAACAGAGAACGTCCCATGGTATACCTGTACATTGTATATCTGACTAGAGGTCTAAGGAACAGAGAACGTCCCATGGTATACCTGTACATTGTATATCTGGCTACAGGACTAAGGAATAGAGAACGTCTCATGGTATACCTGTACATTGTATATCTGACTACAGGTCTAAGGAACAGAGAACATCCCATGGTATACCTGTACATTGTATATCTGATTACAGGTCTAAGGAACAGAGAACGTCCCATGGTATACCTGTACATTGTATATCTGACTACAGGTCTAAGGAACAGAGAACGTCCCATGGTATACCTGTACATTGCATATCTGACTAGAGGTCTAAGGAACAGAGAACATCCCATTGTATACATGTACATTGCATATCTGACTACAGATCTAAGGAACAGAGAACGTCCCATGGTATACCTGTACATTGTATATCTGACTACAGGTCTAAGGAACAGAGAACGTCCATTGGTATACCTGTATATTGTATATCTGACTACAGGTCTAAGGAACAGAGAACGTCCCATGATATACCCGTACATTGTATATCTGGCTACATGTCTAAGGAACAGAGAACGTCCCATGGTATACCTCTACATTGTATATCTGACTAAAGGTCTAAGGAACACAGAACGTCCCATGGTATACCTCTACATTTTATATCTGATTACAGGTCTAAGGAACGGAGAACGTCCCATGGTATAGCTGTACATTGTATATCTGACTACAGGTGTAAGGAACAGAGAACGTTTCATGGTATACCTGTACATTGCATATCTGACTAGAGGTCTAAGGAACAGAGAACGTCCCATGATATACCCGTACATTGTATATCTGGCTACATGTCTAAGGAACAGAGAACGTCCCATGGTTTACCTCTACATTGTATATCTGACTAAAGGTCTAAGGAACACAGAACGTCCCATGGTATACCTCTACATTTTATATCTGATTACAGGTCTAAGGATCAGAGAACGTCCCATGGTTACCTGTACATTGTACATCTGGCTACAGGTCTAAAGAACAGAGAACGTTCAATGATATGCCAGTACATTGCATATCTGACTATAGGTCTACGGAACAGAGAACGTCCAATGGTATACCTGTACATTGTATATCTGACTAGAGGTCTAAGGAACAGAGAACGTCCCATGGTATACCTGTACATTGTATATCTGACTAGAGGTCTAAGGAACAGAGAACGTCCCATGGTATACCTGTACATTGTATATCTGACTACAGGTCTAAGGAACAGACAGCGTTCCATGGTATACCTGTACATTGTATATCTGGCTACAGGACTAAGGAATAGAGAACGTCTCATGGTATACCTGTACATTGTATATCTGACTACAGGTCTAAGGAACAGAGAACATCCCATGGTATACCTGTACATTGTATATCTGATTACAGGTCTAAGGAACAGAGAACGTCCCATGGTATACCTGTACATTGTATATCTGACTACAGGTCTAAGGAACAGAGAACGTCCCATGGTATACCTGTACATTGCATATCTGACTAGAGGTCTAAGGAACAGAGAACATCCCATTGTATACATGTACATTGCATATCTGACTACAGATCTAAGGAACAGAGAACGTCCCATGGTATACCTGTACATTGTATATCTGACTACAGGTCTAAGGAACAGAGAACGTCCATTGGTATACCTGTATATTGTATATCTGACTACAGGTCTAAGGAACAGAGAACGTCCCATGATATACCCGTACATTGTATATCTGGCTACATGTCTAAGGAACAGAGAACGTCCCCTGGTATACCTCTACATTGTATATCTGAGTAAAGGTCTAAGGAACACAGAACGTCCCATGGTATACCTCTACATTTTATATCTGATTACAGGTCTAAGGAACAGAGAACGTCCCATGGTTACCTGTACATTGTACATCTGGCTACAGGTCTAAGGAACAGAGAACGTTTCATGGTATACCTGTACATTGCATATCTGACTAGAGGTCTAAGGAACAGAGAACATTGAATGGTATACCTGTACATTGTGGTCTAGAGGTCTAAGGAACAGAGAACGTCCCATAGTATACCTGTACATTGTATATCTGACTAGAGGTCTAAGGAACAGAGAACGTCCCATGGTATACCTGTACATTGTATATCTGGATACAGGAGTAAGGAACAGAGAACGTCCCATGGTATACCTGTACATTGTATATCTGACTACAGGTCTAAGGAACAGAGAACGTCCCATGGAATACCTGCACATTGTATATCTGACTAAAGGTCTAAGAAACAGAGAACATCCCATGGTATATCGGTACATTGTATATCTCACTAGAGGTCTAAGGAATAGAGAACGTCCCATGGTATACCTGTACGTTGTATATCTGACTACAGGTCTAAGGAACAGAGAACGTGCATTGGTATACCTGTACATTGTATATCCGACTGCAGGTCTAAGGAAAAGAGAACGTCCCATGGTATACCTGTACATTGTGTAACAGGGTGTACATTTACAAAGTCGAAACAACACACTGTCATTTTAAAGATATATATATATATATATATATATATATATATATATATATATATATATATATATATATATATATATATATATATATATATATATATATATATATAAAATTTTCTTTGCAAGTATCGACAGAAATACAGCACTATAAATAACAATAGACAATAATAAGAATATGTACAAAGATCACATAAATACATGTTGAACATTTTAAAAGCAGGAATAAGTTACATTTCTTACATTTAATAATATGATTTATCAGAAATTCATATAATTACTTTTATAATGTAATTACTTTTATGAATACTTCTGATCAGGATAAGTAATGGAAATAAGTATAAACATTTTACACTCAGAATGTTTAAAGAGAAATAACTAAACATACCCAAATTTGGCAAGATGCCAAATGTGGACAAACTCATAAAATCTACATCTTGAAAATTTTTCCTACAATAAAGATACTAGTTAGGGTTTAGTTACATCAATTTGATGAAAGTTTTCAAAATTCAAACAAATCACAAAAATCACTAAAAAGTCAAATAGTATCTACAATAAAATAAAGGAAATACTTTCAGTCATTTGTGTGCATTGATAACCATTTAGATATAAAAATAATCTAAAGTATCAAATTAAGGTCTTCTTATCACAAAGCAAATATCTAGAATGATCACAAAGAAAAAGTAACATGCAATGAAAATACAATTTACAAGTTCTTCACCAATAAGAAAAGTTTATACAACCATTTCAAAAGAGTGACCAAATGATTAATATCAATGACCAGCACATTACATCAAAAATAAGGGAAATAACTCAAAGTAAAGTTAGACACTTTCCAAAAATACATAATTCAGTAAAGATATATAACTCTTACAAATAGAGATACGAATAAATATAAATACATTTCAAAAATACAAAAAATATATTTTCACAGAATACACTAATAAATCACTCTATCACTTGTACATTGTATATCTGACTGGAGGTCTCTATCACCTGTATATTGTATATCTGATTAGAGGTCTAAGGAACAGAGAACGTCCCATGGTATACTTGTACATTGTATATCTGACTACAGGTCTAAGGAACAAAGAACGTCCCATGGTATACCTGTACATTGTATATCTGACTACAGGTCTAAGGAACAGAGAACGTCCCATGGTATACCTGTACATTGTATATCTGACTACAGGTCTAAGGATCAGAGAACGTCCCATGGTATAGCTGTACATTGTATATCTGACTACAGGTCTAAGGAACAGAGAACGTCCGATGGTATACTTGTACATTGTATATCTGACTACAGGTCTAAGGAACAAAGAACGTCCCATGGTATACCTACACATTGTATATCTGACTACAGGTCTAAGGAACAGAGAACGTTCCATGGTATACCTGTACATTGTATATCTGACTACAGGTCTAAGGAACAGAGAACGTTTCATGGTATATCTGTACATTGTATATCTGACTAGAGGTCTAAGGAATAGAGAACGTCCCCTGGTATACCTGTACATTGTATATCTGATTCCTCAACATTTTGGGATTATCGTCGATAGCATTCACCATGACAGTAAAATTAAGGCACCAGGTCAAAAATTGGTCTTGCAATTTGGTTAACCGGTATACGGACCCAAATCTTCTCACTGCCGTGAAAACAGTTCAATCAAATGGATACACATCTTAAATTCTATAAATAACACTCTCGATAAGAGAGCTGCCAGTTGCACGTGAATACGATTGAAGGGAATTGGGACATATGGACATATAGATGAAGTAAGTATTAGATGTAAAGATGATGGATAAATCCAAACCACAAGTGGTTGATGTCAAGGACTCCTGGGACTTGTTTGTAGGTAAAAAGTATTGATCCAATGGTGGATGTAAATGTACACGACTAAACGACTAGAAGCGATAGGATTATTGATTGATTATTGCTTTCCGTCACTCCACGATTATTTCACGTATATAGTGATGACATCTGCCTGATGCATCGCATACAAATGTATACCTTTGCAGCAAATCCACCACAAGCAGTAAGGGATAGTCTACCTGCCACGCCTACCGTGGCCCAGGACCTCGGGTTTCATTGTTTCATCCGAAAGACAGGACACCCGTGTACTCATGGCGGGAGTCGAACACGAGACCCTGCAGTCACGAGCCGAACGTCTCATCCACTGATCTACACCAGTTCCGTTATGTTAGGATTACGAAGCATCGATATACTGAGGGTAAAATATAAAGCATACGAACCAAACATGACAATGGAGCCTGTGTCAGTTTTCATTGGTGAAGTGAATATAGAGGGAAATGATAAAGATAGTACATACTAAAGATTAAATGCTCTCAATGTAAGTGCATATCCTGAATGTTCCTAGTCCTAGTATTCATATAGTTGATTTGTTTTTATGAAGTAATGATAGATTTTTTCTGCAGATGGTCTCCGATAAGTAACCCTGTTCCAACAGCTCCACAGCATTTCCCACAGAGACTGTTTCAGTTTGATCTTCTCTGGAATGTTTGGTATCATCTCATTTTCTCCAACTTGTTGCTTCAACTGTGTGTAATTCAAACTATAAAACGGCTCTTCTTCGCAAGTAACTTCAAAGATAACGAGGGCGAAAGAATAAATGTCAGCTTTCTTGAGAGCATGTAAGTTTAGCAACTCTCCTCTCAACACTTCCGGGGCAGAATACCGAGGAGTTCCGATGTTGCGGATGTACGAAGAGGACTCGGATTCATGCTTCATCATACTCAAGCCGAAATCCGTGATCTTAGCGGTTGGCTTTTCTCCGGTTTTGTAATCCAGGAGGACATTTTGGGATTTCATATCGCAATGAGCGATGTTGAA
Organism: Pteria penguin; assembly: GCA_035048485.1. Classification (NCBI taxonomy): domain Eukaryota; kingdom Metazoa; phylum Mollusca; class Bivalvia; order Pterioida; family Pteriidae; genus Pteria; species Pteria penguin. The sequence goes on along the minus strand of CM068591.1, from coordinate 4,889,288 downwards.
ACAATGAAGGAAATCTAAAGCTGAGGATGCCTGTCTGATAATATTCAAGCGTTCTTCCTCAGAGAAATCTATATCTTCATCTATATGAAGAGCTTCGAACAAGCTCATCTGCATGTACTCCATGACGATACAGATATTGGGCGTAGTGATACAGGCCCCCAGAAACTTGACAATGCAAGGATGGTCCAACTGGCAAAACAGCAAGACCTCGTCTGTAAATTCTTGAAGACGTTTCTGGGAAACGCGCTGTACTCTCAGCTTCTTGACAGCAACGATAGATCCGGACCACTTAGCAAGGTGGACATCGCCAAACCCACCATGGCCTATCTTTTCCATCAATGTTAACTCTGCAAAGTCGATCTTAGTGCCTTTGTAATCTGTCAGCAGATTTCTGGAGGTCTTAGGCTTCCCTTGTAAGGCATTTTCTTCCATCCACTTTCTAATTTCATTGTTACGATTGTACATATTCATGACGCGATCATACACCTGTGCTTGGTCCTCCTCTGGAATATCAGGGTAACGATCGTTCAAGTCTATATCATCCTCCTGAAAAGAATATGTGCATTTGTTTGATGACATATAAAACAATACATATGTACACAAGCATTAATGTGAAATGAGAAAGCAATGTTATTGTGACACTTATAAAAGTAGTACACCCTAGAAGAGAAGTTTACCCTTATTCAATTATTGGGCGATATTTATTGAATATAGAATGCTGTCTATAAAATACCCTTTCGTCTGAAAAATATCACTATATACATTTTTACGCGCTATATAAATTCTGATATTATAAAGTATCAGATTGTATGTACTTCTTATTTTAGACCCTTCAATACACTTTGCTGTTTCTTCAGAATGAAGCTACATGTGTATTTAATTTGAATTTTAATGTAATCTCTTTCTCCTGCATAAATTATGATCCCATCTTTGGTTTTACTCGTGCTGCCAGTTATTCAAGGATTGTCTTGGGTTTTGTTTGTTATTTACACAAGTTATCTCATAATAGATATTAGAACATATATGTCTACGTTATAATTTTGTGCACCAGATGCGCATTTCGACATTTTATTCTCTTCAGTGATGCTCATGGCCGAATGATTGGAATTCTAATAACAAAATTATATAAATATTTGAAGAGCAGAGTTAAAACCAAATTGGCCGACAAAGGGAGCCAATCAATTTAAGGACACAGCATAAGGGAGATACTCCTTAGTTTTAGAGTGATTTTCAAAATTTCATGACTTGAAATTTTAAGTATAAATTTCACATCAGTACAAAAGCAGCACAGTTTGTTTCATATTAAAGCTGTGGATGATGCAAAAGTGTAACGTGTTGCTCTTGATATGTTCTAAATATGAAATGAAATGAAAATGAGATAAATTTGTCTAAAGTTGCAAAGAATTATCTACATACTAAAGCAGATCCTGATAATAACACCAACAACGGATAACCCATATCGGTATTCACAACAATAGACTGAGAGTAACACCAACAACGGATAATCCACATCGGTATTCATAACAATAGACTGAGAGTAACACCAACAACGGATAATCCACATCGGTATTCACAACAATATACTGAGAGTAACACCAACAACGGATAATCCACATCGGTATTCACAACAATATACTGAGAGTAACACCAACAACGGATAATCCACAACGGTATTCATAACAATATACTGAGAGTAACACCAACAACGGAAAATCCACATCGGTATTCACAACAATAGACTGAGAGTAACACCAACAACGGAAAATCCACATCGGTATTCACAACAATAGACTGATAGTAACACCAACAACGGATAATCCACATCGGTATTCACAACAATAGACTGAGAGTAACACCAACAACGGATAATCCACATCGGTATTCACAACAATAGACTGAGAGTAACACCAACAACGGATAATCCACATCGGTATTCACAACAATAGACTGAGAGTAACACCAACAACGGATAATCCATATCGGTATTCACAACAATAGACTGAGAGTAACACCAACAACGGATAATCCATATCGGTATTCACAACAATAGACTGAGAGTAACACCAACAACGGATAATCCACATCGGTATTCACAACAATAGACTGAGAGTAACACCAAAAACGGATAATCCACATCGGTATTCACAACAATAGACTGAGAGTAACACCAACAACGGATAATCCACATCGGTATTCACAACGATAGACTGAGAGTAACACCAACAACGGATAATCCACATCGGTATTCACAACGATAGACTGAGAGTAACACCAACAACGGATAATCCACATCGGTATTCACAACGATAGACTGAGAGTAACACCAACAACGGATAATCCACATCGGTATTCACAACAATAGACTGAGAGTAACACCAACAACGGATAATCCACATCGGTATTCACAACGATATACTGAGAGTAACACCAACAACGGATAATCCACATCAGTATTCACAACAATAGACAGAGAGTAACACCAACAACGGATAATCCACATCGGTATTCACAACAATAGACTGAGAGTAACACTAACAACGGCTAATCCATATCGGTATTCACAACAATATACTGAGAGTAACACCTACAACGGATAATCCACATCGGTATTCACAACGATATACTGAGAGTAACACCAACAACGGATAATCCACATCGGTATTCACAACAATAGACTGAGAGTAACACCAACAATGGATAATCCACAACAGTATTCACAACAATAGACTGAGAGTAACACCAACAACGGATAATCCACATCGGTATTCACAACAATAGACTGAGAGTAACACCAACAACGGATAATCCACATCGGTATTCACAACAATATACTGAGAGTAACACTAACAACGGCTAATCCACATCGGTATTCACAACAATATACTGAGAGTAACACCAACAACGGATAATCCACAACGGTATTCATAAAAATAGACTGAGAGTAACACCAACAACGGATAATCCACAACGGTATTCACAACAATAGACTGAGAGTAACACCAACAACGGATAATCCACATCGGTATTCACAACAATAGACTGAGAGTAACACCAACAACGGATAATCCACATCAGTATTCACAACAATAGACTGAGAGTAACACCAACAACGGATAATCCACATCGGTATTCACAACAATATACTGAGAGTAACACTAACAACGGCTAATCCATATCGGTATTCACAACAGTATACTGAGAGTAACACCTACAACGGCTAATCCATATCGGTATTCACAACGATATACTGAGAGTAACACCTACAACGGATAATCCACATCGGTATTCACAACGATATACTGAGAGTAACACCAACAACGGATAATCCACATCGGTATTCACAACGATATACTGAGAGTAACACCAACAACGGATAACCCACATCGGTATTCACATTAATATACTGAGAGTAACACCAACAACGGATAACCCACAACGGTATTCACATTAATATACTGAGAGAAACACTAACAACGGCTAATCCATATCGGTATTCACAACAATAGACTGAGAGTAACACCAACAACGGATAATCCAGATCGGTATTCACAACAATAGACTGAGAGTAACACCAACAACGGATAATCCACATCGGTATTCACAACAATAGACTGAGAGTAACACCAACAACGGATAATCCACATCGGTATTCACAACAATAGACTGAGAGTAACACCAACAACGGATAATCCACATCGGTATTCACAACAATATACTGAGAGTAACACTAACAACGGCTAATCCACATCGGTATTCACAACAATATACTGAGAGTAACACCTACAACGGATAATCCACATCGGTATTCACAACGATATACTGAGAGTAACACCAACAACGGATAATCCACATCGGTATTCACAACGATATACTGAGAGTAACACCAACAACGGATAATCCACATCGGTATTCACAACAATATACTGAGAGTAACACCAACGACGGATAACCAACATCGGTATTCACATTAATATACTGAGAGTAACACCAACAACGTAGAACCCAAATCGGTATTCACAACAATAGACTGAGAGTAACACCAACAAGGTATAATCCACATCGGTATTCACAACAATAGACTTAGAGTAACACCAACAACGGATAACCCACATCGGTATTCACAACAATAGACTGAGAGTAACACCAACAACGGATAAACCACATCGGTATTCACAACAATATACTGAGAGTAACACCAACAACGGATAACCCACATCGGTATTCACATTAATATACTGAGAGTAACACCAACAACGGATAACCCACAACGGTATTCACAACAATAGACTGAGAGTAACACCAACAACGGATAACCCACAACGGTATTCACAACAATAGACTGAGAGTAACACCAACAACGGATAACCCACATCGGTATTCACAACAATAGACTGATAGTAACACCAACAACGGATAATCCACATCGGTATTCACAACAATAGACTGAGAATAACACCAACAACGGATAATCCACATCGGTATTCACAACAATAGACTGAGAGTAACACCAACAACGGATAATCCACATCGGTATTCACAACAATAGACTGAGAGTAACACCAACAACGGATAATCCACATCGGTATTCACAACAATAGACTGAGAGTAACACCAACAACGGATAATCCACATCGGTATTCATAACAATAGACTGAGAGTAACACCAACAACGGATAAACCACAACGGTATTCACAACAATAGACTGAGAGTAACACCAACAACGGATAATCCACATCGGTATTCACAACAATAGACTGAGATTAACACCAACAACGGATAATCCACATCGGTATTCACAACAATAGACTGAGAGTAACACCAACAACGGATAATCCACATCGGTATTCACAACAATAGACTGAGAGTAACACCAACAACGGATAATCCACATCGGTATTCACAACAATAGACTGAGAGTAACACCAACAACGGATAATCCACAACGGTATTCATAACAATAGACTGAGAGTAACACCAACAACGGATAATCCACATCGGTATTCACAACAATATACTGAGAGTAACACCAACAACGTAGAACCCAAATCGGTATTCACAACAATAGACTGAGAGTAACACCAACAAGGTATAATCCACATCGGTATTCACAACGATATACTGAGAGTAACACCAACAACGGATAATCGACATCGGTATTCACAACGATATACTGAGAGTAACACCAACAACGGATAATCCACAACGGTATTCATAAAAATATACTGATAGTAACACCAACAACGGATAATCCACATCGGTATTCATAACAATAGACTGAGAGTAACACCAACAACGGATAATCCTTATCGGTATTCACAACAATAGACTGATAGTGACACCAACAACGGATAATCCACATCGGTATTCACAACAATAGACTGACAGTGTCACCAACAACGGATAATCCACAACGGTATTCACAACAATAGACTGTTAGTAACACCAACAACGGATAATCCACATCGGTATTCACAACAATAGACTGAGAGTAACACCAACAACGGATAATCCACATCGGTATTCACAACAATAGACTGAGAGTAACACCAACAACGGATAATCCATATAGGTATTCACAACAATAGACTGAGAGTAACACCAACAACGGATAACCCACATCGGTATTCACAACAATATACTGAGAGTAACACCAACAACGGATAATCCACATCGGTATTCATAACAATAGACTGAGAGTAACACCAACAACGTAGAACCCACATCGGTATTCACAACAATAGACTGAGAGTAACACCAACAACGGATAACCCACATCGGTATTCACAACAATAGACTGAGAGTAACACCAACAACGGATAATCCATATAGGTATTCACAACAATAGACTGAGAGTAACACCAACAACGGATAACCCACATCGGTATTCACAACAATATACTGAGAGTAACACCAACAACGGATAATCCACATCGGTATTCATAACAATAGACTGAGAGTAACACCAACAACGTAGAACCCACATCGGTATTCACAACAATAGACTGAGAGTAACACCAACAACGGATAATCCACATCGGTATTCACAACAATAGACTGAGAGTAACACCAACAACGGATAATCCACATCGGTATTCACAACAATAGACTGAGAGTAACACCAACAACGGATAATCCATATCGGTATTCATAATAATAGACTGAGAGTAACACCAACAACGGATAATCCACAACGGTATTCACAACAATAGACTGAGAGTAACACCAACAACGGATAATCCACATCGGTATTCACAACAATAGACTGAGAGTAACACCAACAACGGCTAATCCACATCGGTATTCACAACAATATACTGAGAGTAACACCAACAACGGATAATCCACATCGGTATTCACAACAATAGACTGAGAGTAACACCAACAACGGATAATCCACAACGGTATTCATAACAATAGACTGAGAGTAACACCAACAACGGATAATCCACATCGGTATTCACAACAATATACTGAGAGTAACACCAACAACGTAGAACCCAAATCGGTATTCACAACAATAGACTGAGAGTAACACCAACAAGGTATAATCCACATCGGTATTCACAACGATATACTGAGAGTAACACCAACAACGGATAATCGACATCGGTATTCACAACGATATACTGAGAGTAACACCAACAACGGATAATCCACAACGGTATTCACAACGATAGACTGAGAGTAACACCAACAACGTAGAACCCACATCGGTATTCACAACAATAGACTGGGAGTAACACCAACAACGGATAATCCACATCGGTATTCACAACAATATACTGAGAGTAACACTAACAACGGCTAATCCACATCGGTATTCACAACAATATACTGAGAGTAACACCAACAACGGATAATCCTTATCGGTATTCACAACAATAGACTGATAGTGACACCAACAACGGATAATCCACATCGGTATTCACAACAATAGACTGACAGTGTCACCAACAACGGATAATCCACAACGGTATTCACAACAATAGACTGAGAGTAACACCAACAACGGATAATCCACATCGGTATTCACAACAATAGACTGGGAGTAACACCAACAACGGATAATCCACATCGGTATTCACAACAATATACTGAGAGTAACACTAACAACGGCTAATCCACATCGGTATTCACAACAATATACTGAGAGTAACACCTACAACGGATAATCCACATCGGTATTCACAACGATATACTGAGAGTAACACCAACAACGGATAATCCACATCGGTATTCACAACGATATACTGAGAGTAACACCAACAACGGATAATCCACATCGGTATTCACAACAATATACTGAGAGTAACACCAACAACGGATAACCAACATCGGTATTCACATTAATATACTGAGAGTAACACCAACAACAGATAACCCACAACGGTATTCACAACAATATACTGAGAGTAACACCAACAACGGATAACCCACAACGGTATTCACAACAATATACTGAGAGTAACATCAACAACGGATAATCCACATCGGTATTCACAACAATAGACTGAGAGTAACACCAACAACGGATAATCCAGATCGGTATTCACAACAATAGACTGAGAGTAACACCAACAACGGATAATCCAGATCGGTATTCACAACAATAGACTGAGAGTAACACCAACAACGGATAATCCAGATCGGTATTCACAACAATAGACTGAGAGTAACACCAACAACGGATAATCCAGATCGGTATTCACAACAATAGACTGAGAGTAACACCAACAACGGATAATCCACATCGGTATTCATAACAATAGACTGAGAGTAACACCAACAACGGATAATCCACATCGGTATTCATAACAATAGACTGAGAGTAACACCTACAACGGATAATCCACATCGGTATTCACAACAATATACTGAGAGTAACACCAACAACGGATAATCCACATCGGTATTCACAACAATAGACTGAGAGTAACACCAACAACGGAAAATCCACATCGGTATTCACAACAATAGACTGAGAGTAACACCAACAACGGATAATCCACATCGGTATTCATAATAATAGACTGAGAGTAACACCAACAACGGATAATCCACAACGGTATTCACAACAATAGACTGAGAGTAACACCAACAACGGATAATCCACATCGGTATTCACAACAATACACTGAGAGTAACACCAACAACGGCTAATCCATATCGGTATTCACAACAATATACTGAGAGTAACACCTACAACGGATAATCCACATCGGTATTCACAACGATATACTGAGAGTAACACCAACAACGGATAATCCACATCGGTATTCACAATGATATACTGAGAGTAACACCAACAACAGATACTCCACATCGGTATTCACAACGATATACTGAGAGTAACACCAACAACGGATACTGCACATCGGTATTCACAACAATAGACTGAGAGTAACACCAACACCGGATACTGCACATCGGTATTCACAACAATAGACTGAGAGTAACACCAACAACGGATAATCCACATCGGTATTCACAACAATAGACTGACAGTGTCACCAACAACGGATAATCCACAACGTATTCACAACAATAGACTGTTAGTAACACCAACAACGGATAATCCACATCGGTATTCACAACAATAGACTGAGAGTAACACCAACAACGGATAATCCACATCGGTATTCACAACAATAGACTGAGAGTAACACCAACAACGGATAATCCATATAGGTATTCACAACAATAGACTGAGAGTAACACCAACAACGGATAACCCACATCGGTATTCACAACAATATACTGAGAGTAACACCAACAACGGATAATCCACATCGGTATTCATAACAATAGACTGAGAGTAACACCAACAACGTAGAACCCACATCGGTATTCACAACAATAGACTGAGAGTAACACCAACAACGGATAACCCACATCGGTATTCACAACAATAGACTGAGAGTAACACCAACAACGGATAATCCATATAGGTATTCACAACAATAGACTGAGAGTAACACCAACAACGGATAACCCACATCGGTATTCACAACAATATACTGAGAGTAACACCAACAACGGATAACCCACAACGGTATTCATAACAATAGACTGAGAGTAACACCAACAACGTAGAACCCACATCGGTATTCACAGCAATAGACTGAGAGTAACACCAACAACGGATAATCCACATCGGTATTCACAACAATAGACTGAGAGTAACACCAACAACGGATAACCCACATCGGTATTCACAACAATAGACTGAGAGTAACACCAACAACGGATAATCCACATCGGTATTCACAACAATAGACTGAGAGTAACACCAACAACGGATAATCCACATCAGTATTCACAACAATAGACTGAGAGTAACACCAACAACGGATAATCCACATCGGTATTCACAACAATAGACTGAGAGTAACACCAACAACGGATAATCCACATCGGTATTTACAACAATATACTGAGCGTAACACTAACAACGGCTAATCCATATCGGTATTCACAACAATATACTGAGAGTAACACCTACAACGGATAATCCACATCGGTATTCACAACGATATACTGAGAGTAACACCAACAACGGATAATCCACATCGGTATTCACAACGATATACTGAGAGTAACACCAACAACGGATAATCCACATCGGTATTCACAACAATATACTGAGATTTACACCAACAACGGATAAACCAAATCGGTATTCACATTAATATACTGAGAGTAACACCAACAACGGATAACCCACAACGGTATTCACATTAATATACTGAGAGAAACACTAACAACGGTTAATCCATATCGGTATTCACAACAATAGACTGAGAGTAACACCAACAACGGATAATCCAGATCGGTATTCACAACAATAGAGTGAGAGTAACACCAACAACGGATAATCCACATCGGTATTCACAACAATAGACTGAGAGTAACACCAACAACGGATAATCCACATCGGTATTCACAACAATATACTGAGAGTAACACTAACAACGGCTAATCCACATCGGTATTCACAACAATATACTGAGAGTAACACCTACAACGGATAATCCACATCGGTATTCACAACGATATACTGAGAGTAACACCAACAACGGATAATCCACATCGGTATTCACAACGATATACTGAGAGTAACACCAACAACGGATAATCCACATCGGTATTCACAACAATAGACTGAGAGTAACACCAACAACGGATAATCCACATCGGTATTCACAACAATAGACTGAGAGTAACACCAACAACGGATAATCCACATCGGTATTCACAACAATAGACTGAGAGTAACACCAACAACGGATAATCCACATCGGTATTCACAACAATAGACTGAGAGTAACACCAACAACGGATAATCCACAACGGTATTCATAACAATAGACTGAGAGTAACACCAACAACGGATAATCCACATCGGTATTCACAACAATATACTGAGAGTAACACCAACAACGTAGAACCCAAATCGGTATTCACAACAATAGACTGAGAGTAACACCAACAAGGTATAATCCACATCGGTATTCACAACGATATACTGAGAGTAACACCAACAACGGATAATCGACATCGGTATTCACAACGATATACTGAGAGTAACACCAACAACGGATAATCCACAACGGTATTCATAAAAATATACTGATAGTAACACCAACAACGGATAATCCACATCGATATTCATAACAATAGACTGAGAGTAACACCAACAACGGATAATCCTTATCGGTATTCACAACAATAGACTGATAGTGACACCAACAACGGATAATCCACATCGGTATTCACAACAATAGACTGACAGTGTCACCAACAACGGATAATCCACAACGGTATTCACAACAATAGACTGTTAGTAACACCAACAACGGATAATCCACATCGGTATTCACAACAATAGACTGAGAGTAACACCAACAACGGATAATCCACATCGGTATTCACAACAATAGACTGAGAGTAACACCAACAACGGATAATCCATATAGGTATTCACAACAATAGACTGAGAGTAACACCAACAACGGATAACCCACATCGGTATTCACAACAATATACTGAGAGTAACACCAACAACGGATAATCCACATCGGTATTCATAACAATAGACTGAGAGTAACACCAACAACGTAGAACCCACATCGGTATTCACAACAATAGACTGAGAGTAACACCAACAACGGATAACCCACATCGGTATTCACAAGAATAGACTGAGAGTAACACCAACAACGGATAATCCATATAGGTATTCACAACAATAGACTGAGAGTAACACCAACAACGGATAACCCACATCGGTATTCACAACAATATACTGAGAGTAACACCAACAACGGATAATCCACATCGGTATTCATAACAATAGACTGAGAGTAACACCAACAACGTAGAACCCACATCGGTATTCACAACAATAGACTGAGAGTAACACCAACAACGGATAATCCACATCGGTATTCACAACAATAGACTGAGAGTAACACCAACAACGGAAAATCCACATCGGTATTCACAACAATAGACTGAGAGTAACACCAACAACGGATAATCCATATCGGTATTCATAATAATAGACTGAGAGTAACACCAACAACGGATAATCCACAACGGTATTCACAACAATAGACTGAGAGTAACACCAACAACGGATAATCCACATCGGTATTCACAACAATAGACTGAGAGTAACACCAACAACGGCTAATCCACATCGGTATTCACAACAATATACTGAGAGTAACACCAACAACGGATAATCCACATCGGTATTCACAACAATAGACTGAGAGTAACACCAACAACGGATAATCCACAACGGTATTCATAACAATAGACTGAGAGTAACACCAACAACGGATAATCCACATCGGTATTCACAACAATATACTGAGAGTAACACCAACAACGTAGAACCCAAATCGGTATTCACAACAATAGACTGAGAGTAACACCAACAAGGTATAATCCACATCGGTATTCACAACGATATACTGAGAGTAACACCAACAACGGATAATCGACATCGGTATTCACAACGATATACTGAGAGTAACACCAACAACGGATAATCCACAACGGTATTCATAACAATATACTGAGAGTAACACCAACAACGGAAAATCCACATCGGTATTCACAACAATAGACTGAGAGTAACACCAACAACGGATAATCCTTATCGGTATTCACAACAATAGACTGAGAGTAACACCAACAACGGATAATCCACATCGGTATTCACAACAATATACTGAGAGTAACACCAACAACGGATAATCCACATCGGTATTCATAACAATAGACTGAGAGTAACACCAACAACGGATAATCCTTATCGGTATTCACAACGATAGACTGAGAGTAACACCAACAACGGATAACCCACATCGGTATTCATAACAATAGACTGAGAGTAACACCAACAACGGATAATCCTTATCGGTATTCACAACAATAGACTGATAGTGACACCAACAACGGATAATCCACATCGGTATTCACAACAATAGACTGACAGTGTCACCAACAACGGATAATCCACAACGGTATTCACAACAATAGACTGTTAGTAACACCAACAACGGATAATCCACATCGGTATTCACAACAATAGACTGAGAGTAACACCAACAACGGATAATCCACATCGGTATTCACAACAATAGACTGAGAGTAACACCAACAACGGATAATCCATATAGGTATTCACAACAATAGACTGAGAGTAACACCAACAACGGATAACCCACATCGGTATTCACAACAATATACTGAGAGTAACACCAACAACGGATAATCCACATCGGTATTCATAACAATAGACTGAGAGTAACACCAACAACGTAGAACCCACATCGGTATTCACAACAATAGACTGAGAGTAACACCAACAACGGATAATCCACATCGGTATTCACAACAATAGACTGAGAGTAACACCAACAACGGATAACCCACATCGGTATTCACAACAATAGACTGAGAGTAACACCAACAACGGATAATCCACATCGGTATTCACAACAATAGACTGAGAGTAACACCAACAACGGATAATCCACATCAGTATTCACAACAATAGACTGAGAGTAACACCAACAACGGATAATCCACATCGGTATTCACAACAATAGACTGAGAGTAACACCAACAACGGATAATCCACATCGGTATTCACAACAATATACTGAGAGTAACACTAACAACGGCTAACCCATATCGGTATTCACAACAATATACTGAGAGTAACACCTACAACGGATAATCCACATCGGTATTCACAACGATATACTGAGAGTAACACCAACAACGGATAATCCACATCGGTATTCACAACGATATACTGAGAGTAACACCAACAACGGATAATCCACATCGGTATTCACAACAATATACTGAGATTTACACCAACAACGGATAACCCACATCGGTATTCACATTAATATACTGAGAGTAACACCAACAACGGATAACCCACAACGGTATTCACATTAATATACTGAGAGAAACACTAACAACGGCTAATCCATATCGGTATTCACAACAATAGACTGAGAGTAACACCAACAACGGATAATCCACATCGGTATTCACAACAATAGACTGAGAGTAACACCAACAACGGATAATCCACATCGGTATTCACAACAATAGACTGAGAGTAACACCAACAACGGATAATCGACATCGGTATTCACAACAATAGACTGGGAGTAACACCAACAACGGATAATCCACATCGGTATTCACAACAATATACTGAGAGTAACACTAACAACGGCTAATCCACATCGGTATTCACAACAATATACTGAGAGTAACACCTACAACGGATAATCCACATCGGTATTCACAACGATATACTGAGAGTAACACCAACAACGGATAATCCACATCGGTATTCACAACGATATACTGAGAGTAACACCAACAACGGATAATCCACATCGGTATTCACAACAATATACTGAGAGTAACACCAACAACGGATAACCAACATCGGTATTCACATTAATATACTGAGAGTAACACCAACAACAGATAACCCACAACGGTATTCACAACAATATACTGAGAGTAACACCAACAACGGATAACCCACAACGGTATTCACAACAATATACTGAGAGTAACATCAACAACGGATAATCCACATCGGTATTCATAACAATAGACTGAGAGTAACACCAACAACGGATAATCCTTATCGGTATTCACAACAATAGACTGAGAGTAACACCAACAACGGATACTGCACATCGGTATTCACAACAATAGACTGAGAGTAACACCAACAACGGATAATCCACATCGGTATTCACAACAATAGACTGACAGTGTCACCAACAACGGATAATCCACAACGTATTCACAACAATAGACTGTTAGTAACACCAACAACGGATAATCCACATCGGCATTCACAACAATAGACTGAGAGTAACACCAACAACGGATAATCCACATCGGTATTCACAACAATAGACTGAGAGTAACACCAACAACGGATAATCCATATAGGTATTCACAACAATAGACTGAGAGTAACACCAACAACGGATAACCCACATCGGTATTCACAACAATATACTGAGAGTAACACCAACAACGGATAATCCACATCGGTATTCACAACAATAGACTGAGAGTAACACCAACAACGTAGAACCCACATCGGTATTCACAACAATAGACTGAGAGTAACACCAACAATGGATAACCCACATCGGTATTCACAACAAGAGACTGAGAGTAACACCAACAACGGATAATCCATATAGGTATTCACAACAATAGACTGAGAGTAACACCAACAACGGATAACCCACATCGGTATTCACAACAATATACTGAGAGTAACACCAACAACGGATAATCCACATCGGTATTCATAACAATAGACTGAGAGTAACACCAACAACGTAGAACCCACATCGGTATTCACAGCAATAGACTGAGAGTAACACCAACAACGGATAATCCACATCGGTATTCACAACAATAGACTGAGAGTAACACCAACAACGGATAACCCACATCGGTATTCACAACAATAGACTGAGAGTAACACCAACAACGGATAATCCACATCGGTATTCACAACAATAGACTGAGAGTAACACCAACAACGGATAATCCACATCAGTATTCACAACAATAGACTGAGAGTAACACCAACAACGGATAATCCACATCGGTATTCACAACAATAGACTGAGAGTAACACCAACAACGGATAATCCACATCGGTATTTACAACAATATACTGAGCGTAACACTAACAACGGCTAATCCATATCGGTATTCACAACAATATACTGAGAGTAACACCTACAACGGATAATCCACATCGGTATTCACAACGATATACTGAGAGTAACACCAACAACGGATAATCCACATCGGTATTCACAACGATATACTGAGAGTAACACCAACAACGGATAATCCACATCGGTATTCACAACAATATACTGAGATTTACACCAACAACGGATAACCCAAATCGGTATTCACATTAATATACTGAGAGTAACACCAACAACGGATAACCCACAACGCTATTCACATTAATATACTGAGAGAAACACTAACAACGGTTATTCCATATCGGTATTCACAACAATAGACTGAGAGTAACACCAACAACGGATAATCCAGATCGGTATTCACAACAATAGAGTGAGAGTAACACCAACAACGGATAATCCACATCGGTATTCACAACAATAGACTGAGAGTAACACCAACAACGGATAATCCACATCGGTATTCACAACAATAGACTGATTGTAACACCAACAACGGATAATCCACATCGGTATTCACAACAATATACTGAGAGTAACACCTACAACGGATAATCCACATCGGTATTCACAACGATATACTGAGAGTAACACCAACAACGGATAATCCACATCGGTATTCACAACGATAGACTGAGAGTAACACCAACAACGGATAATCCACATCGGTATTCACAACAATATACTGAGATTTACACCAACAACGGATAACCCAAATCGGTATTCACATTAATATACTGAGAGTAACACCAACAACGTAGAACCCAAATCGGTATTCACAACAATAGACTGAGAGTAACACCAACAACGGATAATCCTTATCGGTATTCACAACAATAGACTGATAGTGACACCAACAACGGATAATCCACATCGGTATTCACAACAATAGACTGACAGTGTCACCAACAACGGATAATCCACAACGGTATTCACAACAATAGACTGTTAGTAACACCAACAACGGATAATCCACATCGGTATTCACAACAATAGACTGAGAGTAACACCAACAACGGATAATCCACATCGGTATTCACAACAATAGACTGAGAGTAACACCAACAACGGATAATCCATATAGGTATTCACAACAATAGACTGAGAGTAACACCAACAACGGATAACCCACATCGGTATTCACAACAATATACTGAGAGTAACACCAACAACGGATAATCCACATCGGTATTCATAACAATAGACTGAGAGTAACACCAACAACGTAGAACCCACATCGGTATTCACAACAATAGACTGAGAGTAACACCAACAACGGATAACCCACATCGGTATTCACAACAATAGACTGAGAGTAACACCAACAACGGATAATCCATATAGGTATTCACAACAATAGACTGAGAGTAACACCAACAACGGATAACCCACATCGGTATTCACAACAATATACTGAGAGTAACACAAACAACGGATAATCCACATCGGTATTCATAACAATAGACTGAGAGTAACACCAACAACGTAGAACCCACATCGGTATTCACAACAATAGACTGAGAGTAACACCAACAACGGATAATCCACATCGGTATTCACAACAATAGACTGAGAGTAACACCAACAACGGAAAATCCACATCGGTATTCACAACAATAGACTGAGAGTAACACCAACAACGGATAATCCATATCGGTATTCATAATAATAGACTGAGAGTAACACCAACAACGGATAATCCACAACGATATTCACAACAATAGACTGAGAGTAACACCAACAACGGATAATCCACATCGGTATTCACAACAATAGACTGAGAGTAACACCAACAACGGCTAATCCACATCGGTATTCACAACAATATACTGAGAGTAACACCAACAACGGATAATCCACATCGGTATTCACAACAATAGACTGAGAGTAACACCAACAACGGATAATCCACAACGGTATTCATAACAATAGACTGAGAGTAACACCAACAACGGATAATCCACATCGGTATTCACAACAATATACTGAGAGTAACACCAACAACGTAGAACCCAAATCGGTATTCACAACAATAGACTGAGAGTAACACCAACAAGGTATAATCCACATCGGTATTCACAACGATATACTGAGAGTAACACCAACAACGGATAATCGACATCGGTATTCACAACGATATACTGAGAGTAACACCAACAACGGATAATCCACAACGGTATTCATAACAATAGACTGAGAGTAACACCAACAACGGATAACCCACATCGGTATTCACAACAATATACTGAGAGTAACACCAACAACGGATAATCCACATCGGTATTCACAACAATAGACTGAGAGTAACACCAACAACGTAGAACCCACATCGGTATTCACAACAATAGACTGAGAGTAACACCAACAACGGATAACCCACATCGGTATTCACAACAATAGACTGAGAGTAACACCAACAACGGATAATCCATATAGGTATTCACAACAATAGACTGAGAGTAACACCAACAACGGATAACCCACATCGGTATTCACAACAATATACTGAGAGTAACACCAACAACGGATAATCCACATCGGTATTCATAACAATATACTGAGAGTAACACCAACAACGTAGAACCCACATCGGTATTCACAACAATAGACTGAGAGTAACACCAACAACGGATAATCCACATCGGTATTCACAACAATAGACTGAGAGTAACACCAACAACGGATAACCCACATCGGTATTCACAACAATAGACTGAGAGTAACACCAACAACGGATAATCCACATCGGTATTCACAACAATAGACTGAGAGTAACACCAACAACGGATAATCCACATCGGTATTCACAACAATAGACTGAGAGTAACACCAACAACGGATAATCCACATCGGTATTCACAACAATAGACTGAGAGTAACACCAACAACGGAAAATCCACATCGGTATTCACAACAATAGACTGAGAGTAACACCAACAACGGAAAATCCACATCGGTATTCACAACAATAGACTGAGAGTAACACCAACAACGGATAATCCATATCGGTATTCATAATAATAGACTGAGAGTAACACCAACAACGGATAATCCACAACGGTATTCACAACAATAGACTGAGAGTAACACCAACAACGGATAATACACATCGGTCTTCACAACAATAGACTGAGAGTAACACCAAGAACGGCTAATCCATATCGGTATTCACAACAATATACTGAGAGTAACACCTACAACGGATAATCCACATAGGTATTCACAACGATATACTGAGAGTAACACCAACAACGGATAATCCACATCGGTATTCACAACGATATACTGAGAGTAACACCAACAACAGATACTCCACATCGGTATTCACAACGATATACTGAGAGTAACACCAAGAACGGATACTCCACATCGGTATTCACAACAATAGACTGAGAGTAACACCAAGAACGGATAATCCACATCGGTATTCACAACAATAGACTGAGAGTAACACCAACAACGGATAATCCACATCGGTATTCACAACAATATACTGAGAGTAACACCTACAACGGATAATGCATATCGGTATTCACAACGATATACTGAGAGTAACACCAACAACGGATAATCCACATCGGTATTCACAACGATATACTGAGAGTAACACCAACAACGGATAATCCACATCGGTATTCACAACAATATACTGAGAGTAACACCAACAACGGATAATCCACAACGGTATTCATAAAAATATACTGATAGTAACACAAACAACGGATAATCCACAACGGTATTCACAACAATAGACTGAGAGTGACACCAACAACGGATAATACATATAGGTATTCACAACAATAGACTGTTAGTAACACCAACAACGGATAATCCACATCGGTATTCACAACGATATACTGAGAGTAACACCAACAACGGATAATCCACATCGGTATTCATAAAAATATACTGATAGTGACACCAACAACGGATAATCCACATCGGTATTCACAAGAATAGACTGACAGTGACACCAACAACGGATAATCCATATAGGTATTCACAACAATGGACTGTTAGTAACACCAACAACGGATAATCCACATCGGTATTCACAACAATAGACTGAGAGTAACACCAACAACGGATAATCCACGTCGGTATTCACAACAATAGACTGAGAGTAACACCAACAACGGATAATCCACATCGGTATTCACAACAATAGACTGAGAGTAACACCAACAACGGATAATCCACATCGGTATTCACAATAGACTGAGAGTAACACCAACAACGGATAATCCACATCGGTATTCACAACAATAGACTGAGAGTAACACCAACAACGGATAATCCATATCGGTATTCATAACAATAGACTGAGAGTAACACCAACAACGGATAATCCACAACGGTATTCACAACAATAGACTGAGAGTAACACCAACAACGGATAATCCACATCGGTATTCACAACAATAGACTGAGAGTAACACCAACAACGGATAATCCACATCGGTATTCACAACAATAGACTGAGAGTAACACCAACAACGGATAATCCACATCGGTATTCACAACCATATACTGAGAGTAACACCAACAACGGATAATCCACATCGGTATTCACAACGATATACTGAGAGTAACACCAACAACGGGTAATCCACATCGGTATTCATAACAATAGACTGAGAGTAACACCAACAACGGATAATCCACATCGGTATTGATAACAATAGACTGAGAGTAACACCAACAACGGATAATCCACATCGGTATTCACAATAATATACTGATAGTAACACCAACAACGGATAATCCACATCGGTATTCACAACAATAGACTGAGAGTAACACCAACAACGGATAATCCACATCGGTATTCACAACAATAGACTGAGAGTAACACCAACAACGGATAATCCACATCGGTATTCACAACAATAGACTGAGAGTAACACCAACAACGGATAATCCACATCGGTATTCACAACAATAGACTGAGAGTAACACCAACAACGGATAATCCACATCGGTATTCACAACAATAGACTGAGAGTAACACCAACAACGGATAATCCACATCGGTATTCACAACGATATACTGAGAGTAACACCAACAACGGATAATCCACATCGGTATTCACAACGATATACTGAGAGTAACACCAACAACGGATAATCCACATCGGTATTCACAACAATAGACTGAGAGTAACACCAACAACGGATAACCCACATCGGTATTCACAACAATAGACTGAGAGTAACACCAACAACGGATAATCCATATCGGTATTCACAACAATAGACTGAGAGTAACACCAACAACGGATAACCGACATCGGTATTCACAACAATATACTGAGAGTAACACCAACAACGGATAATCCACATCGGTATTCACAACAATAGACTGAGAGTAACACCAACAACGGATAACCCACATCGGTATTCACAACAATAGAGTGAGAGTAACACCAACAACGGATAATCCACATCGGTATTCACAACAATAGACTGAGAGTAACACCAACAACGGATAATCCACATCGGTATTCACAACAATATACTGAGAGTAACACCAACAACGGATAATCCACATCGGTATTCACAACAATAGACTGAGAGTAACACCAACAACGGATAATCCACATCGGTATTCACAACAATAGACTGAGAGTAACACCAACAACGGATAATCCACATCGGTATTCACAATGATATACTGAGAGTAACACTAACAACGGCTAATCCATATCGGTATTCAGAACGATATACTGAGAGTAACACCTACAACGGCTAATCCACATCGGTATTCACAACGATATACTGAGAGTAACATCAACAACGGATAATCCACATCGGTATTCACAACGATATACTGAGAGTAACACCAACAACGGATAATCCACATCGGTATTCACAACGATATACTGATAGTAACACCAACAACGGATAATCCACATCGGTATTCACAACAATAGACTGAGAGTAACACCAACAACGGATAATCCACATCGGTATTCACAACAATAGACTGAGAGTAACACCAACAACGGATAATCCACATCGGTATTCACAACAATAGACTGAGAGTAACACCAACAACGGATAATCCACATCGGTATTCACAACAATAGACTGAGAGTAACACCAACAACGGATAATCCACATCGGTATTCACAACAATAGACTGAGAGTAACACCAACAACGGATAATCCACATCGGTATTCACAACAATAGACTGAGAGTAACACCAACAACGGATAATCCACATCAGTATTTACAAAACATACTGAAAAGCAAAGCTAAGATCAAATGCCCTCGAGAATGAATGTCTTTTTTTTGTAAATAGAAATGTAAGATGAGAACTTACCGGGTTTTTCATAAGCTGCCTATACACTTCACTCAGCATCTTAGTCGGTTGACTTTTACCAGAGACGGGCAAGGATCCCCTTGGCTTACCTACTCTCCCCATGCGTCTGTTGAAGACATTATCGACATACACCATGTTTTGAGGAAGAGAATGTCCACCTTTTTCTTTATTGCTAGATATGGCCATAGAACCTAGAGGTTTCCCAGCCCGTCCAAGGCGTCGGTTCATGGCATTATCTTTGTACACTTTCACGTCAGTAGCAGCATACGAATTCTTATCATTGGATTTCGAAACAACTTTGGATTCAAATGACATATCCTTGGATTGACTGAGATTATCTGCCATCTTCTGAACCCTACCTACATCAGAACGAGATATAACGTGGCTGCCAACGGGCATGCCCACTCGTCCGACTCTTTTATTGAAAGCATTGTCTACATACGTCTTCTCTGGTTCTACCTCATAGTTACTTCCACTGCGGGACACTACCATTGAACCATGTGGCATACCCACTCTCCCCAATGAACGATTGTATGAATTATCCACATAGGTCTTTTCAGTTTCACTGTCGCTATAACTACTTCCACTGCGGGACACTACCATGGAACCATGTGGCATACCCACTCTCCCCAAGGATCTGTTGTAAGAATTGTCCACGTAAGTTTTGAAGCTACCTCCACCACTGCTGGAACTTGAAATAACAAAACTGCCGACAGGCATTCCTACACGGCCGACTCTTCTGTTGTATGCATTGTCGACATATGTACGCGGCATTGTTCGTCTTTGTCCGATAATTGGTATCTGCAATGTGGAAAATAATATTACACACTAGTTAACCACACCAACTGTTGACGTTTGTTACTTTAATTATATATATTATATATGTTTCGTCTGTATGTAAGGGCATTCACGACGGATGTGGCTAGCCAAACAGGAGACGCTCAATCCTCCCGGGCACCTGGTCTCACCGCTGAATTTCAGGGGTCCGTGAATGCCCACTGTGGTACATTGTTGTTAGTGCCATAGTCATGTGACACCAATTACTTTCGTATTTTATATGAACGTCACACTTATTCCCTTTGCAGTGTGGAGCTCGTAAAAAGTTCCCCGCGGAGGGTTTGACTTAAGCGTTATTATACCCTTTTCCCTGATGTTATATGGCTGTGACGCTTTCTACATAGTGTTTGTTCACATTCATGTGTATGTACACTGCTGAATTATATTTGTTCCATCTGTATGTAAGGACATTCACGGCGGGTGTGGCTAGCCAAACAGGAGACGCTCAATCCTCCCGGGCACCTGGTCTCACCTCTGAATTTCAGGAGGTCCGTGAATGCCCACTGTGGTGCATTGTTGTTAATGCCATAGTCATGTGACACCAGTTACTTTCGTATTTTACATTTAATTGACCAACTTAAGTCGGTATCGTAACTGCAGTACAATGGAATATATATGTCATGTCGTTTTCTGTGTTTATTTGACTATTATCATGTTTATGTTCCTATCCATGGTGATTTATTTCATACAGCTTGGTCAGATGTGTTCTGTTATCTCTTGTGAAGTCTTTATGTTAATTCATTCATAGTGGGCGTGGCAAGCCATACAACCACGCTTACTCCACCCAGGCAACAGATCTGGCCTCTGGTAACCAATGGTCAATTAATGACCATTATTTGTCGGTGCACGCCTTGACATTTCTTATCAATCCCTTTCTTATCAATCCCTTTCATATTTTACTCCGTCGCCATATGGGTGGAATATTCCCGGTGTGACGTAAAACAATAATCTATCTATCTATCATATTTTACGCTTAAGATGAAAAGGTAGAGAGTGTGAAATCAAACAAACACTAGAGAGATTAAACAATAGTCTAAAAAATAAGTAAAGATTATGAAATAAAAATGCATTGCCAATTAAACAATTCATTGAGAATCGTATACAATGTGTATATGACTAGCATAAACATAACGTGCTGTACCCCTCCCTTATAAACCATTAGCTATAATTGTGAGATCTAGAACGTCCAATTAACTTATGTAAAGATTATCACACATACATATGGCAATGTCTTAAAATGCCTTCTAATTGTTAAAGTAGGAAATCATTCGTCGAAAACTAGCTGATCGCCTTAAGTATTTCGGAAAAATGTATTTGTTTATAGACGACAGACATTAAATAATGATAACTACATACAGTAATGAACATTATTTGCTTACCTGATTAATATCAATAATAATAAGTAAGTCACAGCTGATTGTGATGGTAATAGTAGCTGAAATTGATATCGAAAGTAAAACCTGTGAAACGATTATAGAAATTTTATATGGGTCATCAAGAATTCAAATCGAAACTTAAGTCTAAATGTAAAACGCATATGTTATCGCCACAGTATTCGCCACATCTTATATCTTCCATTTCAGCTCTTTTCATTCTGTTTCTCTTGTTCGCCCTCTAGCATTTCAAAACTTATGGATGACCATTTGATTCTGAATGAGAAAAGGGAGGGGTTAGATGGCCCTTATTATTCATTTTAAGCAATCCTAGAACAAAATATATTCTATCTAATTTCTCCGGACGCACGATTATCACATATCAGGCGCGGATCCAGCTTTTTTCGCCGGGGGGGGGGGTCCAAAAGGCCGGGGGTCTTGGACCTGCCTTAAGGCCTCCAGTGGGGTCCAGGGCAAAGCCCTGGTGGGGGGTCCAGGGGGCGAAGCCCCCGGAAGCTCCTGTATTTTCACAGAAAGACTATGCGAAATCCGTACCCAAAATTGATGTATAACAACGGAAAATAAAGGCATATACGTGGGACATTTAAGAGGAAAAATAAGTGGATGTTAGCCGTTTATTGAAAAGTTACCAGTTCTAACCACGGGGAGGCCTCCACAGTATAGAACCTTTGTTCTTTTTTTACTTTATTATTAATATTATTTTTTTTAATATTTATTTTATTTAAGAGGGATGTAATTTTTCCGTTACAGGCTAGGTGCACAGTGACACGCGTCAGCGCAAACTTGACACGACCGTGTATATAATAACAAACAATTAGATAAAAAGGGTTGAGGTACCGAAATTGAATGAGATGACCTGTAGTCCATGTGTCAAATTCACTAATGGACGGTGAATGTCATAGTGGAAACTTAGCTGAAGAGACTGGACTGAAACAGTCTTCGATTCCCTTGCTTTATGAACGTTTGCACTATTTCCTTTGGGTCGATTTCCTCTATTACACAATAACAAAAGGAAAGGAAATGTACACACTGAATCTTTTTATAAACGAATGGTGTTAGAGAGAGCATCACTTTATGTATTATATGAATAATGTGTATAGAAAATGTTAATGCTTTGGAAATTCTAGGGGGGGGGGGGGGTTCCGAACCCCCCGACCCCCCTCTAGATCCGCGCTTGCATATGCATGCCAATGTCAGTCCTATACACAGGGACCCCGCCCTCTGAAAATGTGAAACTAGGAAATCATTAGTCTAAATATAGCTGATAGTATAAGTATTACGGAAAGATATATTTGTTTATAGAACAGTGTCGGAAGGGGGGGGGGGGATATGAAAATCCAGTATCAGCCAAAAATATTCAACCTGCCGTTCTAAATCAGCCACTGTAGAAGATAGAAATTAAAGCATGAAATACTTGATAATAATAATTACATATTGCAATGTACATGATCTGCTTACCTTATTTAAAACATTCAATAATAATTAGGAGGTCACAGCTGATTGTAATAGTGACTGAAACTGATATCGAAAGTGAAATCTATGGGTTACATATCAAGAATTTAAATCGAAACTAAACGTGTATGTTATCGCTACGGTATTCGAGGAAATGTGGATATCCCATATCTGCCATTTAAATACTGTTTTACCACACCAACTGAGTGACGTTTGTTACTTCAATTGACCGTCCTAAGTGGTTATCGTAACCGCAGCACATCGAATATTTTTGTAACATTTTCTTTCCGTGTCCGTGTATATTCTACTATAATCATGTTTTGTGTGTATGTCCTTGGTGATTTGTGTCATACAGCTTTGTCAGATATCTTCTGTTCTCTTTTGTAGACTCAGTATTGTTTGGTCAGCTCTGTATTTGTTTTTCTTGCCTTCTTACCTTCTTTGTGCAAACTCGATCAGTACGGTGTAGTCATCTTTGTATTCGTTTTTCTTGCCTTCTTACCTTCTTTGTGTAAACTCAGTACTGTATAGTCATTTTTGTATTTGTTCGTAGTGCCTTTTTACCTTCTCTGTGTAGAGTCAATATTGCATGTAAATGAGTTCGATCCTTTACTACCTTGTGTTGTGTTACATTAGATTCGGATACTCTCTTGGAGTGTAACTCAATGGACACATTTGTGACAAGGCTAATATCTGATTTCTGAACAATAAAAGTATTACTGATTACTGATCGGCATCACGTTTATTTATTTAGCAAAATATTTCTTAATGTAACAAGTATTCTGAAAGTATTGCTTAGGCAATACTAAGTCCCCTGCCGGCAAATGGAAAACTAAGACCCCCAAAACACACACACACACACGCACGCACGCACGCACGCACACACACACACACACATACACACACACACACACACACACACACACACACACACACACACACACACACACACACACACACACACACACACACACACACACAACAAACTGTCTTTCAGGCTGCCAGCAAGTTGAGTATTTGATCACAACCTTTGATGATGATGAAAACTGGATTGAATGAAGTCCGGAAAACTGCCAATTCTAAAGAAATTTTCTAATTCCAAGGGCCGTAATTCCGTCAAAAATCAGTGGACCGAAACGGAACTCGAACTTGATCTGTAACTCATGGTGGTAGACTGACACACCAAAAATTGGATGAATATCTACAAGCGTTTAGAAAAAAAGTCCGGAAACTGCCATTTTAAAGAAATTTTCTAATTCCAAGTGCCGTAATTCCGTAAAAAATCAGTGGACCGAAACGAAACTCGAACTTGATCTGTAACTCATGGTGGTAGACTGACACACCAAAATTTGGATGAATATCTACAAGCGTTTAGAAAAAAAGTCCGGAAACTGCCATTTTAAAGAAATTTTCTAATTCCAAGTGCCGTAATTCCGTAAAAAATCAGTAGACCGAAACGAAACTCGAACTTGATCTGTAACTCATGGTGGTAGACTGACACACCAAACATTGGATGCCGGTAGGGGACTAATTAAGGAACAATACAAATGTTAGTATCACAATTCTCTTCAGAGTTGTCCTTCTTGTAGGTAATGTCCACTATGTGGCGGCATGTTTTGTATAGAAGAATAGCTGACATCATCCCATGCATGTAGAGCTCAGATATTTTTTTTTCTTCTGTTTGTTTCTATCAATATTGCAGGTTAATCACACCACTTGAGTGTATATCAATTGACAGTCTGGCAACGCAATCGAACATTTTATGGAGACGCTTATGTAGTCGGTATTATTTTTTCATTTTGTCTTCCTTGGGTAGATCCCATTATGTGACCATGTCTTACATGTGCTGTATTGATTTGTCATCTGTTTAACATTGGCATATATGGGGGGTATTACTAACAAAATCAGAGATACTCTCTCCTCCTGGGCACTTAATTTCACACATGAGTTTTAGGAGTTCATGAATATCTATCTTGGAACACCGCTGTGAACACCACAGTCACAAGAGACATGTTTATTCTACCCTATTTTAATAGATCGCAGATGAGGAATAAGTTGTCGAAATGTCCATATGGTGCAATAAATATCAAGAGGTATGTATGATCTTATAGTTATTATTACTACTGGGTCTATATCGCTGCCGGTGAAGTAAGTATACACAATTATGTCCCCAGCACAGGTTTCGGGATTTCTACACTGACTCGCAATATATACTTCACACTTGGCTGTGATGAAAGAATTTTCTGATTATAACTATTAAGAAGAGAAATGTAGGCCAGAGGTATAATGTCCATATAAGATCTATACACGCCGGAGGTATAATGTCCATATAAGATCTATAAACGCCAGAGGTATAATGTCCATATAAGATCTATACACGCCAGAGGTATAATGTCCATATAAGATCTATACACGCCAGAGGTATAATGTCCATATAAGATCTATACACGCCAGAGGTATAATGTCCATATAAGATCTATACACGTCAGAGGTATAATGTCCATATAAGATCTATACACGTCAGAGGTATAATGTCCATATAAGATCTATACACGCCAGAGGTATAATGTCCATATAAGATCTATACACGTCAGACGTATAATGTCCATATAAGATCTATACACGCCAGAGGTATAATGTCCATATAAGATCTATACACGCCAGAGGTATAATGTCCATATAAGATCTATACACGTCAGAGGTATAATGTCCATATAAGATCTATACACGCCAGAGGTATAACGTCCATATAAGATCTATACACGCCAGAGGTATAATGTCCATATAAGATCTATACACGCCAGAGGTATAATGTCCATATAAGATCTATACACGTCAGAGGTATAATGTCCGTATAAGATCTATACACGCCAGAGGTATAATGTTCATATAAGATATATACACGCCAGAGGTATAATTTCCATACAAGAACTTTAACCGTTAGAAGTATAATTTCCATAGAAGAGCTCTACACCAGAGAGGAATCATTTCCACATAAGAGCTCTCTACACCAGAGAGGTATACTTTCCACATAAGAGCTATATACCAGAGAGGTATAATTTCCACATAAGAGCTCTACACCAGAGAGGTATAATTTTCAAATAAGAGCTATACACCAGAGAGGTGTAATTTCCATATAAGAGCTATACACCAGAGAGGTATAATTTCCAAATAAGAGCTATACACCAGAGAGGTATAATTTCCATATAAGAGCTATACACCAGAGAGGTATAATTTCCATATAAGAGCTATACACCAGAGAGGTATAATTTCCATATAAGAGCTCTACACCAGAGAGGTATAATTTCCATATAAGAGCTATACACCAGAGAGGTATAATTTCCACATAAGAGCTATACACCAGAGAGGTATAATTTCCATATAAGAGCTATACACCAGAGAGGTATAATTTCCACATAAGAGCTCTACACCAGAGAGGTATAATTTCCATATAAGAGCTATACACCAGAGAGGTATAATTTCCACATAAGAGCTATACACCAGAGAGGTATAATTTCCATATAAGAGCTCTACACCAGAGAGGTATAATTTCAACATAAGAGCTATACACCAGAGAGGTATAATTTCCACATAAGAGCTATACACCAGAGAGGTATAATTTCCATATAAGAGCCCTACACCAGAGAGGTATAATTTCCACATAAGAGCTCTACACCAGAGAGGTATAATTTCCACATAAGAGCTATACACCAGAGAGGTATAATTTCCACATAAGAGCTCTACACCAGAGAGGTAGAATTTCCACATAAGAGCTATACACCAGAGAGGTATAATTTCCACATAAGAGCTTTACACCAGAGAGGTATAATTTCCACATAAGAGCTCTACACCAGAGAGGTATAATTTCCACATAAGAGCTATACACCAGAGAGGTATAATTTCCACATAAGAGCTATACACCAGAGAGGTATAATTTCCACATAAGAGCTATACACCAGAGAGGTATAATTTCCATATAAGAGCTATACACCAGAGAGGTATAATTTCCATATAAGAGCTATACACCAGAGAGGTATAATTTCCACATAAGAGCTATACACCAGAGAGGTATAATTTCCACATAAGAGCTATACACCAGAGAGGTATAATTTCCATATAAGAGCTATACACCAGAGAGGTATAATTTCCATATAAGAGCTCTACACCAGAGAGGTATAATTTCCATATAAGAGCTATACACCAGAGAGGTATAATTTCCACATAAGAGCTATACACCAGAGAGGTATAATTTCCACATAAGAGCTATACACCAGAGAGGTATAATTTCCATATAAGAGCTCTACACCAGAGAGGTATAATTTCCACATAAGAGCTATACACCAGAGAGGTATAATTTCCACATAAGAGCTATACACCAGAGAGGTATATTTTCCATATAAGAGCCCTACACCAGAGAGGTATAATTTCCACATAAGAGCTCTACACCAGAGAGGTATAATTTCCATATAAGAGCTATACACCAGAGAGGTATAATTTCCACATAAGAGCTATACACCAGAGAGGTATAATTTCCACATAAGAGCTATACACCAGAGAGGTATAATTTCCATAGAAGAGCTATACACCAGAGAGGTATAATTTCCACATAAGAGCTATACACCAGAGAGGTATAATTTCCACATAAGAGCTATACACCAGAGAGGTATAATTTCCACATAAGAGCTATACACCAGAGAGGTATAATTTCCACATAAGAGCTATACAGCAGAGAGGTATAATTTCCACATAAGAGCTATACACCAGAGAGGTATATTTTCCACATAAGAGCTCTACACCAGAGAGGTATAATTTCCATATAAGAGCTCTACACCAGAGAGGTATAATTTCCACATAAGAGCTATACACCAGAGAGGTATAATTTCCACATAAGAGCTATACACCAGAGAGGTATAATTTCCATATAAGAGCTATACACCAGAGAGGTATAATTTCCACATAAGAGCTATACACCAGAGAGGTAAAATTTCCAAATAAGAGCTATACACCAGAGAGGTATAATTTCCATAGAAGAGCTCTACACCAGAGAGGGATAATTTCCATAAAAGAGCTATACACCAGAGAGGTATATTTTCCACATAAGAGCTCTACACCAGAGAGGTATAATTTCCATATAAGAGCTCTACACCAGAGAGGTATAATTTCCATATAAGAGCTATACACCAGAGAGGTATAATTTCCATATAAGAGCTATACACCAGAGAGGTATAATTTCCACATAAGAGCTATACACCAGAGAGGTATAATTTCCACATAAGAGCTATACACCAGAGAGGTATAATTTCCGTATAAGAGCTATACACCAGAGAGGTATAATTTCCATAGAAGAGCTATACACCAGAGAGGTATAATTTCCACATAAGAACTATACACCAGAGAGATATAATTTTCCGCATAAGAGCTCTACACCAGAGAGGTATAATACCACATAAGAGCTCTACACCAGAGAGGTAAAATTTCCACATAAGAGCTATACACCAGAGAGGTATAATTTCCACATAAGAGCTATACACCAGAGAGGTATAATTTCCATATAAGAGCTATACACCAGAGAGGTATAATTTCCACATAAGAGCTATACACCAGAGAGGTAAAATTTCCAAATAAGAGCTATACACCAGAGAGGTATAATTTCCATAGAAGAGCTATACACCAGAGAGGTATAATTTCCATATAAGAGCTATACACCAGAGAGGTATAATTTCCATATAAGAGCTATACACCAGAGAGTTATAATTTCCAAATAAGAGCTATACACCAGAGAGGTATAATTTCCATATAAGAGCTCTACACCAGAGAGGTATAATTTCCATATAAGAGCTATACACCAGAGAGGTATAATTTCCACATAAGAGCTATACACCAGAGAGGTATAATTTCCACATAAGAGCTATACACCAGAGAGGTATAATTTCCATATTAGAGCTCTACACCAGAGAGGTATAATTTCAACATAAGAGCTATACACCAGAGAGGTATAATTTCCACATAAGAGCTATACACCAGAGAGGTATATTTTCCATATAAGAGCCCTACACCAGAGAGGTATAATTTCCACATAAGAGCTCTACACCAGAGAGGTAAAATTTCCATATAAGAGCTATACACCAGAGAGGTATAATTTCCTCATAAGAGCTCTACACCAGAGAGGTATAATTTCCACATAAGAGCTATACACCAGAGAGGTATAATTTACACATAAGAGCTTTACACCAGAGAGGTATAATTTCCGCATAAGAGCTCTACACCAGAGAGGTATAATTTCCACATAAGAGCTATACACCAGAGAGGTATAATTTCCACATAAGAGCTATACACCAGAGAGGTATAATTTCCACATAAGAGCTATACACCAGAGAGGTATAATTTCCATATAAGAGCTATACACCAGAGAGGTATAATTTCCATATTAGAGCTCTACACCAGAGAGGTATAATTTCCACATAAGAGCTATACACCAGAGAGGTATAATTTCCACATAAGAGCTATACACCAGAGAGGTATAATTTCCACATAAGAGCTATACAGCAGAGAGGTATAATTTCCACATAAGAGCTATACACCAGAGAGATATAATTTCCACATAAGTGGTATACACCAGAGAGGTATAATTTCCGCATAAGAGCTATACACCAGAGAGGTATAATTTCCATATAAGAGCTATACACCAGAGAGGTATAATTTCCACATAAGAGCTCTACACCAGAGAGGTAGAATTTCCATATAAGAGCTCTACCCCAGAGAGGTATACTATCCACATAAGAGCTATACACCAGAGAGGTATAATTTCCATATAAGAGCTATACACCAGAGAGGTATAATTTCCACATAAGAGCTATACACCAGAGAGGTATAATTTCCAAATAAGAGCTATACACCAGAGAGGTATAATTTCCATAGAAGAGCTATACACCAGAGAGGTATAATTTCCATATAAGAGCTATACACCAGAGAGGTATAATTTCGACATAAGAGCTATACACCAGAGAGGTATAATTTCCATATTAGAGCTCTACACCAGAGAGGTATAATTTCCGTATAAGAGCTATACACCAGAGAGGTATAATTTCCACATAAGAGCTATACACCAGAGAGGTATAATTTCCACATAAGAGCTATACACCAGAGAGGTATAATTTCCACATAAGAGCTATACACCAGAGAGGTATAATTTCCATATAAGAGCTATACACCAGAGAGGTATATTTTCTATAGAAGAGCTATACACCAGAGAGGTATAATTTCCACATAAGAACTATACACCAGAGAGGTATAATTTTCCGCATAAGAGCTCTACACCAGAGAGGTATAATTTTCATATAAGAGCTCTACACCAGAGAGGTAAAATTTCCACATAAGAGCTATACACCAGAGAGGTATAATTTCCACATAAGAGCTATACACCAGAGAGGTATAATTTCCATATAAGAGCTATACATCAGAGAGGTATAATTTCCACATAAGAGCTATACACCAGAGAGGTATAATTTCCAAATAAGAGCTATACACCAGAGAGGTATAATTTCCATAGAAGAGCTATACACCAGAGAGGTATAATTTCCATATTAGAGCTCTACACCTGAGAGGTATAATTTCCACATAAGAGCTATACACCAGAGAGGTATATTTTCCATAGAAGAGCTATACATCAGAGAGGTATAATTTCCATATGAGAGCTCTACACCAGAGAGGTATAATTTCCACATAAGAGCTCTACACCAGAGAGGTATAATTTCCATATAAGAGCTATACACCAGAGAGGTATAATTTCCACATAAGAGCTATACACCAGAGAGGTATAATTTCCACATAAGAGCTATACACCAGAGAGGTATAATTTCCATATTAGAGCTCTACACCAGAGAGGTATAATTTCCATAGAAGAGCTCTACACCAGAGAGGTATAATTTCCATAGAAGAGCTCTACACCAGAGAGGTATAATTTCCATATAAGAGCTATACACCAGAGAGGTATAATTTCCACATAAGAGCTATACACCAGAGAGGTATAATTTCCATATAAGAGCTCTACACCAGAGAGGTATAATTTCCACATAAGAGCTCTACACCAGAGAGGTATAATTTCCATATAAGAGCTATACACCAGAGAGGTATAATTTCCATATAAGAGCTGTAGACCACAGAGGTATAATTTCCATATAAGAGCTCTACACCAGAGAGGTATAATTTCCATATAAGAGCTATACACCAGAGAGGTATAATTTCCATAGAAGAGCTATACACCAGAGAGGTATAATTTCCACATAAGAGCTATACACCAGAGAGGTATAATTTCCACATAAGAGCTATACACCAGAGAGGTATAATTTCCACATAAGAGCTATACACCAGAGAGGTATAATTTCCACATAAGAGCTATACACCAGAGAGGTATAATTTCCACATAAGAGCTATACACCAGAGAGGTATAATTTCCATATAAGAGCTATACACCAGAGAGGGATAATTTCCACATAAGAGCTATACACCAGAGAGGTATAATTTCCAAATAAGAGCTATACACCAGAGAGGTATAATTTCCACATAAGAGCTATACACCAGAGAGGTATAATTTCCACATAAGAGCTCTACACCAGAGAGGTATAATTTCCATATAAGAGCTCTACTCCAGAGAGGTATAATTTCTACATAAGAAGTATACACCAGAGGGATATAATTTCCACATAAGAGCTATACACCAGAGAGGTAGAATTTCCACATAAGAGCTATACACCAGAGAGGTATAATTTCCACATAAGAGCTATACACCAGAGAGGTATAATTTCCATATAAGAGCTATACACCAGAGAGGTATAATTTCCATAGAAGAGCTATACACCAGAGAGGTATAATTTCCACATAAGAGCTATACACCAGAGAGGTATAATTTCCATAGAAGAGCTATACACCAGAGAGGTATGATTTCCACATAAGAGCTATACACCAGAGAGGTATAATTTCCATATAAGAGCTATACACCAGAGAGGTATAATTTCCACATAAGAGCTATACACCAGAGAGGTATAATTTCCACATAAGAGCTATACACCAGAGAGGTATAATTTCCACATAAGAGCTATACACCAGAGAGGTATAATTTCCACATAAGAGCTATACACCAGAGAGGTATAATTTCCATAGAAGAGCTATACACCAGAGAGGTATAATTTCCACATAAGAATTATACACCAGAGAGGTATATTTTCCACATAAGAGCTCTACACCAGAGAGGTATAATTTCCATATAAGAGCTATACACCAGAGAGGTATAATTTCCATAGAAGAGCTATACACCAGAGAGATATAATTTCCATGTAAGAGCTATACACCAGAGAGGTATAATTTCCACATAAGAGCTATACACCAGAGAGGAATAATTTCCACATAAGAGCTATACACCAGAGAGGTATAATTTCCATATAAGAGCTATACACCAGAGAGGTATAATTTCCACATAAGAGCTCTACACCAGAGAGGTATAATTTCCACATAAGAGCTATAGAACAGAGAGGTATAATTTCCACATAAGAGCTCTACACCAGAGAGATATAATTTCCACATAAGAGCTATACACCAGAGAGGTAAAATTTCCAAATAAGAGCTATACACCAGAGAGGTATAATTTCCATATAAGAGCTCTACACCAGAGAGGTATAATTTCCACATAAGAGCTCTACACCAGAGAGGTATAATTTCCACATAAGAGCTATACACCAGTGAGGTATAATTTCCACATAAGAGCTCTACACCAGAGAGATATAATTTCCACAAAAGAGCTATACACCAGAGAGGTAAAATTTCCAAATAAGAGCTATTCACCAGAGAGGTATAATTTCCATAGAAACGCTATACACCAGAGAGGTATAATTTCCATATAAGAGCTATACACCAGAGAGGTATAATTTCCACATAAGAGCTATACACCAGAGAGGTATAATTTCCACATAAGAGCTATACACCAGAGAGGTATAATTTCCACATAAGAGCTATACACCAGAGAGGTATAATTTCCACATAAGAGCTCTACACCAGAGAGGTATAATTTCCACATAAGAGCTATACACCAGAGAGGTATAATTTACGTATAAGAGCTATACACCAGAGAGGTATAATTTCCACATAAGAGCTCTACACCAGAGAGGTATAATTTCCACATAAGAGCTATAGAACAGAGAGGTATAATTTCCACATAAGAGCTCTACACCAGAGAGGTATAATTTCCACATAAGAGCTATACACCAGAGAGGTATAATTTCCACATAAGAGCTATACACCAGAGAGGTATAATTTGGATATAAGAGCTATACACCAGAGAGGTATAATTTCCACATAAGAGCTCTACACCAGAGAGGTATAATTTCCACATAAGAGCTATACACCAGAGAGGTATAATTTCCACATAAGAGCTATACACCAGAGAGGTATAATTTCCACATAAGAACTATACACCAGAGAGATATAATTTCCACATAAGAGCTCTACACCAGAGAGGTATAATTTCCATATAAGAGCTCTACACCAGACAGGTAAAATTTCCACATAAGAGCTATACACTAGAGAGGTATAATTTCCACATAAGAGCTATACACCAGAGAGGTATAATTTCCATATAAGAGCTATACATCAGAGAGGTATAATTTCCATAGAAGAGCTATACACCAGAGAGGTATAATTTCCATATAAGAGCTATACACCAGAGAGGTATAAATTCCACATAAGAGCTATACACCAGAGAGGTATAATTTCCACATAAGAGCTATACACCAGAGAGGTATAATTTCCGTATAAGAGCTATACACCAGAGAGGTATAATTTCTATAGAAGAGCTATACATCAGAGAGGTATAATTTCCATATAAGAGCTATACACCAGAGAGGTATAATTTCCATATAAGAGCTATACACCAGAGAGGTATAATTTCCATATAAGAGCTCTACAGCAGAGAGGTATAATTTCCATATAAGAGCTATACACCAGAGAGGTATAATTTCCACATAAGAGCTATACACCAGAGAGGTATAATTTCCACATAAGAGCTATACACCAGAGAGGTATAATTTCCATATTAGAGCTCTACACCAGAGAGGTATAATTTCCACATAAGAGCTATACACCAGAGAGGTATAATTTCCACATAAGAGCTATACACCAGAGAGGTATATTTTCCATATAAGAGCTCTACACCAGAGAGGTATAATTTCCATATAAGACCTATACACCAGAGAGTTATTATTTCCATAGAAGAGCTATACACCAGAGAGGTATAATTTCCACATAAGAGCTATACACCAGAGAGGTATAATTTCCACATAAGAGCTATACACCAGAGAGGTATAATTTCAACATAAGAGCTATACACCAGAGAGGTATAATTTCCACATAAGAGCTCTACACCAGAGAGGTATAATTTCCACATAAGAGGTATACACCAGAGAGGTATAATTTCCACATAAGAGCTATACACCAGAGAGTTAGAATTTCCACATAAGAGCTATACACCAGAGAGGTATAATTTCCACATAAGAGGTATACACCAGAGAGGTATAATTTCCATAAAAGAGCTATACACCAGAGAGGTATAATTTCCATAAAAGAGCTATACACCAGAGAGGTATAATTTCCACATAAGAGCTATACACCAGAGAGGTATAATTTCCACATAAGAGCTATACACCAGAGAGGTACAATTTCCACATAAGAGCTCTACACCAGAGAGGTATAATTTCCATAGAAGAGCTATACACAAGAGAGGTATAATTTCCAGATAAGAACTATACACAAGAGAGGTATATTTTCCAGATAAGAACTATACACCAGAGAGATATAATTTCCACATAAGAGCTCTACACCAGAGAGGTATAATTTCCATATAAGAGCTCTACACCAGACAGGTAAAATTTCCACATAAGAGCTATACACCAGAGAGGTATAATTTCCACATAAGAGCTATACACCAGAGAGGTATAATTTCCATATAAGAGCTATACACCAGAGAGGTATAATTTCCACATAAGAGCTATACACCAGAGAGGTATAATTTCTACATAAGAACTATACACCAGAGAGGTATATTTTCCACATAAGAGCTCTACACCAGAGAGGTATAATTTCCATAGAAGAGCTATACACCAGAGAGGTATAATTTCCATAGAAGAGCTATACACCAGAGAGGTATAATTTCCACATAAGAGCTATACACCAGAGAGGTATAATTTCCACATAAGAGCTATACACCAGAGAGGTATAATTTCCACATAAGAGCTCTACACCAGAGAGGTATAATTTCCACAGAAGAGCTATACACCAGAGAGGTATAATTTCCATAAAAGAGCTATACACCAGAGAGGTATAATTTCCACATAAGAGGTATACACCAGAGAGGTATAATTTCCACATAAGAGCTCTACACCAGACAGGTAAAATTTCCACATAAGAGCTATACAGCAAAGAGGTATAATTTCCACATAACAGCTATACACCAGAGAGGTATAATTTCCACATAAGAGGTATACACCAGAGAGGTATAATTTCCACATAAGAGCTATACACCAGAGAGGTATAATTTCCATATAAGAGCTATACACGAGAGAGGTATAATTTCTATAGAAGAGCTATACACCAGACAGGTATAATTTCCACATAAGAGCTATACACCAGAGAGGTATAATTTCTACATAAGAGCTATACACCAGAGAGGTATAATTTCCACATAAGAGCTCTATACCAGAGAGGTATAATTTCCATAGAAGAGCTATACACCAGAGAGGTATAATTTCCACATAAGAACTATACACCAGAGAGGTATATTTTCCACATAAGTGCCCTACACCAGAGAGGTATAATTTCCATATAAGAGCTCTACACCAGACAGGTAAAATTTCCATATAAGAGCTATACATGAGAGAGGTATAATTTCCACATAAGAGCTATACACCAGAGAGGTATAATTTCCATATAAGAGCTATACATTAGAGAGGTATAATTTCCATAGAAGAGCTATACATCAGAGAGGTATAATTTCCATATAAGAGCTATACACCAGAGAGGTATAATTTCCATATAAGAGCTATACACCAGAGAGGTATAATTTCCATATAAGAGCTCTACAGCAGAGAGGTATAATTTCCATATAAGAGCTATACACCAGAGAGGTATAATTTCCACATGAGAGCTATACACCAGAGAGGTATAATTTCCATATAAGAGCTATACATCAGACAGGTATAATTTCCATATAAGAGCTATACACCAGAGAGGTAAAATTTCCAAATAAGAGCTATACACCAGAGAGGTATAATTTCCATAGAAGAGCTATACACCAGAGAGGTATAATTTCCATATAAGAGCTATACACCAGAGAGGTATAATTTCCACATAAGAGCTATACACCAGAGAGGTATAATTTCCACATGAGACCTATACACCAGAGAGGTATAATTTCCATATAAGAGCTATACACCAGAGAGGTATAATTTCGACATAAGAGCTATACACCAGAGAGGTATAATTTCCACATAAGAGCTATACACCAGAGAGGTATAATTTCCATATTAGAGCTCTACACCAGAGAGGTATAATTTCCATAGAAGAGCTATACACCAGAGAGGTATAATTTCCATATAAGAGCTATACATCAGAGAGGTATAATTTCC
Source organism: Pteria penguin (assembly GCA_035048485.1). NCBI lineage: Eukaryota > Metazoa > Mollusca > Bivalvia > Pterioida > Pteriidae > Pteria > Pteria penguin. The sequence continues at coordinate 4,850,309 of CM068591.1, read as the reverse complement.
ATATAAGAGCTATACACCAGAGAGGTAAAATTTCCAAATAAGAGCTATACACCAAAGAGGTATAATTTCGATAGAAGAGCTCTACACCAGAGAGGTATAATTTCCATATAAGAGGTATACACCAGAGAGGTATAATTTCCACATAAGAGCTATACACCAGAGAGGTATAATTTCCATATAAGAGCTATACACCAGAGAGGTATAATTTCCACATAAGAGCTATACACCAGAGAGGTATAATTTCCACATAAGAGCTATACACCAGAGAGGTATAATTTCCACAAAAGAGCTATACACCAGAGAGGTATACTTTCCACATATGAGCTATACACCAGAGAGGTATAATTTCCATAGAAGAGCTATACACCAGAGAGGTATAATTTCCACATAAGAGCTATACACCAGAGAGGTATAATTTCCACATAAGAGCTATACAGCAGAGAGGTATAATTTCCACATAAGAGCTATACACCAGAGAGGTATAATTTCCACATAAGTGCTATACACCAGAGAGGTATAATTTCCATAGAAGAGCTATACACCAGAGAGGTATAATTTCCATATAAGAGCTATACATCAGAGAGGTATAATTTCCACATAAGAGCTCTACACCAGAGAGGTATAATTTCCATAGAAGAGCTATACACCAGAGAGGTATAATTTCCATAGAAGAGCTATACACCAGAGAGGTATAATTTCCACATAAGAGCTCTATACCAGAGAGGTATAATTTCCATAGAAGAGCTATACACCAGAGAGGTATAATTTCCATAGAAGAGCTATACACCAGAGAGGTATAATTTCCACATAAGAACTATACACCAGAGAGGTATATTTTCCACATAAGAGCTCTACACCAGAGAGGTATAATTTCCATATAAGAGCTCTACACCAGAGAGGTATAATTTCCGTATAAGAGGTATACACCAGAGAGGTATAATTTCCACATAAGAGCTATACACCAGAGAGGTATAATTTCCATATAAGAGCTATCCATCAGAGAGGTATAATTTCCACATAAGAGCTATACACCAGAGAGGTATAATTTCCAAATAAGAGCTAAACACCAAAGAGGTATAATTTCCATAGAAGAGCTATACACCAGAGAGGTATAATTTCCATATAAGAGCTATACACCAGAGAGGTATAATTTCCATATAAGTGCTCTACACCAGAGAGGTATAATTTCCACATGAAAGCTATACACCAGGGGGGTATAATTTCCACATAAGAGCTATACACCAGAGAGGCATAATTTCCATATAAGAGCTATACACCAGAGAGGTATAATTTCCATAGAAGAGCTCTACACAAGAGAGGTATAATTTCCATATAAGAGCTATACACCAGAGAGGTATAATTTCCATATAAGAGCTATACACCATAGAGGTATAATTTCCATATAAGAGCTCTACACCAGAGAGGTATAATTTCAACATAAGAGCTATACACCAGAGAGGTATAATTTCCACATAAGAGCTATACACCAGAGAGGTATATTTTCCATATAAGAGCCCTACACCAGAGAGGTATAATTTCCACGTAAGAGCTCTACACCAGAGAGGTATAATTTCCATATAAGAGCTATACACCAGAGAGGTATAATTTCCTCATAAGAGCTCTACACCAGAGAGGTAGAATTTCCACATAAGAGCTATACACCAGAGAGGTATAATTTTCACATAAGAGCTTTACACCAGAGAGGTATAATTTCCGCATAAGAGCTCTACACCAGAGAGGTAGAATTTCCACATAAGAGCTATACACCAGAGAGGTATAATTTCCACATAAGAGCTATACACGAGAGAGGTATAATTTCCACATAAGAGCTTTACACCAGAGAGGTATAATTTCCATATAAGAGCTATACACCAGAGAGGTATAATTTCCATATTAGAGCTCTACACCAGAGAAGTATAATTTCCACATAAGAGCTATACACCAGAGAGGTGTAATTTCCACATAAGAGCTATACACCAGAGAGGTATAATTTCCAAATAAGAGGTATACACCAGAGAGGTATAATTTCCATATAAGAGCTCTACACCAGAGAGGTATAATTTCCATATAAGAGCTATACACCAGAGAGGTATAATTTCCACATAAGAGCTATACACCAGAGAGGTATAATTTCCACATAAGAGCTATACACCAGAGAGGTATAATTTCCATATTAGAGCTCTACACCAGAGAGGTATAATTTCAACATAAGAGCTATACACCAGAGAGGTATAATTTCCACATAAGAGCTATACACCAGAGAGGTATATTTTCCATATAAGAGCCCTACACCAGAGAGGTATAATTTCCACATAAGAGCTCTACACCAGAGAGGTAAAATTTCCATATAAGAGCTATACACCAGAGAGGTATAATTTCCTCATAAGAGCTCTACACCAGAGAGGTAGAATTTCCACATAAGAGCTATACACCAGAGAGGTATAATTTCCATAGAAGAGCTATACACCAGAGAGGTATAATTTCCACATAAGAGCTATACACCAGAGAGGTATAATTTCCACATAAGAGGTATACAGCAGAGAGGTATAATTTCCACATAAGAGCTATACACCAGAGAGATATAATTTCCACATAAGTGGTATACAGCAGAGAGGTATAATTTCCACATAAGAATTATACACCAGAGAGGTATATTTTCCACATAAGAGCTCTACACCAGAGAGGTATAATTTCCATATAAGAGCTCTACACCAGAGAGGTAAAATTTCCACATAAGTGCTATACACCAGAGAGGTATAATATCTACATAATAGCTATACACCAGAGAGGTATAATTTCCATATAAGAGCTATACATCAGAGAGGTATAATTTCCACATAAGAGCTATACACCAGAGAGGTAAAATTTCCAAATAAGAGCTATACACCAGAGAGGTATAATTTCCATAGAAGAGCTATACACCAGAGAGGTATAATTTCCACATAAGAACTATACACCAGAGAGGTATATTTTCCGCATAAGAGCTCTACACCAGAGAGGTATAATTTTCATATAAGAGCTCTACACCAGAGAGGTAAAATTTCCACATAAGAGCTATACACCAGAGAGGTATAATTTCCACATAAGAGCTATACACCAGAGAGGTATAATTTCCATATAAGAGCTATACACCAGAGAGGTATAATTTCCACATAAGGGCTATACACCAGAGAGGTAAAATTTCCAAATAAGAGCTATACACCAGAGAGGTATAATTTCCATAGAAGAGCTATACACCAGAGAGGTATAATTTCCATATAAGAGCTATACACCAGAGAGGTATAATTTCCACAGAGAGGTATAATTTCCACATAAGAGCTATACACCAGAGAGGTATAATTTCCAAATAAGAGGTATACACCAGAGAGGTATAATTTCCATATAAGAGCTCTACACCAGAGAGGTATAATTTCCATATTAGAGCTATACACCAGAGAGGTATAATTTCCACATAAGAGGTATACACCAGAGAGGTATAATTTCCACATAAGAGCTATACACCAGAGAGGTATAATTTCCATATTAGAGCTCTACACCAGAGAGGTATAATTTCAACATAAGAGCTATACACCAGAGAGGTATAATTTCCACATAAGAGCTATACACCAGAGAGGTATATTTTCCATATAAGAGCCCTACACCAGAGAGGTATAATTTCCACATAAGAGCTCTACACCAGAGAGGTAAAATTTCCATATAAGAGCTATACACCAGAGAGGTATAATTTCCTCATAAGAGCTCTACACCAGAGAGGTAGAATTTCCACATAGGAGCTATACACCAGAGAGGTATAATTTTCACATAAGAGCTTTACACCAGAGAGGTATAATTTCCGCATAAGAGCTCTACACCAGAGAGGTAGAATTTCCACATAAGAGCTATACACCAGAGAGGTATAATTTCCACATAAGGGCTATACACGAGAGAGGTATAATTTCCACATAAGAGCTATACACCAGAGAGGTATGATTTCCATATAAGAGCTATACACCAGAGAGGTATAATTTCCATATTAGAGCTCTACACCAGAGAAGTATAATTTCCATAGAAGAGCTATACACCAGAGAGGTATAATTTCCACATAAGAGCTATACACCAGAGAGGTATAATTTCCACATAAGAGCTATACAGCAGAGAGGTATAATTTCCACATAAGAGCTATACACCAGAGAGATATAATTTCCACATAAGTGGTATACACCAGAGAGGTATAATTTCCGCATAAGAGCTATACACCAGAGAGGTATAATTTGGATATAAGAGCTATACACCAGAGAGGTATAATTTCCACATAAGAGCTCTACACCAGAGAGGTAAAATTTCCACATAAGTGCTATACACCAGAGAGGTATACTATCCAAATAATAGCTATACACCAGAGAGGTATAATTTCCATATAAGAGCTATACATCAGAGAGGTATAATTTCCACATAAGAGCTATACACCAGAGAGGTAAAATTTCCAAATAAGAGCTATACACCAGAGAGGTATAATTTCCATAGAAGAGCTATACACCAGAGAGGTATAATTTCCATATAAGAGCTATACACCAGAGAGGTATATTTTCCACATAAGAGCTCTACACCAGAGAGGTATAATTTTCATATAAGAGCTCTACACCAGAGAGGTATAATTTCCGTATAAGAGCTATACACCAGAGAGGTATAATTTCTATAGAAGAGCTATACACCAGAGAGGTATAATTTCCACATAAGAGCTATACACCAGAGAGGTATAATTTCCACATAAGAGCTATACACCAGAGAGGTATAATTTCCGTATAAGAGCTATACACCAGAGAGGTATATTTTCTATAGAAGAGCTATACACCAGAGAGGTATAATTTCCACATAAGAACTATACACCAGAGAGGTATATTTTCCGCATAAGAGCTCTACACCAGAGAGGTATAATTTTCATATAAGAGCTCTACACCAGAGAGGTAAAATTTCCACATAAGAGCTATACACCAGAGAGGTATAATTTCCACATAAGAGCTATACACCAGAGAGGTATAATTTCCATATAAGAGCTATACATCAGAGAGGTATAATTTCCACATAAGGGCTATACACCAGAGAGGTAAAATTTCCAAATAAGAGCTATACACCAGAGAGGTATAATTTCCATAGAAGAGCTATACACCAGAGAGGTATAATTCCCACATAAGAGCTCTACACCAGAGAGGTATAATTTCCATATAAGAGCTATACACCAGAGAGGTATAATTTCCATAGAAGAGCTATACATCAGAGAGGTATAATTTCCATATGAGAGCTCTACACCAGAGAGGTATAATTTCCATATAAGACCTATACACCAGAGAGTTATTATTTCCATAGAAGAGCTATACACCAGAGAGGTATAATTTCCACATAAGAGCTATACACCAGAGAGGTATAATTTCCACATAAGAGCTATACACCAGAGAGGTATAATTTCCATATTAGAGCTCTACACCAGAGAGGTATAATTTCCATAGAAGAGCTCTACACCAGAGAGGTATAATTTCCATAGAAGAGCTCTACACCAGAGAGGTATAATTTCCATATAAGAGCTATACACCAGAGAGGTATAATTTCCACATAAGAGCTATACACCAGAGAGGTATAATTTCCATATTAGAGCTCTACACCAGAGAGGTATAATTTCCACAGAAGAGCTCTACACCAGAGAGGTATAATTTCCATATAAGAGCTATACACCAGAGAGGTATAATTTCCATATAAGAGCTGTAGACCACAGAGGTATAATTTCCATATAAGAGCTCTACACCAGAGAGGTATAATTTCCATATAAGAGCTATACACCAGAGAGGTATAATTTCCATAGAAGAGCTATACACCAGAGAGGTATAATTTCCACATAAGAGCTATACACCAGAGAGGTATAATTTCCACATAAGAGCTATACACCAGAGAGGTATAATTTCCACATAAGAGCTATACACCAGAGAGGTATAATTTCCACATAAGAGCTATACACCAGAGAGGTATAATTTCCACATAAGAGCTATACACCAGAGAGGTATAATTTCCATATAAGAGCTATACACCAGAGAGGGATAATTTCCACATAAGAGCTATACACCAGAGAGGTATAATTTCCAAATAAGAGCTATACACCAGAGAGGTATAATTTCCACATAAGAGCTATACACCAGAGAGGTATAATTTCCACATAAGAGCTGTACACCAGAGAGGTAGAATTTCCATATAATAGCTCTACTCCAGAGAGGTATAATTTCTACATAAGAAGTATACACCAGAGGGATATAATTTCCACATAAGAGCTATACACCAGAGAGGTAGAATTTCCACATAAGAGCTATACACCAGAGAGGTATAATTTCCACATAAGAGCTATACACCAGAGAGGTATAATTTCCATATAAGAGCTATACACCAGAGAGGCATAATTTCCATAGAAGAGCTATACACCAGAGAGGTATAATTTCCACATAAGAGGTATACACCAGAGAGGTATAATTTCCATAGAAGAGCTATACACCAGAGAGGTATGATTTCCACATAAGAGCTATACACCAGAGAGGTATAATTTCCATATAAGAGCTATACACCAGAGAGGTATAATTTCCACATAAGAGCTATACACCAGAGAGGTATAATTTCCACATAAGAGCTATACACCAGAGAGGTATAATTTCCACATAAGAGCTATACACCAGAGAGGTATAATTTCCACATAAGAGCTATACACCAGAGAGGTATAATTTCCATAGAAGAGCTATACACCAGAGAGGTATAATTTCCACATAAGAATTATACACCAGAGAGGTATATTTTCCACATAAGAGCTCTACACCAGAGAGGTATAATTTCCATATAAGAGCTATACACCAGAGAGGTATAATTTCCATAGAAGAGCTATACACCAGAGAGATATAATTTCCATGTAAGAGCTATACACCAGAGAGGTATAATTTCCACATAAGAGCTATACACCAGAGAGGAATAATTTCCACATAAGAGCTATACACCAGAGAGGTATAATTTCCATATAAGAGCTATACACCAGAGAGGTATAATTTCCACATAAGAGCTCTACACCAGAGAGGTATAATTTCCACATAAGAGCTATAGAACAGAGAGGTATAATTTCCACATAAGAGCTCTACACCAGAGAGATATAATTTCCACATAAGAGCTATACACCAGAGAGGTAAAATTTCCAAATAAGAGCTATACACCAGAGAGGTATAATTTCCATATAAGAGCTCTACACCAGAGAGGTATAATTTCCACATAAGAGCTCTACACCAGAGAGGTATAATTTCCACATAAGAGCTATACACCAGAGAGGTATAATTTCCACATAAGAGCTCTACACCAGAGAGATATAATTTCCACAAAAGAGCTATACACCAGAGAGGTAAAATTTCCAAATAAGAGCTATTCACCAGAGAGGTATAATTTCCATAGAAACGCTATACACCAGAGAGGTATAATTTCCATATAAGAGCTATACACCAGAGAGGTATAATTTCCACATAAGAGCTATACACCCGAGAGGTATAATTTCCACATAAGAGCTATACACCAGAGAGGTATAATTTCCACATAAGAGCTATACACCAGAGAGGTATAATTTCCACATAAGAGCTCTACACCAGAGAGGTATAATTTCCACATAAGAGCTATACACCAGAGAGGTATAATTTACGTATAAGAGCTATACACCAGAGAGGTATAATTTCCACATAAGAGCTCTACACCAGAGAGGTAGAATTTCCACATAAGAGCTATAGAACAGAGAGGTATAATTTCCACATAAGAGCTCTACACCAGAGAGGTATAATTTCCACATAAGAGCTATACACCAGAGAGGTATAATTTCCACATAAGAGCTATACACCAGAGAGGTATAATTTGGATATAAGAGCTATACACCAGAGAGGTATAATTTCCACATAAGAGCTCTACACCAGAGAGGTATAATTTCCACATAAGAGCTATACACCAGAGAGGTATAATTTCCACATAAGAGCTCTACACCAGAGAGGTATAATTTTCACATAAGAATTATACACCAGAGAGGTATATTTTCCACATAAGAGCTCTACACTAGAGAGGTATAATTTCCATATAAGAGCTCTACACCAGAGAGGTAAAATTTCCACATAAGTGCTATACACCAGAGAGGTATAATTTCCACATAATAGCTATACACCAGAGAGGTATAATTTCCATATAAGAGCTATACATCAGAGAGGTATAATTTCCATAGAAGAGCTATACACCAGAGAGGTATAATTTCCATATAAGAGCTATACACCAGAGAGGTATAAATTCCACATAAGAGCTATACACCAGAGAGGTATAATTTCCACATAAGAGCTATACACCAGAGAGGTATAATTTCCGTATAAGAGCTATACACCAGAGAGGTATAATTTCTATAGAAGAGCTATACATCAGAGAGGTATAATTTCCATATAAGAGCTATACACCAGAGAGGTATAATTTCCATATAAGAGCTATACACCAGAGAGGTATAATTTCCATATAAGAGCTCTACAGCAGAGAGGTATAATTTCCATATAAGAGCTATACACCAGAGAGGTATAATTTCCACATAAGAGCTATACACCAGAGAGGTATAATTTCCACATAAGAGCTATACACCAGAGAGGTATAATTTCCATATTAGAGCTCTACACCAGAGAGGTATAATTTCCACATAAGAGCTATACACCAGAGAGGTATAATTTCCACATAAGAGCTATACACCAGAGAGGTATATTTTCCATATAAGAGCTCTACACCAGAGAGGTATAATTTCCATATAAGACCTATACACCAGAGAGTTATTATTTCCATAGAAGAGCTATACACCAGAGAGGTATAATTTCCACATAAGAGCTATACACCAGAGAGGTATAATTTCCACATAAGAGCTATACACCAGAGAGGTATAATTTCAACATAAGAGCTATACACCAGAGAGGTATAATTTCCACATAAGAGCTCTACACCAGAGAGGTATAATTTCCACATAAGAGGTATACACCAGAGAGGTATAATTTCCACATAAGAGCTATACACCAGAGAGTTAGAATTTCCACATAAGAGCTATACACCAGAGAGGTATAATTTCCACATAAGAGGTATACACCAGAGAGGTATAATTTCCATAAAAGAGCTATACACCAGAGAGGTATAATTTCCATAAAAGAGCTATACACCAGAGAGGTATAATTTCCACATAAGAGCTATACACCAGAGAGGTATAATTTCCACATAAGAGCTATACACCAGAGAGGTACAATTTCCACATAAGAGCTCTACACCAGAGAGGTATAATTTCCATAGAAGAGCTATACACAAGAGAGGTATAATTTCCAGATAAGAACTATACACAAGAGAGGTATATTTTCCAGATAAGAACTATACACCAGAGAGGTATATTTTCCACATAAGAGCTCTACACCAGAGAGGTATAATTTCCATATAAGAGCTCTACACCAGAAAGGTAAAATTTCCACATAAGAGCTATACACCAGAGAGGTATAATTTCCACATAAGAGCTATACACCAGAGAGGTATAATTTCCATATAAGAGCTATACACCAGAGAGGTATAATTTCCACATAAGAGCTATACACCAGAGAGGTATAATTTCTACATAAGAACTATACACCAGAGAGGTATATTTTCCACATAAGAGCTCTACACCAGAGAGGTATAATTTCCATAGAAGAGCTATACACCAGAGAGGTATAATTTCCATAGAAGAGCTATACACCAGAGAGGTATAATTTCCACATAAGAGCTATACACCAGAGAGGTATAATTTCCACATAAGAGCTATACACCAGAGAGGTATAATTTCCACATAAGAGCTCTACACCAGAGAGGTATAATTTCCACAGAAGAGCTATACACCAGAGAGGTATAATTTCCATAAAAGAGCTATACACCAGAGAGGTATAATTTCCACATAAGAGGTATACACCAGAGAGGTATAATTTCCACATAAGAGCTCTACACCAGACAGGTAAAATTTCCACATAAGAGCTATACAGCAGAGAGGTATAATTTCCACATAAGAGCTATACACCAGAGAGGTATAATTTCCACATAAGAGGTATACACCAGAGAGGTATAATTTCCACATAAGAGCTATACACCAGAGAGGTATAATTTCCATATAAGAGCTATACACGAGAGAGGTATAATTTCTATAGAAGAGCTATACACCAGACAGGTATAATTTCCACATAAGAGCTATACACCAGAGAGGTATAATTTCTACATAAGAGCTATACACCAGAGAGGTATAATTTCCACATAAGAGCTCTATACCAGAGAGGTATAATTTCCATAGAAGAGCTATACACCAGAGAGGTATAATTTCCACATAAGAACTATACACCAGAGAGGTATATTTTCCACATAAGTGCCCTACACCAGAGAGGTATAATTTCCATATAAGAGCTCTACACCAGACAGGTAAAATTTCCATATAAGAGCTATACATGAGAGAGGTATAATTTCCACATAAGAGCTATACACCAGAGAGGTATAATTTCCATATAAGAGCTATACATTAGAGAGGTATAATTTCCATAGAAGAGCTATACATCAGAGAGGTATAATTTCCATATAAGAGCTATACACCAGAGAGGTATAATTTCCATATAAGAGCTATACACCAGAGAGGTATAATTTCCATATAAGAGCTCTACAGCAGAGAGGTATAATTTCCATATAAGAGCTATACACCAGAGAGGTATAATTTCCACATGAGAGCTATACACCAGAGAGGTATAATTTCCATATAAGAGCTATACATCAGACAGGTATAATTTCCATATAAGAGCTATACACCAGAGAGGTAAAATTTCCAAATAAGAGCTATACACCAGAGAGGTATAATTTCCATAGAAGAGCTATACACCAGAGAGGTATAATTTCCATATAAGAGCTATACACCAGAGAGGTATAATTTCCACATAAGAGCTATACACCAGAGAGGTATAATTTCCACATGAGACCTATACACCAGAGAGGTATAATTTCCATATAAGAGCTATACACCAGAGAGGTATAATTTCGACATAAGAGCTATACACCAGAGAGGTATAATTTCCACATAAGAGCTATACACCAGAGAGGTATAATTTCCATATTAGAGCTCTACACCAGAGAGGTATAATTTCCATAGAAGAGCTATACACCAGAGAGGTATAATTTCCATATAAGAGCTATACATCAGAGAGGTATAATTTCCATATAAGAGCTATACACCAGAGAGGTAAAATTTCCAAATAAGAGCTATACACCAAAGAGGTATAATTTCGATAGAAGAGCTCTACACCAGAGAGGTATAATTTCCATATAAGAGGTATACACCAGAGAGGTATAATTTCCACATAAGAGCTATACACCAGAGAGGTATAATTTCCATATAAGAGCTATACACCAGAGAGGTATAATTTCCACAAAAGAGCTATACACCAGAGAGGTATAATTTCCACAAAAGAGCTATACACCAGAGAGGTATAATTTCCACATAAGAGCTATACACCAGAGAGGTATAATTTCAACATAAGAGCTATACACCAGAGAGGTATAATTTCCAAATAAGAGCTGTACACCAGAGAGGTATAATTTCCACATAAGAGCTATACACCAGAGAGGTATAATTTCAACATAAGAGCTATACACCAGAGAGGTATAATTTCCACATAAGAGCTCTACACCAGAGAGGTATAATTTCCACATAAGAGGTATACACCAGAGAGGTATAATTTCCACATAAGAGCTATACACCAGAGAGGTAGAATTTCCACATAAGAGCTATACACCAGAGAGGTATAATTTCCACATAAGAGCTATACACCAGAGAGGTATAATTTCTATATATGGCTATACACCAGAGAGGTATAATTTCCATAAAAGAGCTATACACCAGAGAGGTATAATTTCCACATAAGAGCTATACACCAGAGAGGTATAATTTCCACATAAGAGCTATACACCAGAGAGGTATAATTTCCACATAAGAGCTCTACACCAGAGAGGTATAATTTCCATAGAAGAGCTATACACCAGAGAGGTATAATTTCCATAGAAGAGCTATACACAAGAGAGGTATAATTTCCAGATAAGAACTATACACCAGAGAGGTATATTTTCCACATAAGAGCTCTACACCAGAGAGGTATAATTTCCATATAAGAGCTCTACACCAGAGAGGTAAAATTTCCACATAAGAGCTATACACCAGAGAGGTATAATTTCCACATAAGAGCTATACACCAGAGAGGTAAAATTTCCAAATAAGAGCTAAACACCAAAGAGGTATAATTTCCATAGAAGAGCTATACACCAGAGAGGTATAATTTCCATATAAGAGCTATACACCAGAGAGGTATAATTTCCACATAAGAGCTATACACCAGAGAGGTATAATTTCCATATAAGAGCTATACACCAGAGAGGTATAATTTCCACATAAGAGCTATACACCAGAGAGGTATAATTTCTACATAAGAACTATACACCAGAGAGGTATATTTTCCACATAAGAGCTCTACACCAGAGAGGTATAATTTCCATAGAAGAGCTATACACCAGAGAGGTATAATTTCCACATAAGAGCTATACACCAGAGAGGTATAATTTCCACATAAGAGCTATACACCAGAGAGGTATAATTTCCACATAAGAGCTCTACACCAGAGAGGTATAATTTCCACAGAAGAGCTATACACCAGAGAGGTATAATTTCCATAGAAGAGCTATACACCAGAGAGGTATAATTTCCAGATAAGAACTATACACCAGAGAGGTATATTTTCCACATAAGAGCTCTACACCAGAGAGGTATAATTTCCATATAAGAGCTCTACACCAGAGAGGTAAAATTTCCACATAAGAGCTATACACCAGAGAGGTATAATTTCCACATAAGAGCTATACAACAGAGAGGTATAATTTCCATATAAGAGCTATACATCAGAGAGGTATAATTTCCACATAAGAGCTATACACCAGAGAGGTAAAATTTCCAAATAAGAGCTATACACCAGAGAGGTATAATTTCCATATAAGAGCTATACACCAGAGAGGTATAATTTCCATATAAGAGCTATACACCAGAGAGGTATAATTTCCACATAAGAGCTATACACCAGAGAGGTATAATTTCCATATAAGAGCTATACACCAGAGAGGTATAATTTCCACATAAGAGCTATACACCAGAGAGGTATAATTTCCACATAAGAACTATACACCAGAGAGGTATATTTTCCACATAAGAGCTCTAAACCAGAGAGGTATAATTTCCATATAAGAGCTCTACACCAGAGAGGTAAAATTTCCACATAAGAGCTCTACACCAGAGAGGTATAATTTCCACATAAGAGCTATACACCAGAGAGGAATAATTTCCATATAAGAGCTATACATCAGAGAGGTATAATTTACACATAAGAGCTATACACCAGAGAGGTAAAATTTCCAAATAAGAGCTAAACACCAAAGAGGTATAATTTCCATATAAGAGCTATACACCAGAGAGGTATAATTTCCATATAAGAGCTATACACCAGAGAGGTATAATTTCCACATAAGAGCTATATACCAGAGAGGTATAATTTCCATATAAGAGCTATACACCAGAGAGGTATAATTTCCACATAAGAGCTATACACCAGAGAGGTATAATTCTCATAGAAGAGTTATACACCAGACAGGTATAATTTCCACATAAGAGCTATACACCAGAGAGGTATAATTTCCACATAAGAGCTATACACCAGAGAGGTATAATTTCCACATAAGAGCTATACATCAGAGAGGTATAATTTCCATATAAGAGCTATACACCAGAGAGGTATAATTTTCATATAAGAGCTATACACCAGAGAGGTATAATTTCTATAGAAGAGCTATACACCAGAGAGGTATAATTTCCATATAAGAGCTATACACCAGAGAGGTATAATTTCCACATAAGAGCTCTACACCAGAGAGGTATAATTTCCATAGAAGAGCTATACACCAGAGAGTTATAATTTCCATAGAAGAGCTATACACCAGAGAGGTATAATTTCCACGTAAGAGCTCTACACCAGAGAGGTATAATTTCCATAGAAGAGCTATACACCAGAGAGGTATAATTTCCATAGAAGAGCTATACACCAGAGAGGTATAATTTCCACATAAGAACTATACACCAGAGAGGTATATTTTCCACATAAGAGCTATACACCAGAGAGGTATAATTTCCATATAAGAGCTCTACACCAGAGAGGTATAATTTCCACATAAGAACTATACACCAGAGAGGTATATTTTCCACATAAGAGCTCTAAACCAGAGAGGTATAATTTCCATATAAGAGCTCTACACCAGAGAGGTAAAATTTCCACATAAGAGCTCTACACCAGAGAGGTATAATTTCCATAGAAGAGCTATACACCAGAGAGGTATAATTTCCACATAAGAGCTATACACCAGAGAGGTATAATTTCCACATAAGAGCTATACACCAGAGAGGTATAATTTCCACATAAGAGCTCTACACCAGAGAGGTATAATTTCCGCATAAGAGCTCTACACCAGAGAGGTATAATTTCCACATAAGAGCTATACACCAGAGAGGTATAATTTCCACATAAGAGCTATACACGAGAGAGGTATAATTTCCACATAAGAGCTATACACCAGAGAGGTATAATTTCCATATAAGAGCTATACACCAGAGAGGTATAATTTCCATATTAGAGCTCTACACCAGAGAAGTATAATTTCCACATAAGAGCTATACACCAGAGGGGTATAATTTCCACATAAGAGCTATACACCCGAGAGGTATAGTTTCCATATAAGAGCTCTACACCAGAGAGGTATAATTTCCACATAAGAGCTCTACACCAGAGAGGTATAATTTCCATATAAGAGCTATACACCAGAGAGGTATAATTTCCACAAAAGAGCTATACACCCGTGAGGTATAATTTCCACATAAGAGCTATACACCAGAGAGGTATAATTTCCACATAAGAGATATACACCAGAGAGGTATAATTTCCAAATAAGAGGTATACACCAGAGAGGTATAATTTCCACATAAGAGCTATACATCAGAGAGGTATAATTTCCACATAAGAGCTCTACACCAGAGAGGTATAATTTCCATAGAAGAGCTATACACCAGAGAGGTATAATTTCCATAGAAGAGCTATACACCAGAGAGGTATAATTTCCACATAAGAGCTCTACACCAGAGAGGTATAATTTCCATAGAAGAGCTATACACCAGAGAGGTATAATTTCCATAGAAGAGCTATACACCAGAGAGGTATAATTTCCACATAAGAACTATACACCAGAGAGGTATATTTTCCACATAAGAGCTCTACACCAGAGAGGTATAATTTCCATATAAGAGCTCTACACCAGAGAGGTATAATTTCCGTATAAGAGGTATACACCAGAGAGGTATAATTTCCACATAAGAGCTATACACCAGAGAGGTATAATTTCCATATAAGAGCTATCCATCAGAGAGGTATAATTTCCACATAAGAGCTATACACCAGAGAGGTATAATTTCCAAATAAGAGCTAAACACCAAAGAGGTATAATTTCCATAGAAGAGCTATACACCAGAGAGGTATAATTTCCATATAAGAGCTATACACCAGAGAGGTATAATTTCCATATAAGTGCTCTACACCAGAGAGGTATAATTTCCACATGAAAGCTATACACCAGGGGGGTATAATTTCCACATAAGAGCTATACACCAGAGAGGCATAATTTCCATATAAGAGCTATACACCAGAGAGGTATAATTTCCATAGAAGAGCTCTACACAAGAGAGGTATAATTTCCATATAAGAGCTATACACCAGAGAGGTATAATTTCCATATAAGAGCTATACACCATAGAGGTATAATTTCCATATAAGAGCTCTACACCAGAGAGGTATAATTTCAACATAAGAGCTATACACCAGAGAGGTATAATTTCCACATAAGAGCTATACACCAGAGAGGTATATTTTCCATATAAGAGCCCTACACCAGAGAGGTATAATTTCCACGTAAGAGCTCTACACCAGAGAGGTATAATTTCCATATAAGAGCTATACACCAGAGAGGTATAATTTCCTCATAAGAGCTCTACACCAGAGAGGTAGAATTTCCACATAAGAGCTATACACCAGAGAGGTATAATTTTCACATAAGAGCTTTACACCAGAGAGGTATAATTTCCGCATAAGAGCTCTACACCAGAGAGGTAGAATTTCCACATAAGAGCTATACACCAGAGAGGTATAATTTCCACATAAGAGCTATACACGAGAGAGGTATAATTTCCACATAAGAGCTTTACACCAGAGAGGTATAATTTCCATATAAGAGCTATACACCAGAGAGGTATAATTTCCATATTAGAGCTCTACACCAGAGAAGTATAATTTCCACATAAGAGCTATACACCAGAGAGGTATAATTTCCACATAAGAGCTATACACCAGAGAGGTATAATTTCCAAATAAGAGGTATAAGAGCCCTACACCAGAGAGGTATAATTTCCACATAAGAGCTCTACACCAGAGAGGTAAAATTTCCATATAAGAGCTATACACCAGAGAGGTATAATTTCCTCATAAGAGCTCTACACCAGAGAGGTAGAATTTCCACATAAGAGCTATACACCAGAGAGGTATAATTTTCACATAAGAGCTTTACACCAGAGAGGTATAATTTCCGCATAAGAGCTCTACACCAGAGAGGTATAATTTCCACATAAGAGCTATACACCAGAGAGGTATAATTTCCACATAAGAGCTATACAGCAGAGAGGTATAATTTCCACATAAGAGCTATACACCACCAGAGAGGTATAATTTCCATATAAGAGCTATACATCAGAGAGGTATAATTTCCATATAAGAGCTATACACCAGAGAGGTAAAATTTCCAAATAAGAGCTATACACCAGAGAGGTATAATTTCCATAGAAGAGCTATACACCAGAGAGGTATAATTTCCACATAAGAGCTATACACCAGAGAGGTATAATTTCCACATAAGAGCTATACACCAGAGAGGTATAATTTCCACATAAGAGCTATACACCAGAGAGGTATAATTTCCACATAAGAGCTATACACCAGAGAGGTATAATTTCCACAAAAGAGCTATACACCAGAGAGGTATAATTTCCACATAAGAGCTATACACCAGAGAGGTATAATTTCCATATAAGTGCTCTACACCAGAGAGGTATAATTTCCACATGAAAGCTATACACCAGGGGGGTATAATTTCCACATAAGAGCTATACACCAGAGAGGCATAATTTCCATATAAGAGCTATACACCAGAGAGGTATAATTTCCATAGAAGAGCTCTACACAAGAGAGGTATAATTTCCATATAAGAGCTATACACCAGAGAGGTATAATTTCCATATAAGAGCTATACACCATAGAGGTATAATTTCCATATAAGAGCTCTACACCAGAGAGGTATAATTTCAACATAAGAGCTATACACCAGAGAGGTATAATTTCCACATAAGAGCTCTACACCAGAGAGGTATAATTTCCATAGAAGAGCTATACACCAGAGAGGTATAATTTCCACATAAGAGCTATACAACAGAGAGGTATAATTTCCATATAAGAGCTATACATCAGAGGGGTATAATTTCCACATAAGAGCTATACACCAGAGAGGTAAAATTTCCAAATAAGAGCTAAACACCAAAGAGGTATAATTTCGATAGAAGAGCTCTACACCAGAGAGGTATATTTTCCATATAAGAGCTATACACCAGAGAGGTATAATTTCCACATAAGAGCTATACACCAGAGAGGTATAATTTCCATATAAGAGCTATACACCAGAGAGGTATAATTTCCACATAAGAGCTATACACCAGAGAGGTATAATTTCCACATAGGAACTATACACCGGAGAGGTATATTTTCCACATAAGAGCTCTACACCAGAGAGGTATAATTTCCATATAAGAGCTCTACACCAGAGAGGTAAAATTTCCACATAAGAGCTCTACACCAGAGAGGTATTATTTCCACATAAGAGCTATACAACAGAGAGGTATAATTTCCATATAAGCGCTATACATCAGAGAGGTATAATTTACACATAAGAGCTATACACCAGAGAGGTAAAATTTCCAAATAAGAGCTAAACACCAAAGAGGTATAATTTCCATAGAAGAGCTATACACCAGAGAGGTATAATTTCCATATAAGAGCTATACACCAGAGAGGTATAATTTCCACATAAGAGCTATACACCAGAGAGGTATAATTTCCATATAAGAGCTATACACCAGAGAGGTATAATTTCCACATAAGAGCTATACACCAGAGAGGTATAATTCTCATAGAAGAGCTATACACCAGACAGGTATAATTTCCACATAAGAGCTATACACCAGAGAGGTATAATTTCCACATAAGAGCTATACACCAGAGAGGGATAATTTCCACATAAGAGCTATACATCAGAGAGGTATAATTTCCATATAAGAGCTATACACCAGAGAGGTATAATTTTCATATAAGAGCTATACACCAGAGAGGTATAATTTCCATAGAAGAGCTCTACACCAGAGAGGTATAATTTCCATATAAGAGCTATACACCAGAGAGGTATAATTTCCACATAAGAGCTCTACACCAGAGAGGTATAATTTCCATAGAAGAGCTATACACCTGAGAGGTATAATTTCCATAGAAGAGCTATACACCAGAGAGGTATAATTTCCACATAAGAGCTCTACACCAGAGAGGTATAATTTCCATAGAAGAGCTATACACCAGAGAGGTATAATTTCCATAGAAGAGCTATACACCAGAGAGGTATAATTTCCACATAAGAACTATACACCAGAGAGGTATATTTTCCACATAAGAGCTCTACACCAGAGAGGTATAATTTCCATATAAGAGCTCTACACCAGAGAGGTATAATTTCCACATAAGAGCTCTACACCAGAGAGGTATAATTTCCATAGAAGAGCTATACACCAGAGAGGTATAATTTCCATAGAAGAGCTATACACCAGAGAGGTATAATTTCCACATAAGAACTATACACCAGAGAGGTATATTTTCCACATAAGAGCTCTACACCAGAGAGGTATAATTTCCATATAAGAGCTCTACACCAGAGAGGTATAATTTCCACATAAGAGCTCTACACCAGAGAGGTATAATTTCCATATAAGAGCTATACACCAGAGAGGTATAATTTCCTCATAAGAGCTCTACACCAGAGAGGTAGAATTTCCACATAAGAGCTATACACCAGAGAGGTATAATTTTCACATAAGAGCTTTACACCAGAGGTATAATTTCCGCATAAGAGCTCTACACCAGAGAGGTATAATTTCCACATAAGAGCTATACACCAGAGAGGTATAATTTCCACATAAGAGCTATACACGAGAGAGGTATAATTTCCACATAAGAGCTATACACCAGAGAGGTATAATTTCCATATAAGAGCTATACACCAGAGAGGTATAATTTCCATATTAGAGCTCTACACCAGAGAAGTATAATTTCCACATAAGAGCTATACACCAGAGGGGTATAATTTCCACATAAGAGCTATACACCCGAGAGGTATAGTTTCCATATAAGAGCTCTACACCAGAGAGGTATAATTTCCACATAAGAGCTCTACACCAGAGAGGTATAATTTCCATATAAGAGCTATACACCAGAGAGGTATAATTTCCACAAAAGAGCTATACACCAGTGAGGTATAATTTCCACATAAGAGCTATACACCAGAGAGGTATAATTTCCACATAAGAGATATACACCAGAGAGGTATAATTTCCAAATAAGAGGTATACACCAGAGAGGTATAATTTCCACATAAGAGCTATACATCAGAGAGGTATAATTTCCACATAAGAGCTCTACACCAGAGAGGTATAATTTCCATAGAAGAGCTATACACCAGAGAGGTATAATTTCCATAGAAGAGCTATACACCAGAGAGGTATAATTTCCACATAAGAGCTCTACACCAGAGAGGTATAATTTCCATAGAAGAGCTATACACCAGAGAGGTATAATTTCCATAGAAGAGCTATACACCAGAGAGGTATAATTTCCACATAAGAACTATACACCAGAGAGGTATATTTTCCACATAAGAGCTCTACACCAGAGAGGTATAATTTCCATATAAGAGCTCTACACCAGAGAGGTATAATTTCCGTATAAGAGGTATACACCAGAGAGGTATAATTTCCACATAAGAGCTATACACCAGAGAGGTATAATTTCCATATAAGAGCTATCCATCAGAGAGGTATAATTTCCACATAAGAGCTATACACCAGAGAGGTATAATTTCCAAATAAGAGCTAAACACCAAAGAGGTATAATTTCCATAGAAGAGCTATACACCAGAGAGGTATAATTTCCATATAAGAGCTATACACCAGAGAGGTATAATTTCCATATAAGTGCTCTACACCAGAGAGGTATAATTTCCACATGAAAGCTATACACCAGGGGGGTATAATTTCCACATAAGAGCTATACACCAGAGAGGCATAATTTCCATATAAGAGCTATACACCAGAGAGGTATAATTTCCATAGAAGAGCTCTACACAAGAGAGGTATAATTTCCATATAAGAGCTATACACCAGAGAGGTATAATTTCCATATAAGAGCTATACACCATAGAGGTATAATTTCCATATAAGAGCTCTACACCAGAGAGGTATAATTTCAACATAAGAGCTATACACCAGAGAGGTATAATTTCCACATAAGAGCTATACACCAGAGAGGTATATTTTCCATATAAGAGCCCTACACCAGAGAGGTATAATTTCCACGTAAGAGCTCTACACCAGAGAGGTATAATTTCCATATAAGAGCTATACACCAGAGAGGTATAATTTCCTCATAAGAGCTCTACACCAGAGAGGTAGAATTTCCACATAAGAGCTATACACCAGAGAGGTATAATTTTCACATAAGAGCTTTACACCAGAGAGGTATAATTTCCGCATAAGAGCTCTACACCAGAGAGGTAGAATTTCCACATAAGAGCTATACACCAGAGAGGTATAATTTCCACATAAGAGCTATACACGAGAGAGGTATAATTTCCACATAAGAGCTTTACACCAGAGAGGTATAATTTCCATATAAGAGCTATACACCAGAGAGGTATAATTTCCATATTAGAGCTCTACATCAGAGAAGTATAATTTCCACATAAGAGCTATACACCAGAGAGGTATAATTTCCACATAAGAGCTATACACCAGAGAGGTATAATTTCCAAATAAGAGGTATAAGAGCCCTACACCAGAGAGGTATAATTTCCACATAAGAGCTCTACACCAGAGAGGTAAAATTTCCATATAAGAGCTATACACCAGAGAGGTATAATTTCCTCATAAGAGCTCTACACCAGAGAGGTAGAATTTCCACATAAGAGCTATACACCAGAGAGGTATAATTTTCACATAAGAGCTTTACACCAGAGAGGTATAATTTCCGCATAAGAGCTCTACACCAGAGAGGTATAATTTCCACATAAGAGCTATACACCAGAGAGGTATAATTTCCACATAAGAGCTATACAGCAGAGAGGTATAATTTCCACATAAGAGCTATACACCACCAGAGAGGTATAATTTCCATATAAGAGCTATACATCAGAGAGGTATAATTTCCATATAAGAGCTATACACCAGAGAGGTAAAATTTCCAAATAAGAGCTATACACCAGAGAGGTATAATTTCCATAGAAGAGCTATACACCAGAGAGGTATAATTTCCATATAAGAGCTATACACCAGAGAGGTATAATTTCCACATAAGAGCTATACACCAGAGAGTTATAATTTCCACATAAGAGCTATACACCAGAGAGGTATAATTTCCACATAAGAGCTATACACCAGAGAGGTATAATTTCCACATAAGAGCTATACACCAGAGAGGTATAATTTCCACAAAAGAGCTATACACCAGAGAGGTATACTTTCCACATATGAGCTATACACCAGAGAGGTATAATTTCCATAGAAGAGCTATACACCAGAGAGGTATAATTTCCACATAAGAGCTATACACCAGAGAGGTATAATTTCCACATAAGAGCTATACAGCAGAGAGATATAATTTCCACATAAGAGCTATACACCAGAGAGGTATAATTTCCACATAAGTGCTATACACCAGAGAGGTATAATTTCCATAGAAGAGCTATACACCAGAGAGGTATAATTTCCATATAAGAGCTATACATCAGAGAGGTATAATTTCCACATAAGAGCTCTACACCAGAGAGGTATAATTTCCATAGAAGAGCTATACACCAGAGAGGTATAATTTCCATAGAAGAGCTATACACCAGAGAGGTATAATTTCCACATAAGAGCTCTACACCAGAGAGGTATAATTTCCATAGAAGAGCTATACACCAGAGAGGTATAATTTCCATAGAAGAGCTATACACCAGAGAGGTATAATTTCCACATAAGAACTATACACCAGAGAGGTATATTTTCCACATAAGAGCTCTACACCAGAGAGGTATAATTTCCATATAAGAGCTCTACACCAGAGAGGTATAATTTCCGTATAAGAGGTATACACCAGAGAGGTATAATTTCCACATAAGAGCTATACACCAGAGAGGTATAATTTCCATATAAGAGCTATCCATCAGAGAGGTATAATTTCCACATAAGAGCTATACACCAGAGAGGTATAATTTCCAAATAAGAGCTAAACACCAAAGAGGTATAATTTCCATAGAAGAGCTATACACCAGAGAGGTATAATTTCCATATAAGAGCTATACACCAGAGAGGTATAATTTCCATATAAGTGCTCTACACCAGAGAGGTATAATTTCCACATGAAAGCTATACACCAGGGGGGTATAATTTCCACATAAGAGCTATACACCAGAGAGGCATAATTTCCATATAAGAGCTATACACCAGAGAGGTATAATTTCCATAGAAGAGCTCTACACAAGAGAGGTATAATTTCCATATAAGAGCTATACTCCAGAGAGGTATAATTTCCATATAAGAGCTATACACCATAGAGGTATAATTTCCATATAAGAGCTCTACACCAGAGAGGTATAATTTCAACATAAGAGCTATACACCAGAGAGGTATAATTTCCACATAAGAGCTATACACCAGAGAGGTATATTTTCCATATAAGAGCCCTACACCAGAGAGGTATAATTTCCACGTAAGAGCTCTACACCAGAGAGGTATAATTTCCATATAAGAGCTATACACCAGAGAGGTATAATTTCCTCATAAGAGCTCTACACCAGAGAGGTAGAATTTCCACATAAGAGCTATACACCAGAGAGGTATAATTTTCACATAAGAGCTTTACACCAGAGAGGTATAATTTCCGCATAAGAGCTCTACACCAGAGAGGTAGAATTTCCACATAAGAGCTATACACCAGAGAGGTATAATTTCCACATAAGAGCTATACACGAGAGAGGTATAATTTCCACATAAGAGCTTTACACCAGAGAGGTATAATTTCCATATAAGAGCTATACACCAGAGAGGTATAATTTCCATATTAGAGCTCTACACCAGAGAAGTATAATTTCCACATAAGAGCTATACACCAGAGAGGTATAATTTCCACATAAGAGCTATACACCAGAGAGGTATAATTTCCAAATAAGAGGTATACACCAGAGAGGTATAATTTCCATATAAGAGCTCTACACCAGAGAGGTATAATTTCCATATAAGAGCTATACACCAGAGAGGTATAATTTCCACATAAGAGGTATACACCAGAGAGGTATAATTTCCACATAAGAGCTATACACCAGAGAGGTATAATTTCCATATTAGAGCTCTACACCAGAGAGGTATAATTTCAACATAAGAGCTATACACCAGAGAGGTATAATTTCCACATAAGAGCTATACACCAGAGAGGTATATTTTCCATATAAGAGCCCTACACCAGAGAGGTATAATTTCCACATAAGAGCTCTACACCAGAGAGGTAAAATTTCCATATAAGAGCTATACACCAGAGAGGTATAATTTCCTCATAAGAGCTCTACACCAGAGAGGTAGAATTTCCACATAAGAGCTATACACCAGAGAGGTATAATTTTCACATAAGAGCTTTACACCAGAGAGGTATAATTTCCGCATAAGAGCTCTACACCAGAGAGGTAGAATTTCCACATAAGAGCTATACACCAGAGAGGTATAATTTCCACATAAGAGCTATACACGAGAGAGGTATAATTTCCACATAAGAGCTTTACACCAGAGAGGTATAATTTCCATATAAGAGCTATACACCAGAGAGGTATAATTTCCATATTAGAGCTCTACACCAGAGAAGTATAATTTCCACATAAGAGCTATACACCAGAGAGGTATAATTTCCACATAAGAGCTATACACCAGAGAGGTATAATTTCCAAATAAGAGGTATACACCAGAGAGGTATAATTTCCATATAAGAGCTCTACACCAGAGAGGTATAATTTCCATATAAGAGCTATACACCAGAGAGGTATAATTTCCACATAAGAGGTATACACGAGAGAGGTATAATTTCCACATAAGAGCTATACACCAGAGAGGTATAATTTCCACATAAGAGCTATACACGAGAGAGGTATAATTTCCACATAAGAGCTATACACCAGAGAGGTATGATTTCCATATAAGAGCTATACACCAGAGAGGTATAATTTCCATATTAGAGCTCTACACCAGAGAAGTATAATTTCCATAGAAGAGCTATACACCAGAGAGGTATAATTTCCACATAAGAGCTATACACCAGAGAGGTATAATTTCCACATAAGAGCTATACAGCAGAGAGGTATAATTTCCACATAAGAGCTATACACCAGAGAGATATAATTTCCACATAAGTGGTATACACCAGAGAGGTATAATTTCCACATAAGAATTATACACCAGAGAGGTATATTTTCCACATAAGAGCTCTACACCAGAGAGGTATAATTTCCATATAAGAGCTCTACACCAGAGAGGTAAAATTTCCACATAAGTGCTATACACCAGAGAGGTATAATATCCACATAATAGCTATACACCAGAGAGGTATAATTTCCATATAAGAGCTATACATCAGAGAGGTATAATTTCCACATAAGAGCTATACACCAGAGAGGTAAAATTTCCAAATAAGAGCTATACACCAGAGAGGTATAATTTCCATAGAAGAGCTATACACCAGAGAGGTATAATTTCCATATAAGAGCTATACACCAGAGAGGTATATTTTCCACATAAGAGCTCTACACCAGAGAGGTATAATTTTCATATAAGAGCTCTACACCAGAGAGGTATAATTTCCGTATAAGAGCTATACACCAGAGAGGTATAATTTCTATAGAAGAGCTATACACCAGAGAGGTATAATTTCCACATAAGAGCTATACACCAGAGAGGTATAATTTCCACATAAGAGCTATACACCAGAGAGGTATAATTTCCGTATAAGAGCTATACACCAGAGAGGTATAATTTCTATAGAAGAGCTATACACCAGAGAGGTATAATTTCCACATAAGAACTATACACCAGAGAGGTATATTTTCCGCATAAGAGCTCTACACCAGAGAGGTATAATTTTCATATAAGAGCTCTACACCAGAGAGGTAAAATTTCCACATAAGAGCTATACACCAGAGAGGTATAATTTCCACATAAGAGCTATACACCAGAGAGGTATAATTTCCATATAAGAGCTATACATCAGAGAGGTATAATTTCCACATAAGGGCTATACACCAGAGAGGTAAAATTTCCAAATAAGAGCTATATACCAGAGAGGTATAATTTCCATAGAAGAGCTATACACCAGAGAGGTATAATTTCCATATAAGAGCTATACACCAGAGAGGTATAATTTCCACAGAGAGGTATAATTTCCACATAAGAGCTATACACCAGAGAGGTATAATTTCCAAATAAGAGGTATACACCAGAGAGGTATAATTTCCATATAAGAGCTCTACACCAGAGAGGTATAATTTCCATATAAGAGCTCTACACCAGAGAGGTATAATTTCCATATAAGAGCTATACACCAGAGAGGTATAATTTCCACATAAGAGCTATACACCAGAGAGGTATAATTTCCGTATAAGAGCTATACACCAGAGAGGTATATTTTCTATAGAAGAGCTATACACCAGAGAGGTATAATTTCCACATAAGAACTATACACCAGAGAGGTATATTTTCCGCATAAGAGCTCTACACCAGAGAGGTATAATTTTCATATAAGAGCTCTACACCAGAGAGGTAAAATTTCCACATAAGAGCTATACACCAGAGAGGTATAATTTCCACATAAGAGCTATACACCAGAGAGGTATAATTTCCATATAAGAGCTATACATCAGAGAGGTATAATTTCCACATAAGGGCTATACACCAGAGAGGTAAAATTTCCAAATAAGAGCTATACACCAGAGAGGTATAATTTCCATAGAAGAGCTATACACCAGAGAGGTATAATTTCCATATAAGAGCTATACACCAGAGAGGTATAATTTCCACAGAGAGGTATAATTTCCACATAAGAGCTGTACACCAGAGAGGTATAATTTCCACATAAGAGCTATACACCAGAGAGGTATAATTTCCATATTAGAGCTCTACACCAGAGAGGTATAATTTCCATAGAAGAGCTCTACACCAGAGAGGTATAATTTCCATATAAGAGCTATACACCAGAGAGGTATAATTTCCACATAAGAGCTATACACCAGAGAGGTATAATTTCCATATTAGAGCTCTACACCAGAGAGGTATAATTTCCATAGAAGAGCTCTACACCAGAGAGGTATAATTTCCATAGAAGAGCTCTACACCAGAGAGGTATAATTTCCACATAAGAGCTATACACCAGAGAGGTATAATTTCCATATTAGAGCTCTACACCAGAGAGGTATAATTTCCATAGAAGAGCTCTACACCAGAGAGGTATAATTTCCATATAAGAGCTATACACCAGAGAGGTATAATTTCCATATAAGAGCTATACACCAGAGAGGTATAATTTCCATATAAGAGCTATACATCAGAGAGGTATAATTTCCACATAAGGGCTATACACCAGAGAGGTAAAATTTCCAAATAAGAGCTATACACCAGAGAGGTATAATTTCCATAGAAGAGCTATACACCAGAGAGGTATAATTTCCATATAAGAGCTATACACCAGAGAGGTATAATTTCCACAGAGAGGTATAATTTCCACATAAGAGCTGTACACCAGAGAGGTATAATTTCCACATAAGAGCTATACACCAGAGAGGTATAATTTCCATATTAGAGCTCTACACCAGAGAGGTATAATTTCCATAGAAGAGCTCTACACCAGAGAGGTATAATTTCCATATAAGAGCTATACACCAGAGAGGTATAATTTCCACATAAGAGCTATACACCAGAGAGGTATAATTTCCATATTAGAGCTCTACACCAGAGAGGTATAATTTCCATAGAAGAGCTCTACACCAGAGAGGTATAATTTCCATAGAAGAGCTATACACCAGAGAGGTATAATTTCCACATAAGAGCTATACACCAGAGAGGTATAATTTCCATATTAGAGCTCTACACCAGAGAGGTATAATTTCCATAGAAGAGCTCTACACCAGAGAGGTATAATTTCCATATAAGAGCTATACACCAGAGAGGTATAATTTCCATATAAGAGCTGTACACCAGAGAGGTATAATTTCCATATAAGAGCTCTACACCAGAGAGGTATAATTTCCATATAAGAGCTATACACCAGAGAGGTATAATTTCCATAGAAGAGCTATACACCAGAGAGGTATAATTTCCACATAAGAGCTATACACCAGAGAGGTATAATTTCCACATAAGAGCTATACACCAGAGAGGTATAATTTCCACATAAGAGCTATACACCAGAGAGGTATAATTTCCACATAAGAGCTATACACCAGAGAGGTATAATTTCCACATAAGAGCTATACACCAGAGAGTTATAATTTCCATATAAGAGCTATACACCAGAGAGGGATAATTTCCACATAAGAGCTATACACCAGAGAGGTATAATTTCCAAATAAGAGCTATACACCAGAGAGGTATAATTTCCACATAAGAGCTATAGACCAGAGAGGTATAATTTCCACATAAGAGCTGTACACCAGAGAGGTAGAATTTCCACATAAGAGCTCTACTCCAGAGAGGTATAATTTCTACATAAGAAGTATACACCAGAGGGATATAATTTCCACATAAGAGCTATACACCAGAGAGGTAGAATTTCCACATAAGAGCTATACACCAGAGAGGTATAATTTCCACATAAGAGCTATACACCAGAGAGGTATAATTTCCATATAAGAGCTATACACCAGAGAGGCATAATTTCCATAGAAGAGCTATACACCAGAGAGGTATAATTTCCACATAAGAGGTATACACCAGAGAGGTATAATTTCCATAGAAGAGCTATACACCAGAGAGGTATGATTTCCACATAAGAGCTATACACCAGAGAGGTATAATTTCCATATAAGAGCTATACACCAGAGAGGTATAATTTCCACATAAGAGCTATACACCAGAGAGGTATAATTTCCACATAAGAGCTATACACCAGAGAGGTATAATTTCCACATAAGAGCTATACACCAGAGAGGTATAATTTCCACATAAGAGCTATACACCAGAGAGGTATAATTTCCATAGAAGAGCTATACACCAGAGAGGTATAATTTCCACATAAGAATTATACACCAGAGAGGTATATTTTCCACATAAGAGCTCTACACCAGAGAGGTATAATTTCCATATAAGAGCTATACACCAGAGAGGTATAATTTCCATAGAAGAGCTATACACCAGAGAGGTATAATTTCCATGTAAGAGCTATACACCAGAGAGGTATAATTTCCATATAAGAGCTATACACCAGAGAGGTATAATTTCCACATAAGAGCTCTACACCAGAGAGGTATAATTTCCACATAAGAGCTATAGAACAGAGAGGTATAATTTCCACATAAGAGCTCTACACCAGAGAGATATAATTTCCACATAAGAGCTATACACCAGAGAGGTAAAATTTCCAAATAAGAGCTATACACCAGGGAGGTATAATTTCCATATAAGAGCTCTACACCAGAGAGGTATAATTTCCACATAAGAGCTCTACACCAGAGAGGTATAATTTCCACATAAGAGCTCTACACCAGAGAGGTATAATTTCCACATAAGAGCTCTACACCAGAGAGATATAATTTCCACAAAAGAGCTATACACCAGAGAGGTAAAATTTCCAAATAAGAGCTATTCACCAGAGAGGTATAATTTCCATAGAAACGCTATACACCAGAGAGGTATAATTTCCATATAAGAGCTATACAACAGAGAGGTATAATTTCCACATAAGAGCTATACACCCGAGAGGTATAATTTCCACATAAGAGCTATACACCAGAGAGGTATAATTTCCACATAAGAGCTATACACCAGAGAGGTATAATTTCCACATAAGAGCTCTACACCAGAGAGGTATAATTTCCACATAAGAGCTATACACCAGAGAGGTATAATTTACGTATAAGAGCTATACACCAGAGAGGTATAATTTCCACATAAGAGCTCTACACCAGAGAGGTAGAATTTCCACATAAGAGCTATAGAACAGAGAGGTATAATTTCCACATAAGAGCTCTACACCAGAGAGGTATAATTTCCACATAAGAGCTATACACCAGAGAGGTATAATTTCCACATAAGAGCTATACACCAGAGAGGTATAATTTGGATATAAGAGCTATACACCAGAGAGGTATAATTTCCACATAAGAGCTCTACACCAGAGAGGTATAATTTCCACATAAGAGCTATACACCAGAGAGGTATAATTTCCACATAAGAGCTCTACACCAGAGAGGTATAATTTTCACATAAGAATTATACACCAGAGAGGTATATTTTCCACATAAGAGCTCTACACTAGAGAGGTATAATTTCCATATAAGAGCTCTACACCAGAGAGGTAAAATTTCCACATAAGTGCTATACACCAGAGAGGTATAATTTCCACATAATAGCTATACACCAGAGAGGTATAATTTCCATATAAGAGCTATACATCAGAGAGGTATAATTTCCATAGAAGAGCTATACACCAGAGAGGTATAATTTCCATATAAGAGCTATACACCAGAGAGGTATAAATTCCACATAAGAGCTATACACCAGAGAGGTATAATTTCCACATAAGAGCTATACACCAGAGAGGTATAATTTCCGTATAAGAGCTATACACCAGAGAGGTATAATTTCTATAGAAGAGCTATACACCAGAGAGGTATAATTTCCACATAAGACCTATACACCAGAGAGGTATATTTTCCACATAAGAGCTCTACACCAGAGAGGTATAATTTTCATATAAGAGCTCTACACCAGAGAGGTAAAATTTCCACATAAGAGCTATACACCAGAGAGGTATAATTTCCACATAAGAGCTATACACCAGAGAGGTATAATTTTCATATAAGAGCTCTACACCAGAGAGGTAAAATTTCCACATAAGAGCTATACACCAGAGAGGTATAATTTCCACATAAGAGCTATACACCAGAGAGGTATAATTTCCATATAAGAGCTATACATCAGAGAGGTATAATTTCCACATAAGGGCTATACACCAGAGAGGTAAAATTTCCAAATAAGAGCTATACACCAGAGAGGTATAATTTCCATAGAAGAGCTATACACCAGAGAGGTATAATTTCCATATAAGAGCTATACACCAGAGAGGTATCATTTCCACAGAGAGGTATAATTTCCACATAAGAGCTATACACCAGAGAGGTATAATTTCCACATAAGAGCTATACACCAGAGAGGTATAATTTCCATATTAGAGCTCTACACCAGAGAGGTATAATTTCCATAGAAGAGCTCTACACCAGAGAGGTATAATTTCCATATAAGAGCTCTACACCAGAGAGGTATAATTTCCACATAAGAGCTATACACCAGAGAGGTATAATTTCCATATTAGAGCTCTACACCAGAGACGTATAATTTCCATATTAGAGCTCTACACCAGAGAGGTATAATTTCCATATAAGAGCTATACACCAGAGAGGTATAATTTCCATATAAGAGCTGTACACCAGAGAGGTATAATTTCCATATAAGAGCTATACACCAGAGAGGTATAATTTCCATAGAAGAGCTATACACCAGAGAGGTATAATTTACATAGAAGAGCCATACACCAGAGAGGTATAATTTCCATATGAGAGCTATACACCAGAGAGGTATAATTTCCATATAAGAGCTATACACCAGAGAGGTATAATTTCCACATAAGAGCTATACACCAGAGAGGTATAATTTCCGTATAAGAGCTATACACCAGAGAGGTATAATTTCCACATAAGAGCTATACACCAGAGAGGTATAATTTCCATATAAGAGCTGTACACCAGAGAGGTATAATTTCCATATAAGAGCTATACACCAGAGAGGTATAATTTCCATAGAAGAGCTATACACCAGAGAGGTATAATTTCCATAGAAGAGCCATACACCAGAGAGGTATAATTTCCATATGAGAGCTATACACCAGAGAGGTATAATTTCCACATAAGAGCTATACACCAGAGAGGTATAATTTCCACATAAGAGCTATACTCCAGAGAGGTATAATTTCTACATAAGAGGTATACACCAGAGAGGTATAATTTCCACATAAGAGCTATACACCAGAGAGGTAGAATTTCCACATAAGAGCTATACACCAGAGAGGTATAATTTCCACATAAGAGCTATACACCAGAGAGGTATAATTTCCATATAAGAGCTATACACCAGAGAGACATAATTTCTATAGAAGAGCTATACACCAGAGAGGCATAATTTCTATAGAAGAGCTATACACCAGAGAGGTATAATTTCCACATAAGAGGTATACACCAGAGAGGTATAATTTCCATAGACGAGCTATACACCAGAGAGGTATGATTTCCACATAAGAGCTATACACCAGAGAGGTATAATTTCCATATAAGAGCTATACAGCAGAGAGGTATAATTTCCACATAAGAGCTATACACCAGAGAGGTATAATTTCCATATAAGAGCTATACACCAGAGAGGTATAATTTGCACATAAGAGCTATACACCAGAGAGGTATAATTTCCACATAAGAGCTATACACCAGAGAGGTATAATTTCCATATAAGAGCTATACACCAGAGAGGTATAATTTCCACATAAGAATTATACACCAGAGAGGTATATTTTCCACATAAGAGCTCTACACCAGAGAGGTATAATTTGCATATAAGAGCTCTACACCAGAGAGGTAAAATTTCCACATAAGAGCTATACACCAGAGAGGTATAATTTCTACATAATAGCTATACACCAGAGAGGTATAATTTCCATATAAGAGCTATACATCAGAGAGGTATAATTTCCAAATAAGAGCTATACACCAGAGAGGTAAAATTTCCAAATAAGAGCTATACACCAGAGAGGTATAATTTCCATAGAAGAGCTATACACCAGAGAGGTATAATTTCCATGTAAGAGCTATACACCAGAGAGGTATAATTTCCACATAAGAGCTATACACCAGAAAGGTATAATTTCCACATAAGAGCTATACACCAGAGAGGTATAATTTCCACATAAGAGCTCTACACCAGAGAGGTATAATTTCCACATAAGAGCTATAGAACAGAGAGGTATAATTTCCACATAAGAGCTCTACACCAGAGAGGTATAATTTTCACATAAGAGCTCTACACCAGAGAGGTAAAATTTCCAAATAAGAGCTATACACCAGAGAGGTATAATTTCCATATAAGAGCTATACATCAGAGAGGTATAATTTCCACATAAGAGCTATACACCAGAGAGGTAAAATTTCCAAATAAGAGCTATACACCAGAGAGGTATAATTTCCATAGAAGAGCTATACACCAGAGAGGTATAATTTCCATGTAAGAGCTATACACCAGAGAGGTATAATTTCCACATAAGAGCTATACACCAGAGAGGTATAATTTCCACATAAGAGCTATACACCAGAGAGGTATAATTTCCATATAAGAGCTATACACCAGAGAGGTATAATTTCCACATAAGAGCTCTACACCAGAGAGGTATAATTTCCACATAATAGCTATAGAACAGAGAGGTATAATTTCCACATAAGAGCTCTACACCAGAGAGATATAATTTCCACATAAGAGCTATACACCAGAGAGGTAAAATTTCCAAATAAGAGCTATACACCAGAGAGGTATAATTTCCATATAAGAGCTCTACACCAGAGAGGTATAATTTCCACATAAGAGCTCTACACCAGAGAGGTATAATTTCCACATAAGAGCTATACACCAGAGAGGTATAATTTCCACATAAGAGCTCTACACCAGAGAGATATAATTTCCACATAAGAGCTATACACCAGAGAGGTAAAATTTCCAAATAAGAGCTATTCACCAGAGAGGTATAATTTCCATAGAAACGCTATACACCAGAGAGGTATAATTTCCATATAAGAGCTATACACCAGAGAGGTATAATTTCCACATAAGAGCTATACACCCGAGAGGTATAATTTCCATAGAAACGCTATACACCAGAGAGGTATAATTTCCACATAAGAGCTCTACACCAGAGAGGTATAATTTCCACATAAGAGCTATAGAACAGAGAGGTATAATTTCCACATAAGAGCTCTACATCAGAGAGGTATAATTTCCACATAAGAGCTCTACACCAGAGAGGTATAATTTCCACATAAGAGCTATACACCAGAGAGGTATAATTTGGATATAAGAGCTATACACCAGAGAGGTATAATTTCCACATAAGAGCTCTACACCAGAGAGGTATAATTTCCACATAAGAGCTATACACCAGAGAGGTATAATTTCCACATAAGAGCTCTACACCAGAGAGATATAATTTCCACATAAGAGCTATACACCAGAGAGGTAAAATTTCCAAATAAGAGCTATACACCAGAGAGGTATAATTTCCATATAAGAGCTATACATCAGAGAGGTATAATTTCCACATAAGAGCTATACACCAGAGAGGTAAAATTTCTAAATAAGAGCTATACACCAGAGAGGTATAATTTCCATAGAAGAGCTATACACCAGAGAGGTATAATTTCCATGTAAGAGCTATACACCAGAGAGGTATAATTTCCACATAAGAGCTATACACCAGAGAGGTATAATTTCCACATAAGAGCTATACACCAGAGAGGTATAATTTCCATATAAGAGCTATACACCAGAGAGGTATAATTTCCACATAAGAGCTCTACACCAGAGAGGTATAATTTCCACATAATAGCTATAGAACAGAGAGGTATAATTTCCACATAAGAGCTCTACACCAGAGAGATATAATTTACACATAAGAGCTATACACCAGAGAGGTAAAATTTCCAAATAAGAGCTATACACCAGAGAGGTATAATTTCCATATAAGAGCTCTACACCAGAGAGGTATAATTTCCACATAAGAGCTCTACACCAGAGAGGTATAGTTTCCACATAAGAGCTATACACCAGAGAGGTATAATTTCCACATAAGAGCTCTACACCAGAGAGATATAATTTCCACATAAGAGCTATACACCAGAGAGGTAAAATTTCCAAATAAGAGCTATTCACCAGAGAGGTATAATTTCCATAGAAACGCTATACACCAGAGAGGTATAATTTCCATATAAGAGCTATACACCAGAGAGGTATAATTTCCACATAAGAGCTATACACCCGAGAGGTATAATTTCCATAGAAACGCTATACACCAGAGAGGTATAATTTCCACATAAGAGCTCTACACCAGAGAGGTATAATTTCCACATAAGAGCTATACACCAGAGAGGTATAATTTCCACATAAGAGCTCTACACCAGAGAGGTATAATTTTCACATAAGAGCTCTACACCAGAGAGGTAAAATTTCCAAATAAGAGCTATACACCAGAGAGGTATAATTTCCATATAAGAGCTATACATCAGAGAGGTATAATTTCCACATAAGAGCTATACACCAGAGAGGTAAAATTTCCAAATAAGAGCTATACACCAGAGAGGTATAATTTCCATAGAAGAGCTATACACCAGAGAGGTATAATTTCCATGTAAGAGCTATACACCAGAGAGGTATAATTTCCACATAAGAGCTATACACCA
This sequence comes from Pteria penguin, assembly GCA_035048485.1. Lineage (NCBI taxonomy): Eukaryota > Metazoa > Mollusca > Bivalvia > Pterioida > Pteriidae > Pteria > Pteria penguin. The sequence continues at coordinate 4,814,999 of CM068591.1, read as the reverse complement.
GAGAGGTATAATTTCCACATAAGAGCTATACACCAGAGAGGTATAATTTCCATATAAGAGCTATACACCAGAGAGGTATAATTTCCACATAAGAGCTATACACCCGAGAGGTATAATTTCCACATAAGAGCTATACACCAGAGAGGTATAATTTACATATAAGAGCTATACACCAGAGAGGTATAATTTCCACATAAGAGCTCTACACCAGAGAGGTATAATTTCCACATAAGAGCTATAGAACAGAGAGGTATAATTTCCACATAAGAGCTCTACACCAGAGAGGTATAATTTCCACATAAGAGCTATACACCAGAGAGGTATAATTTCCACATAAGAGCTATACACCAGAGAGGTATAATTTGGATATAAGAGCTATACACCAGAGAGGTATAATTTCCACATAAGAGCTCTACACCAGAGAGGTATAATTTCCACATAAGAGCTATACACCAGAGAGGTATAATTTCCACATAAGATCTCTACACCAGAGAGGTATAATTTTCACATAAGAGCTCTACACCAGAGAGGTATAATTTCCACAGAAGAGCTCTACAGCAGAAAGGTATAATTTCCATAGATTTTTAAATCAGATTGGTAATTAGTTTACTCTACAGGTTGTAGTTTGAATATCGTATTTTATATTTTTATTATTTTCTGAAGAACTATTACAGTTTATATCCCTAATTACAGTTTTTAACGATTGAAAGATGGAAAGCTCTATTGTCAAAATATTTGTGTATGTCTAGGCCAGATTTGTAAAGTATTGTTCACGTTAAAAATCATCTTCTCAGTAAAACAATGAGGAATTCACAGAAACATTAAAAACAAAATTTATTGCCTGTTACATTCAAACAGTTCTTTCATATTAGGAGATCATATTAGAAAATAATTGATGAAAACAGCGAATCTGTCTATATACAACTTTACTTTCATATATGTCAATGTCCATCTATCGGTCTAGTTCCTGTTTCCTGGACTGATTTGTCGGTGTCCTTTTATTGAATGAAATCGCTCAAAACCGGTTTACGCATTGTGGTAGAAATTTAAAGGTAAATAAAAAGCATTTAGATCTATATTCTACAATTGACATAATAACTTAAACAATTTACATGGATTTAGCAGATAAAAAAATCGAATCGAATCCTATTTCTTTTTTTTTTATGAATATATTGTAACAAGAAATGCATATAATTCACGATAAAGCACTGCTGTAATACATCAATGAGACCAAAAGTAATAAAAACTTTGAGCACAATACAATAAATATAGAACAAATATACCTTTCCATTTTGTGCACCAGATGCGCATTTCGACAACTTATGTCTTTTCAGTGATGCTCGTGGCCGAATGATTGGAATTCACCTAAGATATAGATATTTGAAGCAGTGTTGAAACCAAATGACCAAAAAGTGAATCAAACGTCAGTCGTAGATTTTAATTTGAAGCGATACCTGAGGGCGATCAATCAAAGCGACAGAAGTCACACAATGAGTATGCGCATGGTTAACCAGCTAGGGGATCCACCTTCCCAATGAATGCAACCCCCTCTCCGCAACAAAAATAATGACAATAATAATGATAGTAAAACATTATAAAAGGATTAACATTTACAATCTACAAATATGTCTCCATATGCACAACAAATACGAACAGGATACTAAAGTTGAAAGATGATAAAAATAAAGACACTATATTATGGAATAAATCTACGTATCAAATATAGAGATTGAAGTACAGAGTAATCAACCTCGCTCTGCCCATCTGTAAACGAGCTTAGGAAAGAATCCCTAGTAGCGAGAGGGATTGGGTAAATGTAAAATACGAAAGTAACTGGTAACATACGACTATGGTACTAACAATAATGTACCACTGTAATAGAAACTTTATTTGACCATTACAATATAAACTTAATACTTATCTACATACGAACCTATATATTTCGATACAAAAAATAGGATTAAATATTAGAAAGTCCATACATAATACGTAAATTACACATTGTTAGGAAAACAATGATGAGATTGGTAAATTCCAATTTAAAAGTATGAAGTGATGAAATCTTAAGCATGCGTAAGTAAACGACCTCTGTTTTAGATATAAATATGAAAGTGAACGTCAATACACATCTATATGTATCAAATATTACAATTTGGAAAAAAAGAAATAAAATTCATAGAGTTCAAAGAATAAGCTCTTAAAATCACTTGTCTGTGACCAGAACATGTTTAATATAATCTAACGGAAAATTAATGTAATTGACAGGGCCACATATTACAACTTTTGTACTAAATTAGGCAGAGCGATTTATATGGAAAAATAAAGCAATTGGTTTAACTTATATGCTTACCATTTGACAAAAGTTTTAACGAAGTTTTAGGAATATGTTAGGGATTCTACTTTGCCCGGATAGAATATGACTATAAACTTCAGTTTGCAAAATATAAAATGGTTTTTTTATTTAGGGATGAAAAATATCCACATAATTTCCAGTTCATGTTATCCTCTTCTGCAAAATCTGGGGTTGAAAGTTACGAAAAATCCTTATAAATTTTGTAAGAACTTTTGTGAAATGACTTATTTTGATCAAGGAAGAGTTTTTACCATATAAGCGCAACACTGGAGTGACGTAAATTACAAATCAAACAGACAATCGAATGATTATACGTAATCATAGACAAGTGTTTGCTACTCCTTTGAAACGTCAGTATACCAACTCATTGTCACAACGTAATCATGCAAGTGATTGCTCCCCTTGAATATCAGGATAATTCTCATCCAAGGCTGTAATATTCTCCTGAAAAAAATATATATCTGTACCTTTGTACAATATATTTTTGTCATATGCAAATCGAAAGAGGTAATAGAATGATACAGACATGAGCAGTGTTCCCCTAGTTGAAAATTCTTCGCTTTGTAGAATGACCCCTTTATATATCATAACACACTCTCTTATCCGCTTTATATAAACTTTGAAAGTTAAAACTTATCACAGGATGAATTTGATAATTAATCTATAAAATAATATTTTAATTAGAATGAATTCTGTGTCTTGGTTGCATTTAATTTAATTCTTGTCTGCTTTGGGAACTGGCATTAATATGTAAAATACAGAAGAAACTTGCGCTACATATTTGTCACTATACCATTCACGACAATACAGTGGACATTCGAGCGCTCTGGCAGTCACCACAAATGAGAACAGTGTCTCCTGTTTGTGAGTGCCTGTGTGTAAGCTATTTCTAACCTGATTCCTGACTGCAGGCTTGGATCCTCTTGGCTGACCTACTCTTCCTAGATGCCTGTTGATTGCATTGTCCACATACACGTTTTTGCTCACTATGTTCCTTGGCATGTCCTTTTCCATGGGTCTCTCCTCGGCATTACCTGTGTCAGCAGCGGAATAATTAATATTGAACAGGTATTTGAAAAACGAACAGATGAAATCTAAGATAACCTGTAATAGACTGAAATCATTCTGCTCTACTTCCTCAACACATCTGACACGAGGCCGCGAGACAACATAATTGCCGACCGGCATCCCGACTCGTCCAGTTTTTCTATTGTATGGATTATCCGCATATGTCTTTACTTTGTCATCGCAACTGATTTCACTGCGGCGCACGATCATAGAACCATGTGGCATACCTACTCGTCCAGTTTCTCTGTTGTATGGAGTATCCGCATACGTTTTTACTTTGTCGTCGCAACTGATTGCACTGCTGGACTCGGCCACAGAATCATGCTGAATACCTACTCTTTCTGATGATCTTCTGTTGGAGTCATTCACGCATGAGAAGCATAAAAGTATCGCCCAAACCACTGCCACCACCAAAAAGAAAAACATAACTGTCATCTCTCCCTGGTATTTGTTTTTATCTACAAAGTGAAACACATTTTAATAGTGTTTGATAAGGATATCTGTGACAAACCACAGATTATTTGTAGGTTCCAGGAAGGTTAATTTGTCAATTAGTTTAGAAAAATATAAGAAATATCAAGTATGTCACGGTCGTACTTAGAATGAGACACGCTATATACTTACGCATGGACCCGAGGTGAGTTTGGATAATGGAATGGAAACTTTACACATCTGGTAGTATAATGGGTTTATTGAAAGTAATCCGCGAACGAAGGATTATTAATTGAAAGCAAGTCATCTATATATCTGTAAGTGAAATTGAAGCCAAGAGCCAATTGTCTCTTTCCTTGCGAAAGCAAAGACTGAATGAATTCAGCTTAGTATGAGTAAAGGAATATGTCAGCCAGAAGCCACAGCTATATTTGTAGTAAGATTTTTTTGTATATTATGGTTCACTAAAATATGCATCATATTTTATAATGTATACTACTAATAAATTAAATTCGATGGCATATATACTACAACACTGACTATCGGCAATACTTTGTGCTTCTGTGTTTATGTTATTAGCGTATTCTATTGTTTACTGATCAAAAGCTGTACAGCTTATAGATATGTACACATTATAAATAATCAACAAATATAATACAAGGTCAAGTATAAAAAAAGGAAATATATGAAAGTTGTTATACAAATATGTATACAAAAGAGAAAACAGAAAACACCAAGGACATGCACACAAAACATGAACATTGTAAAATATACACGGAAAAACATTACAAAAATATTCGGTTGTACTGCAGTTACGATACCAACTTAAGGCGGTGAATAAAAGTAAGAAACGTCATTCAATTGGTGTGGTTAACCGGTTTGCGGGCGCCCACCTTCCCCCAAATATGAATTATTAGGGAAACAATGTAAAATCAAAGTAATATGTGAAGGCTATTATGCACATGTGTACACAATTATGAATAATTCGGAAATACAGTTCAGTTCAATTCATACATAACCAAAGGTAACAAGATTATCTTAGTGTTAACAAATATCAATTTTTAATTTTGTAGTGTGGGAAAGAAATTTACCTAAACCACATAATTCTTTGATATTTTGTGTGCTTAGTAGCTGCATTAATTTGAAGACTGGGGGCCGGGTATAGTAGTATTTCTTTAAAAACTTTTGCCTGGAAAGTTGGTAAAACGGACATTCCAACAAAAAATAATAGTCATCCTCAATTTCGGACTTGTCATTACGTAGAGTGCATAACTGCTTTGCGAAAGGAATGTTTTATAACGACCAGCTTCAACTGCGAGATTATGAGCAGATAAACAAGTATTGCAATAAAATTTTTGGATAGTGATGGAATTGTATTTTCAAATACGCTTGCAGTGTATGCCTATGTATTATGTGTTCATAAATAATTGTTTTTGAAGAGGAATTAATGTCAGATAACAAAGATTGCCTGCATGTGTCAAAAGCTTAGATTGTTTAAGCGTGCCCTGTGGTTAGAATAGCATTTGTGCGCGTAGCTTAGACTTTTTACGCGTATCTGGATATTAGCGTAGCTTAGAAAGTTCAAGTGTGCCCTGTTATTAGTGTAGCTTGGACCGTTTGACCGTTCTCTGTTATTAGTGTAGCTTAGCTGTTTGACCGTTCTCTGTTATTAGAGTAGCTTAAACCGTTTGACCGTTCTGTTATTAGTATAGCTTAGACTGCTTAAGCGTGCATTTTGACACACGTCACAAAGCCGAAAACAGACGACACAAACTATTTAACACTGTATAAAAACGACTGTAAATTCACACTGTATGGAAAGTATAAACACAAAAGAGTACCATTCGATGTCTGCTTTTAAGTAATATTAAACAATTGATGATGGAAACCAATATTTATTTTATTAATCAAAATGTTTCAGTGGTGTACTTTACGATTTTATACACGGACATGATTGCTATTGTGATATCTGAGTAACGTCAAACCAGGGCTGTTGACCTATATATTGTCTTTGCTGTGGTGCTTGAATTTTGACCTATATCTTATCCTGTCTGCTGAGGTGCTTGAAAGGTTTATCAATGTATCTTGTGTATCTCTGTATTTACTACACTATATTTTGGCTTCTCTGTTGAGTTGCCTAGTAGATTTAATCTATTATATCTGTGTATCTCCGTATTTTTCCAAGTTTGATAAATGATGAAGCTCTCGTTATGACATCATATAAAGATAAATAACAATACAATAAATTTCAGAGAACACATTATGCAGTTTTGAAATTTGCTATGTATAATAATACATAACATGCTATTCTAATTCCCAATTCAGGCCGTTCATTTGCAATTTATGTTACATAACACGCTTTTCTCATTCCAAATTCAGGCTGTCGGTATGGAATTATGCAAGGTGATTGATCATATTCCGCCTCCCTTTCTATCCATCACATAACACTGTTAAATGACGTCCCATGTCTCTGTTTACTGTGACACGTTATAAATTCCTCACTGCTTCAGGTAACACTTTATAAACTGAGGTTCTGTGTCTCGGTATACTGTGACACGTCATAGATTCCTCACTGCTTCAGGTAACACTGTATAAACTGAGGTCTCATGTCTCGGTATACTGTGACACGTCATAGATCCCTCACTGCTTCATGTTACACTGTATAAACTGTGGTCCTATGTCTCTGTTTACTGTGACAAGTCATAGACCTCTCACTGCTTCAGGTAACACTGTATAAACTGAGGTCCTATATCTCTGTATACTGTGGCACGTCATAGATTCCTCACTGCTTCAGGTAACACTGTATAAACTGAGGTCCTATGTCTCGGTATACTGTGACACGTCATAGATCCCTCACTGCTTCAAGTAACACTGTATAAACTGAGATCCTCTGACTCAGTATAATGTGACACGTTATAGATCCTTCACTGCCTCAGGTAACACTGTATAAACTGAGGTCCTATGTCTCTGTATACTGTGACACGTCATAGATCCCTCACTGCCTCAGGTAACACTGTAAAAACTGGGGTTATATGTCTTGGTATAATGTGACACGTCATAGATCCCTCACTGCCTCAGGTAACACTGTATAAACTGTGGTCCTATGTCCTAATATACTGTGACACGTCATAGATCCCTCACTACTTCAGGTAACACTGTATAAACTGAGGTCCTCTGTCCCGGTATACTGTGACACGTCATAGATCCCTCGTTGCCTCAGGTAACTCTGTATACAGAGAGGTCCTCTGTCTCGGTATACTGTGACACGTCAGAAATCCCTCACTGTGTCAGGTAAGATTGTATGAACTGAGGTCCTATGTGTCAGTATACTATGTCAAGTCATAGATCTCTCACTGCTTCAGATAACGCTGTATATACTGAGGTCACATATCTTGATATATTGTGACACGTGATAGATCCCTCACTGCTTCAGGTAACACTGTATAAACTGAGGTCATATGTCGTGGTAGGCTGTGAAACCTCATAGATCCTGGGTCAGGTAACACTGTATAAACAGAGGTTCTCTGTCTCGGAATACCGTGACACGTCATAGATCCCACACTGCTTCAGATAATACTGTATAACCAGTAGTCCTCTGTCCCGGTATACTGTGACACGTCATAGATCCCTCGTTGCCTCAGGTAACTCTGTATACAGAGAGGTTCTCTGTCTCGGTATACTGTGACACGTCAGAAATCCCTCACTGTGTCAGGTAAGATTGTATGAACTGAGGTCCTATGTGTCAGTATACTATGTCAAGTCATAGATCTCTCACTGCTTCAGATAACGCTGTATATACTGAGGTCACATATCTTGATATACTGTGACACGTGATAGATCCCTCACTGCTTCAGGTAACACTGTATAAACTGAGGTCATATGTCGTGGTAGGCTGTGAAACCTCATAGATCCTGGGTCAGGTAACACTGTATAAACAGAGGTTCTCTGTCTCGGAATACCGTGACACGTCATAGATCCCACACTGCTTCAGATAATACTGTATAACCAGTAGTCCTCTGTCTCGGAATACCGTGACACGTCATAGTCCCTCGCTGTTTCGGGTAACACTGTATAAATTGAGGCCATATGTCCCAGTATACAGTGACACGTTATAGATTGCTCATTGCTTCAGGCAACACTGTATAAACTAAGGTTCTCTGTCTCGGTGTACCGTGACAGGTAATAGATCCCTCACTGCTTCAGGTAACACTGTATAAACTGAGGTTCTATGTCTCGGCTACTGTGAGACGTCATAGATCCCTCACTGCTTCAAGTAACACTGTATAAACTGAGGTCATATGTCGTGGTAGGCTGTGAAACCTCATAGATCCTGCGTCAGGTAACACTGTATAAACAGAGGTTTTCTGTGCCGGAATACCGTGGCACGTCATAGATCCCACACTGCTTCAGGTAATACTGTATAGCCAGAGGTCCTCAGTCTCGGAATACCGTGACACGTCATAGTCCCTCGCTGCTTCGGGTAACACTGTATAAACTGGGGCCATATGTCTCAGTATACTGTGACACGTTATAGATCGCTTATTGCTTAAGGCAACACTGTATAAACTGAGATTGTCTGTCTCGGTATACCGTGACAGGTAATAGATCCCTCACTGCTTCAGGTAACACTGTATAAACTGAGGTCCTCTGTATCGGTATACCGTGACACGTCATAGATCCCTCACAGTCTCAGGTAACACTTTATAAACAGAAGTCCTCTGTCACGATATACTGTGACACGTCATAGATCTTTCAATCTTTCAGGTAATACTGTATAGACTGTGGTCCTCTGTTTCGGTATACCATGGTACGACAAAGATCCCTCACTGCTTCAGGGAACACTGTAAAAACTGAGGTCCTCTGTCTTAGTATACCGAGACACGTCATAGATCCCTCACTGCTTCAGGTAACACTGTTTAAACTGAGGTCCTATGTCTCTGTATACTGTGACACGTTATAGATCCCTCACTGCTTCAGGTCACACTGTATAAACTGAGGTCCTCTGTCTTAGTATACCGAGACACGTCTTAGATCCTTCACTGCTTCAGGTAACACTGTTTAAACTGAGGTCCTATGTCTCTGTATACTGTGACACATCATAGATTCCTCACTGCTTCAGGGTACACTGTATAAACTGAGGTCCTCTGTCTTAGAATACCGAGACACGCCATAGATCACTCACTGCTTCAGGTAACACTGTATAAACTGAGGTCCCATGTCTCTGTATACCGTGACATGACAAAGATCCCTCACTGCTTGAGGTAATATTGTATAAACTGTGGTTCTTTGTCTGTGTATATTGTGACACGTCATAGTTCTCTCACTGCTTCAGGAAACACTGTATAAACTGAGGTTCTATGTCTTGGTATACTGTGACACGTCATAGATCCCTCACTGCCTCAGGTAACACTGTATAACTGAGGTTCTATGTCTCGGCCACTTTGAGACGTCATAGATCCCTCACTGCCTCAGGTAACACGGTATAAAATGAGGATCTTGGTCTCGGGTACTGTGAGACATCATAGATTCATCACTGCTACAGGTAACTGTAACAATAAACTGTGGTCATATGACTTGATATACTGTGAAACGTCATAGATCTCTCACTGCCTCAGTATAAACTGAGGTCCTATGTCTCTGTATACTGTCCCGCTGTTATTGTGAAAGGGTCTATTGGTACGTGAGTGTGTTTGTACTATTTCTCAACATCTCTACACTTCGGCGCGGTGGTGTCAGAATCAGAATAGGTGGGATATTATGTCGTCAGAGAAGAACTTTTGTGGATGAGATATATTTGTAATATTTAACCAATCAAAATGCAGGTTAACTTATAATGTACAATTAAATGATATTGCAATATTGTAAAGCACTATATCTACTGTGATAGATTAAAAATCGTGGATCAATTAAGTTTCGTTTTAATCAGTCTATTGTAAAGGAAAAAACTGAAGACATCTGACTTTGCTGTATGACAAAAATCACCAAGGAAATGCACACAAAAATTTATAATAGTATAGTAGAATATACACAGAAAAACGACATTACAAAATATTCGATTGTGCTGCGGTTGCGATACCGACTTAGGACGGTAAACTGAAGTAACAAAAGAAGTCATTCAATTGATGTGGTTAACCGGTTTACGGGCAAATACAATCAATGATATTGCAAAATTTAAAAAGTACTTGTTATCGGGAGTACGCATTTCTTTAACTCCAACGATAGAGAGCTTCATATTATTATTTTCTGTTTTTGACGGGGATGGTTTCGAGTCATTATCAACAAGTATGGCGTCCGCCAAATATGAATCGCAAACTGTTGCAAATCGATATCTCAAGGCTTTAAATGGGATAAACTTCAGAGATACTTGAAAAGCCACGGTTTTACCAGTTCTAATAAAGGGATTGGGAAGGACATCTGACCAAGCTGTAGGGCAGAAGTACAATAAAACTTGGTAACAAGTAATGAAATACATGAAATGGCATTACAAAAGTATTGATTGTACGACAGATGCGATGCCGTTTTAAGACAGTCAATTGAGTAACACACGGTATTCAATGTGTGTGGTTAAACAGTTTACGAGCCAACCTTCCCACTAATAAGAAGAAGGAAAATAAAAATAAAAATATAAATTGGTTGATAAATTCATTCCCATTAACATTCCTAAAATAAACAATGAAGACGAAAGTATTGTATCTGAAAGAAGAAAAACTGTTAATAGTATCACATGTTTAATTCTACTGCCAATGGCAACACAGTAAACATGCGGAATTTCTCAATATGATTTTCGTTTATGGTCGTTAACATTAATCACGTTGCCCCAACATCCGGGTAGCTTTAAGTGCATTATTACTTCCACGTCAAGGAAATCCCTAATGGGACGTGAATTTTTAAAAATCGTATCGCAACGACAACAACATCAACATACAAGAGCACTTTGTGATTGTTATGACGTCATATATTTATGTAAATTATGTTGTCCACATAAAGAAGCGAACATCGATAACAATGGATTTGGTTGCTGACTAAAGGAAGAAAGCAAAAAAAAAAAAAAAAAAAAAAAAAAAATTAAAAATAAAAATAAAAAAATAAAAGACTAAATGCAAACCGCCACGGATGGTGAAATTTGCCTATTAAAATCGAGAAACAAGTACATTATGTATGTATGTATGTATGTATGTATGTATGTATGTATGTATGTATGTATGTATGTATGTATGTATGTATGTATGTATGTATATATGTATGTATGTATGTATGTATGTATGTATGTATGTATGTATGTATGTATGTATGTATGTATGTATGTATGTATGTATGTATGATGTATGTATGTATGTATGTATGTATGTATGTATGTATGTATGTATGTATGATGTATGTATGTATGTATGTATGTATGTATGTATGTATGTATGATGTATGTATGTATGTATGTATGTATGTATGTATGTATGTATGTATGTATGTATGTATGTATGTATTTATGTATGTATGTATGTATGTATGTATGTATGTATGTATGTATGTATGTATGTATGTATGTATGTATGTATGTATGTATGTATGTATGTATGTATGTATGTATGTATGTATGTATGTATGATGTATGTATGTATTATGTATGTATGAATGCAATAAATATCTTGTATTCTCCTTGAATACTATATCACCATTTGTTTAATATGGTTTAAATCCTATCAATATCGGTAACCTTTTTGACATAATTTTATATTCAATATGATGCATATATGTACTGAATTTTGAAAAGAACCTCATATGAAATTTTGCTTTGTTAAATCGATTTCAATACAATAATTTATAACTCAAGGTGAATTTGGACAGTACGGTTTTAATTATATTACAATCCCAGAGAAAATGTGGTATTATTTCTACTATAAGATTACAAAATATACATAGTGGGTTGTTTTTGATTCCCATTTTAAATGCAAATTTATTTGTTGTTAAAATAAAGTTATTTAATCTCTATTGAAACCATTGTAAGTTTAAATCATTTGCAAAATCCTAAGATTGATTACTAGTTTTCCAATTATTTTCCTTATGTTCTTAGAATAGAATCTGCTATTTTTGCTGTGATTTCATTATCTTTTGATACCACTTACTATTCCAGTGTATTCAAGAAGATTTCTTTCTAAATAAATTGTTCTTAATGTAAAACACAGAAGTAGCTCGGTGCCAAGTGACCATTTCACTAACAACACAGTATCACAGCGGACATTCATGCGTGAATATTAGGTATATCATTATGATCTGTGATATCATTGACAAAATATTATTCCTCTATAAAACCAATGTTTATTAAACACACTCTGTCCATTTATTCTTATATCATTTCTCTTCCTTAGTGGACATAGCTGCATTATACATATTTAGAGTTTCATGATCCTTTTTGCCTGGCATTTCTTTGCAAGCATTAAATGTAACTTTCCAAAATTTGTTTTGTTTTTCTGAATTAATTCTGTAAGACATTGTTCTCCATATCGTAACTACGGAAACGTATATGGACCCCCTTTATTTTGTGAAGACAAGTATGATATATAAGAAAAATATTACTTATATGTTATAAAAGGAATATATTTCGCCTGTTATTCTTATTATTTGTTGCAAATACATGCCAGTTTTTAATGAAATTTTGCTTTGAAAATAAATATATCCATAAAACGTCACACAATAAATTACAAATAAAGCAACCATTTTTCCATGTATATAACTTAGATAAATAAATAATACAAAATTATATAGCTGACTATTTATATTTTACAAAAATAAAATGACATTCTTTGGATCTTTGTGCTTTGTAAATGAATATATCTTGATAGTTGAGTTCCCTTAAGGAAAAAAGGCTATATAGTAGCTCTTCCCTCTTTTCAAGCCCTTGTAGACAAGCTAGAGAGTAGCTTTTCAAGCCCTTGTAGACAAGCTAGAGAGTAGCTTTTCAAGCCCTTGTAGACAAGCTAGAGAGTAGCTTTTCAAGCCCTTGTAGACAAGCTAGAGAGTAGCTTTTCAAGCCCTTGTAGACAAGCTAGAGAGTAGCTTTTCAAGCCCTTGTAGACAAGCTAGAGAGTAGCTTTTCAAGCCCTTGTAGACAAGCTAGAGAGTAGCTTTTCAAGCCCTTGTAGACAAGCTAGACAGTAGCTTTTCTTCTGACATGGCTGTCTAAGTTTACGATCCTAAGGTCAAGTTCACAATCAACAGGTAGTCAAAATCAGGGTCAGGCCCAGAATTATTGGATCTGGATCTGAAAACAAAGTCATTCCTTTAAGGTCAAGGGCATAGTGCAAATTTAGTTGTAATTTGTCGTCAAGGCCATAATTTCTTACTGCTTAGCCAGATCTGAATAATGTTATGATACAGATTACCAAAAGATGTACAAAGACACAGATATAAAAATCAAGACACACATACAGGCGGTAAAAATTTGTGTGCAGCCCATAACTTTTACAACTTTACAAGTGTTGTCCTTGGCCACTGGATGTCATCGCTTTATGGCATGTACATTTTGCTCGCACATTAATATATTTAGTAGAATTTGATTGCAATTGGGAAACATAACATGTGCAGTTTTATGACATGTACATTTTCCCACACATTATTAAATGTCAGATGGTTTTCAGTTTTGTGTTGAAGTGAGTGATAGATTAGCAAATTTCATAATGACTAATAGTCGGTGTTTGGACAGCACCATACGCAAATCGAAAAAAGAGCAATGGATCTGTAATTCAAAAATTAATTAAATGAAATGACTCGGGGGAAAAGGGATAAAAATAGAACAGAAAGATTTGAACAATCAACGCTGTTTATTTTCTGAGTATATGTAAACTTAAATTGTTACACATTCTTATGTAACTGAAATATATATCAGTCTCATTTTACACTAAATATATACACACAAAATAAACAAATAAAGAAACAACATGAACTACAAAGGAATAAATGATAAATACTAGAAATAATATTAAATAGTTATGTTTAAAAATATTAAATAACTGCATCGATTCAAAAAGATATAAATATTATTATTATATATATCTTTATGAATTGACAACATTTAAAATATAGGAAGCTAATCATTTTTAAAAATTTTTGGGTTATATTTACAAAATAAGGGAGGTCCATAAAGGTTTCTGTACGTAACACAAATTTAATTTCAACATTTCGTAACATAAAATTTTGTCAGATACCTTCTGTGATAAAAATTCTTCTAATCCATTCATCTTTAATGTCATTATATCAGCATTTTGGGTAAATCACATTTAACCGTCTATTCTTTATACCATTTACAATTATATCTTTATTATCTATGATTTTTTTCAATTCTTAAGAAAATTTAAAAGACAGGTATTCAAGTTATTCAATAGGTTACTGTCAGGATTTGTAAATAAAGTAAATAACTAATTAAATTGTAAATTTCATAAAAGAAATATACTGTATGTCCTTATTCAGATATATTTCTTTTATTATGTAAAGATGATGGATAAATCCAAACCATAAGTCTAAAAATCAGGAAACCAGAGGACATACAAAATCAGTGAAAATGAAAAACAAGTTGAAACCCCCCCCAAAATATGTCTACTTGAACAGCATATGTGAACCCCTGTGATGGAGTGAGATCAGGTGCCCGGGGAGAGTGAGCATCTCCTGCTTGCTAGAAACACCCGTCACATATACCCCGTAGAAAAAGTCAAATCGTGTAAATTCCATATGTATTTTAATGTGGAGAAGTCAAAGTAGGTAACCTAGGTAATCTAGTATAGAAGGTGTCAAATCTGTGTAAAATGATCGGAATCGGTCTCAGTCCAGACGTTCATTTAAAAGTCTGCATAACGAGATATCATATGGAGTAACGACCGTAGAACTTCCTCAGTGACGTTGCTAGTCTAGCACATATATAACACTGGTTGAGCAGCTTAACTGAAAGTCGCCTAGCCCTCAGAACAAAGTCATTGTAATTTGAACATGCTCTGGAATAACGTATTAACTGAGATATGAATACGCCGTATGCGGGCGATGATGGAATGTTGCTACTTATGAAAGGAAAGTTTGTGATAGCGAAATTGAAATCGTCACGTTTGTCATAGAGTGAGGTGTTCAATTGACCATTAATGTCGAAAGACAACATGCTTTTGTACTGACATTAAATATATACTTCAAATTTTCAGTCATCAATTTCAGTAATGTAAAGATGATGGATAAATCCAAACCACAAGTCCAAAAATCATGAAACCATAGGACATACAAAATCAGTGAAAATGAAAAACAAATGGAAAATAACAAAATATGTCTACTTGAAGAGCATATGTGAACCCCTGTGATGGAGTGAGATCAGGTGCCCGGGGAGAGTGAGCATCTCCTGCTTGCTAGCAACACCCGTCACATATAACCTGTAGAAAGAGTCAAATCGTGTGAATTCCATATGTATTTATATATGGAGAAGTCGAAGTAGGTAACCTTCTAGTATAGAAGGTGTCAAATCTGTGTGAAGTGATCGGAATCGGTCTCAGTCCAGAATATCATTTAAAAGTCTGCATAACGAGATATCATATGGAGTAATAAGAGTCTCGTAACGACCGTAGAACTTCCTCAGTGACGTTGCTAGTCTAGCACATATATAACCCTGCTTGAGCAGCTTAACTGAAAGTCGCCTAGCCCTCAGAACAAAGTCATTGTAATTTGAACATGCTCTGGAATAACGTATTAACTGAAATATGAATACGCCGTATGCGGGCGATGATGGAATGTTGCTACTTATGAAAGGAAAGTTTGTGATAGCGAAATTGAAATCGTCACGTTTGTCATAGAGTGAGGTGTTCAATTGACCATTAATGTCGAAAGACAACATAATATCTAAATACGAAGTAGAATTACTACTTTCTGTGGTTTCTTTGACCTCCAGTTCACTTGGATAGATGATGCTAAGGTAATCCGCGAATGAAGGATTATTAATTGAAAGGAAGTCATATATATATATATATATATATTATCTTTGCTCTGCATGTGTAATTGTAACTGTAACGTCTTTGTTTGTCAAGTATTATTTGTATAATCTGAAAAGTCATTTAATGACTGGTTATTCAAATGAGGAAGAAACAAATGGGAAGACTACTTCACGGTAGATATTGCATTTCAAAACGGTAGCAAATAGATGACATGAATTTTATCAAGAATAATGATAATAAAAATAAAATCCGATTTTGTGGTAACTGCAATGTGTAAAATGAATGTATGAAATATAATAAAAAACACTACCGCAATAAACCAAAGGGGATTGAAAGTATAAGTGCCTAAGTTTCATAGAAAATACAAAATACCACTCTATAGATGTACATGTGCAGAACAACAATAAAAAAAGTAAAAGATTGTATCATATTTCGAGAAGTGTTCATCCATGGTAAATCAAAACAGAAAATAAGATGAAAACAAATATAATGCCACAAAATGTTTATTGTCAAGTATTTACTGTGAAGAAAATTTGTAACTCATTTTGATTTTGCTCTACTTTTAAGTCCGATTTGTTTTCACTTCGATAATTGCCAGTTTTGGCCTTGAGTATCACTTAAGAGATATAGACTGTCAAATTCATATGAAAATCTTGAAAACATGATGTAGACTTTCTTTACACCATGCCTTAAAACATCTTATTTCAAAAAAATAGGATAAGAGATCTGATGAAAAAAGCCAAAGTATTTGAAAAATGAATTGTAATATAAGATAGGAAAAGTATTTTAAATATTTTGCAGAAGATTACATAAATATAATATAAGATATACTGAAATGGATTGAAATAATTCAGCGTTTTCTGATTACGCTCGCCAATTGGCTCCGGGATAACACGGCAAACACCTCCATCGCGGAATCTTACCATGGAACTCACTCTCCCCAATGAACGATTATATGAATTATCCACATAGATCTTTTCAGTTTTTCTGTCGCTATGACTACTTCCACTGCGGGATACAACCATGGAACCATGTGGCATACCCACTCTCCCCAAGGATCTGTTGTAAGAATTGGCCACGTAGATCTTTTCAGTTTCACTGTCGCTATAACTACTTCCACTGCGGGACACTACCATGGAACCATGTGGCATACCCACTCTCCCCAAGGATCTGTTGTAAGAATTGTCCACGTAAGTTTTGAAGCTACCTCCACCACTGCTGGAACTTGAAATAACAAAACTGCCGACAGGCATTCCTACACGGCCGACTCTTCTGTTGTATGCATTGTCGACATATGTACGCGGCATTGTTCTTTTCCTTGGTGATTTGTATTATACAGCTTGGTCAGATGTCTTCTGTTTTCTCTTTTGTCTGGTAACTGAAATTTTTAATCTACAAAATGAAGTATCTTCTAATGATAAATTTAAAAAATACTCTAAAAACTAATGAGTATCTCCTTCGTACATAGCTTTGCCTTGGATGGTGCATTTGGCATATACTTTCAGGTCTTTTGTTGATAAGTTCGCTCTTTAGATATTCTGGATTTCCACAGATTCGGCCGTCTCCATCACTGAAGAGACAGAGGTTGACGAAATGCGTATATTATGCATTACAGTTGTACAGATAATCTAGATATTATAACCACTAGGTTGGTACCGATGTCAGTCCTTGAGGGCATCTCTCTGTTTTTATTCCTTCTGTACTGAACCTAAATATATACTTAAAAATGTATTGTGATAAAAGTAAATTTAAATCACCGTTTTGACATGAAGCCCATATATTTAAAGCCTCGCTTGAGGTCTTTTAAGGCCATGTTCTACTTACTCAGTTTTATGCAAGATTTGCTTCAAAACTAAACTGTTTCTTCTTATGGTCTATCATAGAGACTCCTAGTGACATCTGATGTGGAGATTTTGTTTCAACTTTCTTAATTGACTGATTCAGACATTTTTCATTGACATGTATGGGCAAAAGAACACATTACTCAATATCTTACTGAGTAATAAAGGTAAACATCAATATGATTAAAAAAGAAAAAAAAAAACATAAATGTTAAATACACGTGTGTATCATGTTAAATTTGTATATTAAGAGGTTTAATAACTACCAGGTAGTGTGAATATAAATATTATCATTATGATTAAATTGCAATTGTGTAAATAGATGTCCTGTTTCAATATACTGAGACACGTCATAGATCCCTCACTGCTTCAGGTAACACTGTATAAACTGAGGTCTCATGTCTCGGTATACTGAGACACGTCATAGATTCCTCACTGCTTCAGGTAACACTGTATAAACTGAGGTCCTATGTCTCAGCTACTGTGAGACGTCATAGATCTCTCACTGCTTCAGGTAACACTGTATAAGCTGAGGTCCTCTCTCTCTCTATAGACTGTGACATGTCATAGATCCTTCACTGCCTCAGGTAACACTGTATAAACTGAGGTCCTATATCTTGGTATACTGTGACTCGTCATAGATCCCTCACTGCTTCATGTAACACTGTATAAACTGAGGTCCTATGTCTCTATATACTGTGAGACGTCATAGATCCCTCACTGCTTCAGGCAACACTGTATAAACTGTGGTCCTATGTCTCTGTATACTGTGACACGTCATAGATCCCTCACTGCTTCAGGTAACACTGAATAAACTGAGGTCCTATGTCTCGGTATACTGAGACACGTCATAGATCCCTCACTGCTTCAGGTAACACTGTATAATCTGAGGTCCTCTGTCTCGGTATACCGTGTCACGTCATAGATCCCTCACTGCTTCAGATAACACTGTATAAACTGAGGTTTTGTGTCTCGGTGTACTGTGAAACGTCATGGACTCCACATAATAGTAACTGGTTTTTTTTATAATGATAAATATTTACGGCTGAATTAGAATGTTTGTAAGTATTTAATTGATTGTGGATTAAGGAGTTTAGTACGCAAATCAATAAAGTATATAGTAGAAACGAAAATAAAACAAAGAATATACTGGCAATTAAGAAAGTCATTTTTTTAAAAACAGTATATATCTGGGTGTGTTACTAGGTGCGGATCCAGAAAATTTGTCGAGGAGGTGGAGTCGGGTCCACGCCCAAATGAATTTTCTGAGAGTTTTCCATCCTTGTTTTCGAGTGTAAAATTTCTGTTTTACCTCGGACCGTATTTGTAGATATGACCCCACCTTTTGTAAAACTAACCTCCACAGTATCGCCCAATCGCACTATCTCGCCTTTCCGGCAAGATCGGAGTACACCACGGAAAGGCCCGAGAAGGTGCGATCGCAGTATCCCCAATACTCACTGCCTTCAGCAAAATAGTGTTACTGTGTATCAGAAAATATAAAATGTTAATACTCGATGTAAAATTAGTACAGTAGTATAGTTATAAAAAAAGTCATAATAAGTATCTACCTGTCAACAAGTAGGTAAGAAGTCACATTTGACAACAAAAACAAACTAAAACCGGATTTTAGGAATTCAATCCGAAACCGAAAGTATAACTCAAGTACAATATGAATCCAGATTAGAATCAACACGGTTCTCAAAATAAAATACGTAAATTTTCAGTGGCGGATTCAGAGAAGGGGACGTTCGCAATCCCCCTTTCCCTTTAAAATCAAAACTAACCAAACCAACAGACAAACAAAACAGAGAGAGACTATTTTTGTCTAAGCGATCATCTAGTATGAATCTATAATAATGACAGGTAGCTACTCGGGTCCTTTTGCAAGCTTCTCATCTTTCTTGAGTGAAAATCATCCATGGCAGGTCGGAATCCCTTTTTCAAAAATCTCCGACCTTACTTCTGAACTGTCCATAAACAGAAAACTAAAGACATCTGACAAAGCTGTATGACAAAAATCACCAAGGGCATATACACAAAACATGATAATAGTAGAATATACACGGAAAAACGACATTACAAAAATATTCAATGGGACTGCGGTTACGATACAGGCTTAGGACAGTCAATTTAAATAACAAACGTCATTCAGTTGGTGTGGTTAACCGGTTCATGGGCGCCCACCTTCCCATTTACCGCAAAAGCAGCACAATCAAAGGACACACATTAAAAAATTTAAATTAAAAAATAATCCTCCATATAGAGAACAAGGATCTATAGATTTCTCAAGAAGAGAGGTCATACAAATTTTTTTTACGCACGAAACGTTTATAGAATAGTATGTTGCCATCAAAAGTTTTAAGGCGACATCAAGATAAGTAAACCTTGCTCTGCCCGTCTGTACGTCGAGCTCAGATCCTTGATCAATAGGAGTCCCGATTAACAGTCAGAGGGAACGAAGACCAGGGCTTTGTCTCCTCTGAAAAGGTTTGAACAAGGCCAAAAGAGGTAATGTATATGAGAAAAAGCAATCTTGAGATGGTGGCGGATTTAGCGACGCAGCCGAAACAGAGTCATTAATCAGCTTTGATAAATGAATAACATCATAAAAAGCTTTGATAACAGTACAGCAGCGCTACTGAGTTAGTACGGTGAAATTGTGCTATTTAGGCCCTAAAACCGTCAAATTGCAAGAGCTTCAAGGGGACTCCATTGTCCCCCACCAAGACTCCGCCCTTGATCTGTTTGGAATGAGCCCTCGACTTCCTTTGCCACCTCTAACCTCCAAACTCTGAATCCGGTCCTGATATTTGCTGAATGTTAAAAACGTGATTTCTACAAAAATTGAGATAAGGTAAAGGAGAGATAGGATGCTCTAAGAGAAGTGTTAAGTGAGTATTTTTGCGTACAGTTGCATCAAAACTCAATGATCAAAATTTTGACGTCACATATTAATAATCAATATCAAATCATCTGTGACATACACCTTCATCTTTACATAATAATAATCAATATCAAAACCTCTGCGACATACACTAGGGTCATCTTTACATATTAATAGTCACTATCAAATCCTCTGTGACATACACCTTGATCATCTTTATATAATAATAATAATCAATATTAAACCTCTGTGACATACACTTGGGTCATCTTTACCTTTAATCAATACAAAATTAGCTAAACATAGCGAATGTAAATTATGTAATCTCACTGCTAAAGGATTGAGAATCATATTTACGTCACAATACCGAACACCTATAACCCAGACCTTGAATGAGATGTATTGTTAAACAGGAGAAAGACATAGACATCTGACTTAGCTGTAGGGTAGAAGTCACAAAGGAGATGTACAATAAAACCTGGTAACAAGTAATGAAATACATGAAATGATATTACAAAAATACTGATTGTACAACAGATGCAATACCCACATAGGACTGTCAACTGAGTAACAAACAGTACTCAATTGGTGTGGTTAAACGGGTTACGGGCCCACCTTCCCATTCATCGAATGCAGTACAATCATACGATACACTTTTAAAAATTTAGCAATAATCTCCATATATAGAAAAAGGATCAACGAGTATCTCAGGTTGAGAGGTCATAAAAGTATATAAACACTAATAGCCATATAGAGTAAGATTATGATATCAAAAATATATAGAGCGACCGCATCATGGGGTAAATGTGCTCTGCTGGACTGGAAGGGAGCTCAGACCCTTGAAGTGTAGGAGCTCTGACTCACAGTCAGAGGGGACGAGGTTCGGTACCATATCTCTTCTGACAAGGCCCGTCATGGAGTCCCAACCGTCCTGTTAGTCAGTGTGCAACGCTCAAGGAAAAGTCTGCATAAGGCTGTATAAAGGCCCAATACAAGACCAATAGTCTTAGCGATGATCTTATGGTCATACTGTCGATAACGAATCAAAATATCTTACCCTCCTTTATGTGTAAGCCAGATCATCGTAGAAATTGGATGAGAAATTTCGCTAGATATAAATTGCTTAAAGTTTAAACATATTTTATTTCATTAAATGAAATGGGATTGGGCATAATTTATTACAACATTATATGTACCTTCTTCCTAAATTACAACACAATTGAAAAGCTACAAATGGCGGTACATGCAAGATCATATAATAACATTTAAATGAAAAAAAATCAATACAACTAAGACGAAGAAGAAGAATAGAAGAAATAGTGTTGACCATATACATGGTGACTCAGAATCTCTTGGAGGATAGTGAAAATAGGAGGATTAGGATAATGGACGACGCGACGGAATGACGGACATGGGATAAATGGCTATGATTATAGACTATAGATTTTTAAATGATACCAATACCAAAAAATTTCAATTTGTTAATTGTCTCTGTAAGATACTGAAGATACAATGGTATCATGATTTTTGTCAAAAATTAATTATGTCTGCAAAGCTCTCTCCCGAACGGCCCCCATGTAACAATATTTGGCAATGGTAAGATCAAAATTCGCCGGTTGACAAGGCAGTCTAAGAGGTACAAAAATAGACGTAAAAACATCATCTCAAATGGTTTCATGGGATCCCTACGAACGCCAGTAAAGAAAGGTAAAACTTCGTTGATGAAGAACTTCAATTACCTATAAATGTAAAACAATGAATTCAATGCAGCATTCAGAATTAGTAACTCGATGTGAAAATATCCAGAAAAAAAGGTCATCATCGATACATGCATATACAAGAATGTGTGCCGGATGCTTATTTTTGCCATATTCTAAAACTCTGCATGAGTACCTTAGACACACAATTTACCTGAACTGTACAAGTACACAAGTGATGCATTAAAGCACTTAGAGGGATGTATTACAATAAAGAAGCAAAATGATCAATATACATATTGATTTTGATGTTTTAAAGAAAAACGTAATATTCTGATGACATTTTTAAAATAAATGCAAGTCGTTGTAAAATTTCTTTTTGAAAACGCAAAAGATTTTGAAAAAAATCTCGTTATACGTACTACACATAATAGGTAACGTAATAACAACTCTGCGTTCCGGATGGGGGTCATATTTTCTTAGTCTCTTACTGGTATTCTATCACTGAAGTTAGACATTAGGAGCTCTTTGAATTGTTAAGTTTACCTATCGACTGTCATATATTTTGTGTCATTTAAGGTCATCAATGCTATCCATTTAAACTGTCGTTGCCTGTACTTCTTAACCCAATGAGGACTTGCACTCCTCTTAGGCACCTGTAGACAGTTTCACCAACAATCCTAAGTGAACCCGTAAACTAGTTAAACCCGTAACTGCAACTTACGATGAAAATGCGTTTCACTAAAAATCGTAAGCGTAAACACACGATGAAAATTCATCGAAAGTTACGTGAAAAATGAATTCGTATTTGATCTCGTAAATGCCTGATCTACGGCTTCAGTTACGAACCTTACGTCAATAATTTTAGTGAAATGGGCTACTGGTCTCGCTCCCTCTATTTTCGTAGAGGTCCATGAAAGTTCCATCCTGAACGTTGCTGTGAGACATTGTCACGATCCTTTTTAATGAATGAGGGTGCTGCTACCTCTGGCCTAACCTCTCTGTATATTACAAATAATAATCAAGCACTAAACTCCAAATTAGATATTAACTTTCACAATAATGATAATTATCATTATTTTAATCAGTAAATTATTCAAAGTAATAAATTGGCAATTTAACTCTTCCCCGGGCAATTCAAGCCTAACCTTTATTACAGTGGGTCGATCCTTTTACCATACAAGGCCGGTGTTACAGAGTGAGGTTTCCCCCACAGCCAGAACCCCCCCCCCCTCCCTCCGTGCGGTCCTACTCTAGTTTGAGGCTTCCCTCCTTGATGGGAAGGCTCACTTTAGAGCCAGCCTTCTCCCTGCAAAATTTTGAGTGAGACCCCCCCCCCCCACCCCCCGATGGTTCTACTCTAGATTGCTCCTCCCCATCCCCCTTTAGGAAGGAAGACTCACTCTAGAGCCAGTCTTCCCCTGCCTAATTTTAAGTAGAAAATCAATTCCCATATGATGGTATTAGTGTAGTGAAACCCTACAGATCAGCTTCTCCTCCTTAATTCAAGTTTTCTCGTCCTATGTCCGTGTCTCAACCGCATTACAATTAAGTTTTATGTAATGTCTTTTTGATTGCTCGCCTATGATGGATTTGTCATACGTTGATCATAGCTATCTATATTTTAATAACTCCAGCAACCAGTTACTGATAATTATGTATCACATGGTCATCTTGCTCTCCGTATGTCCATTTGTCTCTCGCAGTTAAGTCCGAGTTATAACTGTTTAAGCCAGAGTCAATTGGACCGCAAACTTCAAAAGTAAACATGTGAATCAACGTGTTCAGTAAACTCAATGTATTGGAAATTCCATAAACGTAACCTACAGATGTAACGTTGCAGCAGGCAGGGCAACGCGAAGCTCAATGTTGCTAAGGTTTGTCGTGACTTTTTGACTCAAAACAACGTGTCAGTTCTTGATTGACCACTATACAAAGAATTGTCCGAGTATTTGTGGGACGATCTGGACAAGATGGTTATACATGCGCGGATACAGAGGGGGGGGGGGGTTAGGGGGGTCTGGACCCCCCCTGGAATCCGAAAATTTTACCAAAAAAAGGTAATATTTGGGCATTTTTGGGGTTGGACCCGCCTGTTCTAAGAGAAAATTTTACCTTTTTTGGTTGGACCCCCTCTGACAAAAATTTCTGGATCCGCGCATGTTATAGGAAAGGCGTCAACGTACCATATTACGTCGTTCAACTCAGAAAGGCCCTTATTGAGGAGTTGAACAATACCCTGTAAAGGCAATAAACACCTTGATGGGGTCAATGTTAAGGAGAATAAGAGCAACGAGGCCATAGGTGGACACACTACTGATTTGGATCAGGAAATGTCGGTGGGAACTCTTGTTTTAACGCTTTTTAGTTTACGCAAACGCTGTCTGTGATTGGACAACGAAAATTTAAATAATAATAATAATAATAATAATAATAATAATAATAATAATAATAATAATAATAATAATAATAATAATAATAATAAAATAAATAAAAAGATATAAGTAATGATGAAACAATCGACAGACCAAAAAGTGAACTATTCGTCAAACTCAAGTAAAATAATAACGAACAGAAATAAATTTGTGTATCTTTCCGCTAGTATTGTATTCACTATTGTCAAAGTAATTCTTGATATCAACTAGAACTGTCTTAAAGGAATAAACACCGCTGCATCAACACTAAATATTGCCGCCAGTGATACCCAAAGTATTGGCTGTAGGTTACGCTGGAAGACTGTGAATTGACTTTTGATACATGACCTTAAGTACAAGGTCATACTTGTATATCACAGGATCATAATTAAATGAGTAAAATATCAGGACAAAAAAGTCAATGTCACGACCCAGACAAAATTTTGACTTTGGCACGCACTTTTACTTTGACTTATACACAACCTTGGGTAAGGTCATGATCCCTGCGGTATCAACAACAGTTGTGTGAATTAATACCCCACCGCTGACTGCATCAACACTAAATATTGTAGCCATTGATACCCAAAGTATTGTCTGTAGGTTACAATGGAATGCTGAAAAATTTTGTGAATTGACATTTGATACATGACCTTTAATTCAAGGTCATAAATCACAGGATCATAATTAAATGATACAAAAAAGGTTAGGACCCAGGCACAATTTTCACATTGGCATGCACTGTGACTTTGATTTACATACAACCTTGGGTAAGGTTATCTTCCTTGTGGTGTCAGCAACAGATGTGTGAAATTCTATCCAGATCGAACGGAGCGCCGAAATTGAAGTGTCAAATATGAATTTACAATTACAACTATAACATTGAATTTAGATATATTATATTGGTTCAAAGCCATTTCCCACCCTTTGGGCATGAACAACAAAGTCAATCACGTGAAATACCATCCTGATCCAAGTCAATAGAAAAAGTAGTTACAGCATCGGACACGAATTTGTGAATTTGATCGTGCAGAGACCGGTATTAAACCTTGGATTAAGGGCATGAAACACCATTGGGTCAAGGACAATAATTTTGTGTAGTATTACCCAAATCCAAGTTATCGTTTTAAGATTCTGGCTCAGACACCGATATCGATTATGTGTGCACTGTACACTTGACCTACGAGCCATCAAAAGTTATGATCAAGGTTTAATTTCTTTAAAAGTATGCCAAACTCCAAGGTCATTGACCTTGGTGTTATTTGAAATGTCTTCATTTGTTGAGTTTGTATGCCAACAGACAAACAAACAGACAGGCAAACACAGAAGATAGTTAGTTTGTTTATTGTTTAACGTTACACGATGACACCTGGATTATTGCATGAATTTTTGTGACGGCATCTAACTGATACAGGATACACATATTTGGACCTTTGCAACGGACCCACCCAAAGCAGTGAGGGATCTTTAACGTGTCACGTCTACTGTGACACCGACTTCGGTTTTAATTGTCTCATCCTAAAGACAGACACCGGCATGACCTGAGAGGGGATCGAACCTACGACCTCCCGGTCGCGCAACAAGCACTCGACCACTTTTCTAGGCCACAGAGGTATGCTCCGTCCGGTTAAGTCATTCCAATACGACAACAAAAGTTTGTCCGTTCTAAACAAGGGTGTTACAATACCTATCTTTACACTGATAATAGCAGAAAAACGTGGCCATGACGTAAAGGTATGTTGTTAAAACGAACAAAATATGTCATGGACACGTCGTAATATATATTTTCCGGGGGAAAGTATGGCTATGGGAGAATACTCACTTTCCATCTAGTTGTAGAGTGAGACTTCCCCAGGGGGAAGGTTCTGTTTTAATAGAGCCAGTCTTCCGCGGGGAAAGTCTTGCTCTAGAGTGATATTTCCCCGGGGAAGTCTCACTCTAGTGTAGGACCGCCGGGGGAAGTGTGGCTATGCCGGGGGAACGCTCGCTCTGTAATACCGGAATAGTCTGGAGAATTCTATCAATTTGATCAAGTATCTCGTTGTGCACTGTTTATAAACGAATATGTATTTTAGTTCAAATATTCTCATTTGATAAACTTTATCTTAGGCCAGACACAACCCTCTAGTTGTGAAATGCGTGCTAATCGAAAGTATTCTAACTAGGCCCAACTAGCATGTTTTAAAATTAAATCAGTAAACAGTACTGCTGTAGCGCTGTTCTGATTGATAAAACAACGCAGGCGCCAGCGTAGTGTAGTCCGCAAGCCTGGGTACGTGCACAGGTCTTCATTTCTGGGTAAAGTGGAAGATTAAAAGAAACGTGTGATAGATTACGAGTGTTCACTCCTGATCCTGGATCTGCACCTGAACGTGACCCATCGTGCTCCAATAAATACAAACCGGTCATCGCGTCGCTCACTGCATTGTGTCGGCTCTATTTTAAGCAACTTCAAATTTTTATCATCTCACTTTCTGAAAACGCCGATACAGTATAGTACACTGATTACAGTAATGTGACACAAACCAGGAAGAGAAGTTACAGTAAACGGCTCCTAATATTAATGTACTAAGATTGCTTGATTTATTACTTGAGTAAGTATACACTAAATTAATATTGTCAACTTAATGTTCAGTGTGACCATAGATGTTGACGAAGATTAAATGAACTCATTTAGGATTAGGCCTAGTTTGTAGTTTCTTACATTCTCAGACACGTCCTGTCAATCAACATCGGTATGGCCCAAAATTCTAAACATTTAGAGTTTTAACTTGGTAGTAGGCAGCCAGGAAAGCGCTATTTAGAGCCAGTTATTTTTTTTTTTGTTGTGTAACAGTGGTACCTTACGAATAATTTAACCCGAATGCAATTTATGATAACTGAAATGCCTGAGATGTAAGCCCTAAAGTTAACTTAAGTTATAACAAAAATGCCCTTAAAGATAAAAACCGAAATGCCTCATGTATCAACCGAAATATCCCATGTTTTATATCTTCCGGGGTGAGTGTCAAATAAAGGCAATCGTGTAGACCCATTTTAGTTTAATTCAAATAAATACACTTCCAAATTTACTCTGATGCAAGTCGAAGAAGAAAGATAACTCCTGATTTCGTACTAAAGAGGCGAACACTTTCCCTCTTGTTTGTAAGACTTATGTAATGGGAGATACCATCAATATGTATGTGGATTTTGTTTCCATCTCATTTTTGTGTCTAAAGTCCAAATTGTTATCCAGGAATGGGGATGTGAAGATAAGTTGCACAAATAGAATGAAGAATTATCCATGTGTTACAAGTTTCACAAAAAAGAATTAGAATCTAAAGAATTAAATGATCTAACAGATTTTTTTTTACAATCTTTTATTTCATCCTCACTAACGTTTAAAGCAAATGATAACATATAAAGAAGTAATAACACATAGCATGCACACATACGCACACATACATATAACATTATATATATATACCGGTATATGCATGTAGAGAGAGAGAGAGAGAGAGAGAGATAAGTTCATTGACCAATTTAATAGGCCCTTGCAGGCATGACATATGTAAACATGTACATGAATGATTATATATAGGAAACACAGAATCAGGTCTTAATAATATTTGTGGCAGATTCAGAGGGGGCAGAGGGGATGTTTGCCCCTTCCACCCACCCTAAAAAAGACAGAGACAGACACAACAAACTATTTATATTATTATTCGATAATCATACATCTACTATTGTCGACTTCTCTAGAGGGAAAATTGCAGGTGTAAAGTGCGTGCCATTTTGGGAGGGTAGAGACAAGGGGTTGGGGAAGGGACATAAGGGAGGGGAAAGGATGAGCCCTTCTTCTCCCCTGTGCCGTGTCTGTCCCCTTATTGTTGGTGGAGTCTATTTTTCAAGGTATACAACAGAAAATAATCAGGTCACATATTAGTAAAGTTGATTTTATTCAGTGTAAGAATGTGGCTTACAAAGTAAAAATTGGTTTATTTTAATTGTGTATGTGTTCTTTTTACATAATTCCTTGTAAATAAATAAATGAAATTGATCTTTTTGTTGCAATTTTATTTTGCTGATCTTAGTACTGGCCAGAGCACAGCTTATGCAGTACCATTTGTTGGTCTAGCTACTGGCCAGAGCACAGCTTATGCAGTACCATTTGTTGGTCTAGCTACTGGCCAGAGCACAGCTAATTATGCAGTACCATTTGTTGGTCTAGCTACTGGCCAGAGCACAGCTTATGCAGTACCATTTGTTGGTCTAGCTACTGGCCAGAGCACAGCTTATGCAGTACCATTTGTTGGTCTACTGGCCAGAGCACAGCTTATGCAGTACCATTTGTTGGTCTACTGGCCAGAGCACAGCTTATGCAGTACCATTTGTTGGTCTAGCTACTGGCCAGAGCACAGCTTATGCAGTACCATTTGTTGGTCTAGCTACTGGCCAGAGCACAGTTTATGCAGTACCATTTGTTGGTCTACTGGCCAGAGCACAGCTTATGCAGTACCATTTGTTGGTCTAGCTACTGGCCAGAGCACAGCTTATGCAGTACCATTTGTTGGTCTACTGGCCAGAGCACAGCTTATGCAGTACCATTTGTTGGTCTACTGGCCAGAGCACAGCTTATGCAGTACCATTTGTTGGTCTAGCTACTGGCCAGAGCACAGCTTATGCAGTACCATTTGTTTTCCGTCCATCCCTCAGTAACCAGTTTGTTTCTAACTGCTTTTTTGCTGAGATTTGATTATGATTATGGGGTAGAAGGATTCCCTATATGATCTAGCACATTTTTAATATAGAACTTGGAGCCCAGTCCTCGGAGTGGAAAATAGGCATGGTCTTGAAATTGTGTCATCTCTTCTCTAGCATGGTTTTCATCAATATTTTCCCTATGGTTGACTTTTGATGCACTGAAATGCTTATTTTAGCCAGAATATCATGAAAGAATGTTTTTTTGAGAGAATTTTGACCAAAGTGAAATTTTTCAATTTTTCATGAGTTTTTTAAGAATGTAGGTAGATAGGGGGGGGGGGGGTGGGGTGTATTTTCAACATTTTCAAATTTTACTCTGCAATAACTTAGTGGATTTTGAATTTGATGAAACTTGGTATACATTAAGTACTAAAAGCCCTCTACCAACTTTGTTCATTTTGTCCAAATCTGATGACAGGTGGCACCACCATGTAGTCAAAATATGTCTCAGTGGGTACCTTTCGTTTGAAAATCTGCTTCTCCAGAACCTCTGTATGGATTATGAAACTATTAATGTCATCTGAGTGGTTTAGAAAGATGTATGTTTCAAATTTATTCATTTCATTGAAATTGGATAAATAATTTTTTGGCCAGATTGCATAGCAGTATGGGACTATTTCATTGTACGTATCCGTTTTGAGTTTTATATACTGGGTATTTCAGCATTCTTTTATGAGTAGAGGCATGAGAGATTCCGAATGCATGATGGGTTATGACTTTGGTTTTATCTTAGGCCATAATGCAAATTTTCAGTATTTTTTATACGCCCACATTTAAAAATATGGGCATATTATGCTATACCGCTGACGTCTGTCTGTCCGTCCGTCTGTTCGTCCATCCTTGTCCGGGCTTCTACTCCTTAACTAAAGGGAGAACAAAACTTTTGATGATGTCATATGACAGAGTTTGGCTTGTAGTTGTGCATGTGGGTGTCAAAGTTGGGGTCAGACCCCTGGGGTGGGGGAAAATGGGCGGGGTCGGAAAAGCTTGTCCGGGCTTCTCCTCCTTAACTAAAGGGGTAACAAAACTTTTGATGGTGTCATATGAAAGGATGTGGCTTGTAGACCACATTTAAACATGATGCGGGCGTATCATGCACCCGTTAGCACCTGCACCCGTTAGCGGTGCCCTATTTTTTACAAGTACTATTATGAATATTTTCAAATCCACATTTGAATTTAATGAACAAGTATACATAGATGATATATATTTAATTATTTTCTTATTTAAGATAAAAAATTGGATTTTACTTAGAAATTGAAGATAAATCTCGAGGAGTATAACTCATAACAAATCACCAGACTATATCATCTAAGCGTTTGTGAAATAGTCTCATTAGGGTCTATAGGTTGGCAATGTCTGTCTGTCTGTCAACAATTTAGTTAAACTTTCTGGTTGAAGCAAATTCCCAGCAACTAAGAAGAGTGTAAACATAATTCTTCACACATAGTTCCTTATGACCAGAGCTTTCAAATTATGCCATGACTTCACACATACGTTCTTTATGATGATTGCTTTCACTAGATACTGTGACTTTTGAACTTGTGCCTTTGGCTTTTCTTTGAATTTGTTTTGCAATCCAGCCATACCGTCTTTAGCGGTTTCTTGCGGTTTCTTGTTTACAGGGGTTTTTTTTACATCTTCTCGGACTTTCACATTTTTATGCAAAATAGTATGGTTTTCATCAGTATTTCCCCTATGGTTGACATTTGATGCACTGAAATGCTTATTTTAGCCAGATTATAGTAAAGGAATGTTCTTTTGAAATAATTTTGAGAAATACTGAAATGAGAGTTTTTGTATGTGGGTTGTTTATGAGTAGTAGATGACCCCTATTGATTTTCAGGTAAAAAGGTCAAAGGTAACCGAGTGCAATGCAGTACTGTGTATAATAGGTGTCCACCCTATTTTCTTGAGAACTCTTTGCTTGATAGTGATGACATTTCATATGTGGATTGATTATGAATTGTAGATGACCACTATTGATTTTCAGATCATAAGATCAAAGGTCACTGAGTGCAATGCAGTACTTTATACATTCTGTGTCCACCCAATATCTTGAAAACCCTTTGCTTGATAGTGATGATATTTCTTATGTGGGATGGTTAAGAGTAGTACATGTAGATGATCCCTATTGATTCTCAGGTCTAAAGATGAAAAGTGCATGTAGTACTTAATACATTTGTACAAACATCTCTTGTTATAACCCCCGCAAACGAACTTTTCTGGGGTATATTGGAATCATCTTGTCCATCTGCCATTTGTCTGTCCAGAAAACTTTTAACCTTGGCCATAATCTTGAAGCAAAGGAAATGGGCCTTCATACTACACATGTGTATTCCTTGTGGCAAGACCTTTCTGTTGGTACCAAACTTTTTGACATTGTGACCTTGACCTTGAAGTTTGAGCTATTTCTGAAAAACTTTAACCTTGGCCGAAGCTTTTGAACCAAAAGAGATGGGGCCTTCATACTAAACATGAGTATTCGTTGTTGCAAGACCTGTCTGTCGGTACCAAAAGTTTTGACCATGTGACCTTGACCTTGGTGTTTTACCTACTTTTGAAAAACTTTAACCTCAGCTGTAACTTTTGAACCAAACAAGATGGGGTCATCATAATACACATGTGTATTCTTTGTAGGAAGACCTTTTTGTCAATTCCAAGAATTTTGACCCTGTGACCTTGTCATTTGACCAACTTCTGAAAAAATTTAATCTTAGCTGTAACTTTTGAAACAAGAGATGGGGCCTTCAAACTATACATGCGTATTCTTTGTGGCAAGACCTGTCTGTTGGTACCAACATTTTTGACCTCGTTACCTTGATATTTGACCTACTTTTAAAAAACTTTAACGTTAGCCGTAATCTTTTAACCAAAAGAGATGGGGCCTTCATACTACCATACTACACATGTGCATTCATTGTTGCAAGAACTGTCTGTCGGTACCAAAAGTTTTGACCATGTGACCTTGACCTTGGTGTTTTACCTACTTTTGAAAAACTTTAACCTCAGCTGTAACTTTTGAACCAAACAAGATGGGGTCATCATAATACACATGTGTATTCTTTGTAGGAAGACCTTTTTGTCAATTCCAAGAATTTTGACCCTGTGACCTTGACATTTGACCTACTTCTGAAAAACTTTAATCTTAACTGTAACTTTTGAAACAAGAGATGGGGCCTTCAAACTATACATGCGTATTCTTTGTGGCAAGACCTGTCTGTTGGTACCAAAATTTTTGACCTCGTTTACCTTGATATTTGACCTACTTTTAAAAAACTTTAACCTTAGCCGTAATCTTTTAACCAAAAGAGATGGGGCCTTCATACTACACATGTGCATTCATTGTTGCAAGACCTGTCTGTTGGTACCAAAATATTTGAACCATGACCTTGACCTTTGACCTACTTTAGAAAAACTTAAACTTTAGCCATAACTTTTGAACCCAAAGAGATGGGGCTTTCATACTAAACATGTGTATTTGTTGTTGTAAGGCCTGTCTGTCGGTACCAAAATATTTGATCCCAACACCTTGACCTAGATGTTTGACCTACTTTAGAAAAACTTTATACTTAGCAATAACTTTTGAATCAAAAGAGATGGGGCCTTCATATTAACACATGTGTATTCCTTGTAGCAAGACCTGTCTGTTGGTACCAAAAGTTTTTCCCTCATGACCTTTACTTTGGTCTTTGCCCTACGTCAAATTTTGTTGCTGCAGGGGGTATTTGTCCCTTCAGGACAGTTCTAATTTTGATAGTTGAATTTAATAATATTCTATTATACTATTCTTGGTTATGTATTTTTTTACCTCTCATCTTTATCAACCTTTTGAGCATTGTTCTCCATATACAGGACTAGTTATAACTTTTCAAATGTATATTGTATTATGCCCGTTGTGACTTTGGTCATACAACTGAAACCAATGTCTTTTTCCCCATTTCTTTTGGGAAACAGAATAGTATTAATTTTTTTTAAATCGTCTAAAACTTTTCACTCTCACTACACATTCAGTACTGGGGAATACTAATATGAACTTAAGTATAAGTTTCCATTTTGAGTGCTTGCTTTACTATCATAGCTCCTTGTATACATAATGATTATGAAGATCTTGAGATATGAAGCAGGAAACTGAAACTCATTTGGGACTTTAAGTATCTTCTACATGCTCGTTGTGACATTGGTCATACAACTAAGACAAATGTCTTATTTTCCCGCCTCTTGGGGAAACAGAATAAAATTTTAATTTTCAAAAATTGTCTAAAACTTTTCACTCTCACTACACATTGAGTGCTTGGGAACACAAAAATGGACTTAAGTGTGAGTTTTTAACTGGCCGGGACGTATATCCCAAGACCTATTGCTATACCCCCGGCGTCGTTGTCATCGTCATTCTTAGACAAAAACTTTAACCGTAATTATAACTTTGGAATCATTAGAGACAGGATTTTGATATTTCACAGGTGTTTTCTTTGTGCCAAAACCTTTCATTTGGTACCAAAATTTTTGACCTTGTGACCTTGACTTTTAAGTTTGACATACTTTTAAAACATTAACCTTGGACAGAACTGATGAACAGTAAGAAATAGAGCTTAAATATTTCATCTGTGTATTCCTTGTGGCAAGACTGTTCATTACATTTGAACATTTTATACGTTTTCACCTTGACCTTAAACACTGATATACTTACAAAACACATTTTGCTATTTCCTTGTATGCATAATGAGTATTAAGATCTTGAGATATGAAACAGGAAACTGTAACTCAGTTTGGACTGAAGAATACTTAGGTGACAGATAAGGCCTGTGGGACTCTTATTAAAGAGTGTCGCAACGAGAACTCGAAATGAAATAATAAGGAAATAAGATTTTTGACAATTTTCAGTGACTGATTTGTGGGGCCATCTACCTATATTCACTAAATATTGATATTATGAATTATTTTACAAAATTCGTCTTCGTTTATTATCAAACAACATCCTCTTGCTGTATTTTTCTTTTCTATGATCTTTGATCTTCATTAATGTTTGTGTAGTATCAATATGAACTTGAAAAAAGGAAAATAATGAGGTTGTAGTCTATTTTAACCTCTTTAGTTACAGAATCAACCATTTCGTACTCTCAAAACCACAAAATTTCATATTAATTGTTATCTCTATTGGTCTGTCGTTGGTCTTTTCATTTGCCTGTCCATCTGTCATTTGTATTTTTGTTAACAATATAGCTTTGTCTGTAAACAATACTTGCAGTCGCATATCTTCATAGACTTTTAATCACATAGGTCAATTTTAGACTAATTTTTCAAGATATGTGGTGCAGCTGTATATTTGATTCTCGTCCTTGACCCAGGGATACAGAAATTGGACCTGTTTACTTTTTATGTGTCCACTAGGCATAACCGTTCACTTTGCCCGTCATTCCATCAGACTGTCGTACAAATGGTTTCTGGAATATACATGTAACTAAAGTTCCAACACGAAACTTGAATATGATATAATATGTTATAATGGGTACTTATCAGAAGGGAAAGGTACATAGTGATTTAGAGGTAATAAGGTTAATATCACTTATAGAAATAGATTTCCGGATGCTAAATCAAGTTCCTTTTCTCCTGTTCGAACCAAATTTTAGTACATGGATACTGAAAGATGAATTTTGATGTTTGGGTCGAAGGTTGAAGCCCTTACTGGTAAAGATGGATTGCAAGCATTGAGTTCTGTGTAAATCAAGTTCCTTGATCCTATTTAAACCAACTTTTGATATATTGTGCTTATCGAAAAGGAATGTGCGGATTGATTTTGAGTTCAATAGCTCAAAAGTCAATGTCACTATTGGTTAAAAATAGACAGTATTTATTGATTTCCGCATAAAAGACCAAGTACCATGTATCCTATACAAATCAACTTTAGATGTATTGATTATTATAAAAAGAGGAAGACACCTGTCAATTTTGAAGTTAAATTCAAGGCACCACTAGTAGAAATAGACTGAATTGTTTTGTTTTCAGATAATATTAATAAAAAAGTATCATGTACTCTAAACTTGCTATATTTGGATGTATCTGTTGTTATCAAAGAAGTAGATGCCTATTGATATAGGGCCTATATATCAAGGTCAAGGTCTTATTGATAATATGTTATATATTATCGCCCATGAAACTTACAATTAAAATGTTAGTTTGTATCGAAACTTTGTTGCTGCATTGAATGCAGTAAGTCCACAGTAGGAGTATTTGTTTTAAAAACATGCTGCAGTTTTATATATTAGTATATGTCTATATAATGTGGTAAACAATCTTGCTATCCTCTGACGTACACATTTAATTATAGGAAGTTCCTATATATAGTCTTATTTCGTGAGGTAAATAATGTGGCTGTGCATGTACGTAACGTTTTTGAGTCTGGAGCAATAGACAGTAAACTCTTCCAATGACCAGAACTTCAGACTCGATAGAGTCTCTGATTAGAATACAAAAAGTATGCAATTGTTAACTTGTCAGATGAAATTAAGTCGTTTTCTGATATATATGTAATTATGTCAAATCAGCATAATTTTGTGATTTTGACATAACAACTGACAACTCATAGTGACTTTTGTCAACTGACAACTCTTGTTGACTTCAGACAACTGACAGCTCTTAGTGACTTCGGACATCCTACAGCTCGTAATGACTTCGGACAACTGAGAGCTCGTAGTGACTTCGGACAACTTACAACTCGTAGTGACTTCGGACAACTGACAGCTGGTAGTGACTTCAGACAACTGACAGCTCATAGTGACTTCAGACAACTTACAGCTCGTAGTGACTTTGGACAACTGACAACTTCTAGTGACTTTGGACAACTGACCACTCGTAGTGACTTTAGACAACTGATCCACTTGTAGTGACTTTGGGCAACTGACAACTTCTAGTGACTTCGGACAACTGACAAATCATAGTGACTTCCGACAACTGAATACTCATTGTGACTTATGACAAATGACAGCTCATAGTGGTTTCTGACAACTGACCACTCTCAATGACTTCCGACAACTGAAACTCTTAGTGACTTCGGACAACTGAAAACTCGTAGTGCTCAGACAACTGACAGCTCATAGTGACTTCGGACAACTGACAACTCGTAGGGACTTAGGACAACTGACAACTCGTAGTGACTTCGGACAACTGACCACTTGTAATGACTTCTGACAACTGACAATTCGTAGAGAGTTCCGACAAGTCGTAGTTAGCTCTGACAACTGACATCTCGTAATGACTTCTGACGACTCATAGTGACTTCGGACAACTGACCACTCTTAATGACTTTGGACAATTGACAACTCCTAGAGACTTTGGACAGCTGACAACTGGAAGGGACTTCAGACAACTGACAGCTCATAATGACTTCTGATAATTCGTAGTGACTTTGGACAACTAACAACTTGTGGTGACTTTGGACAACAGACAACTCGTAGTGACTAAAGACAAGTCAATATATCACTTGTCAACATAATTCTGAACAGTTGACAAAATTCACTTTACTGACCACTCTAATGACTTCAGACAACTAACAAATCGCAGTGACTTCGGACATCTGACAAATCGTAGCGACTTCCGACAACTGAAAACACTTAGTGACTTCGGACAACTGACAGGTCGTAGTTACTTCGGACAACTAACCACTCACAATGACTTCCGACAACTGAAAACTCTTAGTGATATCGGACAACTGACAGCTTGTAGTGACTTCAGACAACTGACAACTCGTAGGGACTTCAGGCAATTGACAGCTTGTAATGACTTCCGACAACTCTTAGTGACTTGGGACAACTGACAGCTTGAGTGACTTCGGACAACTAACGACTCTTAGTCACTTCGGACAACTGACCACTTGTAATGACAAACGACAATTCGTGGAGACTTAAGACAACTAACGACTCGTAGTGACTTAAATTGGACAACTGACCACTTGTAATTACTTCTGACAACTGATAATTCGTGGGGACTTTGGACAACTGACAACTCATAGTGACCTCTGACAACTGACAGCTCATAATGACTTCTGACAACTCGTAGTGACTTCGGACAACTGACCACTCTTAAAGACTTCGGATAATTGAGAACTCGTAGAGACTTCGGACAACTGACAACTCGTAGGGACTTCGGACAACTGACAGCTCGCAGGGACTTCGGACAACTGACCACTCTTAATGACTTCGGACAATTGACAACTCGTAGAGACTTCGGACAACTGACAACTCGTAGTGACTTTGGACAACTGACAACTCGTAGTAGATAAAGACAAGTCAACATATGACTTGTCAACATAATTCTGAACAGTTGACGAAGTTTTTATTACTGAGGATTAACGGAATAATAGCCGCTATTTTCACGAAATTTTCATTTTTGTTTGAAAGTGCTTGTGTATAAAAATATCAAATTTACCTAAAATCCACCGATATGCAATCATTTACAAAGCGTAAGCCTTGTTATACATCTCTAAAAAGCCAATGGCAATGTTGAATGTTTATCATCACACACGGATTTATATTTCTATAAACACTCAAAGCAGAACGTTTATTAATATGTGGTTATTAGATCGCTTTTGATGATTAGAGCATGCCACAATGTGCTTATTGTCTATTTATACATATACTGTATTTCAGTCATCTGGTAATTAAAACATATATGAAAATAGCAGCTGTTATGCCTTTAAAACAATAATTTTAATTCCTGACTATTCAGGAACTTTCTGTAACCGACATCAGGACATTGTATATTAGATTTGTCTTTTTCAGACTCGGGTCCTATTGGCACGATGCCTCGCTCTTATGCTAACAACTCGTACAACAGGAGTGTGGGACGGGTCGGGATGCCCGTAGGAAGCTGTGTCATATCAAGGTCAGGTGGTGGAGAAAGCTCTGTTAGTGCCAGTGGTGGATCCAGTAGCTTCAGGAGTGGGTCTAGTGGAGGAAGTACAAGGACGTACGTGGATAATTCTTACAACCGTTCCCTGGGTAGAGTAGGTATGGAGCATGGGTCCATGGTGGTCTCCAGAACCGGCAGTTCAGGAGCTTCCTCCATGTCCAGCAGTAGTAGTAGCCCAAAGACTTACGTGGATAATTCCTACAACCGTTCCCTGGGTAGAGTAGGTATGGAGCATGGGTCCATGGTAGTCTCGAGGACCGGCAGTTCAGGAGCTTCCTCCATGTCCAGCAGTATTAGCCCAAGGACGTACGTGGATAATACATACAACAGAAAGCTTGGACGAGTTGGAATGGAATATGGAACAATGGTCGAATCCGGAAGCTCAATGATGACATCGGCTCCAAAAGTTTATAAGGACAATCCCATGAATAGAAGGCTTGGACGGGTTGGAAAACCTCTTGGCTCGATGGTGAATTCGTCGAAAGATAGCGGTGTGTATAGTCCATGTCGAAATGAGTATGTGGACAATGCCATCAGCAGGAGACTACGCAGAGTAGGCAAACCGAGGGGATCTATGCCAGTTTCCGGCAAGAGCAGGCAGACCGAGTTTTTGGTTGTATTGTTTAAACACATTTCAGGAGCAGCGGTAAGTTTTTGTCTTTACATTGCTTGCGGTGCAAATTTTAAAAAAAGGGTATCTTAATTGTTAATGTAAATGTAAAGGACATGCTATCAAAAGAATATAGAAAACAGTGTAACACATATATTCGACTTCCTTGCGACGACAGAAAAGATTTCATCGAAACTTGGTGTTAAGGAAGAACTCAAAGTCTTTTGTGTTTAAGATCACCTCAGCTAAAAGCTTAAGTGAGCTATTCTGATCACTCTACTTTTCGTTCAACGTCCGTCCATCTCTCTGTCCGTACGGCTTAAACATTTCATATGTTTGACTTCTTCAGAATGCTGAAGGGATTATGATCCATCTTGATAGGAAATCAGCACTAAAGGTCCCCTTCAATTGTTGTTACTTCTTGGCTAAATGATAAAATTAAAATGTGTCAGTGGTGGATCCAGGGAGGGGCGACATAGGTCCCAGATTGTTCCCTTCCTTAATGAAGATTTTAAATGATGTGTTCAGTTAAGTCATTTAACAAAAAAAAAACCTCTGTCTCAATCTTTTTCATATATTTTGAGTCATTTATTGTGATTTATTCTGTGTAGAGAAGCAAGTTAACAGTTTTAATGTGTATTCAAAATCACCGTAGACAGGCAATGTAATATATGTATCGTCGAGTAATCAGTTGTTTGTAGTTGAGAAAAATGTGCCCATGTGAACGATATAGGCCCATTTGGGTCTCGTGAAACGTATCGTTGATATAGGTCAGTTCAGATGTGGTGAGGTAGCGGTTTAAACGTTAAATCGTCTAAAACAATCTTTCTTTTTTAACATGTTGAATTTCATATACAAATACTTTGCAGCACTGAATATTTCATTCTGAAAACAAAAACAGAAAACAACATTGGAAAGAAGAATCTTGATTTTATCTATTGCCTACATTTCGTGTGATTGCCTTGATTTGTTAAATATATATTGAATATTCCTTTGCAGTCTTTTATTGGAATCTTAAAAAGTTGTTTGAGAGTTTTGTATCAAAATTCAATTTTCTTGATTTTTTTTTTCTATTTTCTGCCACTGTATATTTGAAACAGCATTTTTTTCTTCGGTTTCATATTGCTTGCAAAAAAAGCGCCAAATGTTAAATGATTCATTCATTCAATAAGCAAGGGAAATACTTAATAGCAAGTGTTTTAAAGCAGTCAGTAGTCTGTGAATGAGCAAACTGTTTTCAGGAAGTGCAATTGTGTTGTTTTCTGAAGTTTCTCAATGTTTGAAAAAGGATACTCTCATTTGAAAACATTCTGGTACTATTGAATTCTAAGTTTCTCGTGTTTTATTTTCTTGTGCATCGATGAGCGATATGGGCTTCTTATGCATATATATATATATATATATATATATATATATATATATATATATATATATATATATATATATATATATATATATATTTCATTTCATTTTAGGATGCATATGAGGGCATGGATTTTACAGAGAAATATCAGGATTTCACTGAAGAAGAACAACTAGCCGTTGTAAATAACTTGAATAATATCCAAAACCGAAACAATGAGATAAGAAAATGGATGGAAGAAAATGCCTTACACGAGAAGCCTAAGACCTCCAGAAATCTGCTGTCAGATTACAAAGGCACCAAGATCGACTTTGCAGAGTTAACGTTGATGGAGAAGATAGGCCAGGGTGGGTTTGGCGATGTCCACCTTGCTAAGTGGTCCGGATCTATCGTTGCTGTCAAGAAGCTGAGAGTACAGCGCGTTTCCAAGAAACGTCTTCAGGAATTTACAGACGAGGTCTTGCTGTTTTGCCAGTTGGACCATCCTTGCATTGTCAAGTTTCTGGGGGCCTGCATCACTACGCCCAATATCTGTATCGTCATGGAGTACATGCAGATGAGCTTGTTCGAAGCTCTTCACATCGATGAAAATATAGATTTCACGGAGACTGAGCGCCTGGGCATCATCAGACAAGCATCTTCAGCCATAGAATTCCTTCACTCCTCCAATATCGCTCATTGTGATATTAAATCACAAAATGTCCTCCTTGAATTCACAACTGGAGAAACGCCCGCTGCTAAGATCACGGATTTCGGCTTGAGTATGGTGAAGCATGAATCGGAGTCCTCTTCGTCAAGGGGTCACGAATATGTCCGCAACATCGGAACTCCTCGGTATTCTGCCCCGGAAGTAT
Organism: Pteria penguin; assembly: GCA_035048485.1. Classification (NCBI taxonomy): domain Eukaryota; kingdom Metazoa; phylum Mollusca; class Bivalvia; order Pterioida; family Pteriidae; genus Pteria; species Pteria penguin. The sequence goes on along the minus strand of CM068591.1, from coordinate 4,773,879 downwards.
TAAGAGGAGAGATGCTCAACTTGAGCGCTCTTAAAAAAGCGGATATTTACTCCCTTGCATTGGTAATTTTTGAGGTTATCAGCGAAGAAGAACCATTTTATAAGTTGAATTACGCACAGCTACAACAACAGGTGGGACATAATGAATTATTACCGTCGGTACCTGTTAATATTCTCCTTGAGCCAACTGTTTTGGACCTGCTGATGGATTGCTGGAGTTCTGATGTAAATAAAAGACCTAATGCGGAAAGGGTCTGTCTACTCTTAAACAGAGCAAACGCATTATATGCAACTGTGTAAAACATTCTCACTTACCATTGTCAAGTGACATATCGCACAAAGATACATATTAATCCGCCATAAAATGTAGATAGACAAATATTGAGCAACTTCATTTCACAGTGATTTACATGTACATGTACATATCATATATTTGGAAGTTTGATATTTTGGTATCTATTTGTTGTTGATTTTGGTACCGTTTTGTGCTGAATATAGGTAATTGGACGACAGAGGTCATGCAAGGTAAGAACGATGTACCAAGTCTGTGGAAGAGAGGTTGTGCAAAGTTATTGAGCGCTGGAAACCATGAAAGGTCAGTGAGAGAGGTCAGTGGGAGATGGGATGGTGACAAGAGGTTATGCAAGATCAGTGGAAGAGGTCGTATAAGGTTAATAGGAGAAAACTCAGTGTTGGTGGAATAGATACGTCGTGGAAAGTCGGTGGGAGAGATATGTCCCATGTTAGTCGGAGAATAGATAGTTCGTGGAAAGTCGGTGGTAGAGTTATGTCCAAGGTTAGTCGGAGAAAACAAAAAATGCAAAATCAATTTTATCCAAAGTTAATGGGTAAAAAGGCATGTGTTCCCAACGAGTAATGTCAGGGGAAGTCACTGGAAGACTGGGATAGAAATGATTAAAAGTCACTGCAATAGAAATGGTTCAATGTCACTGAGAGAGAATCCTTACAAAGTTACTAGGAAAAAAGGTCATGCATGTCGGTGGAATAGAGAACGCGCAAGGAGAGAGGGAGAAAAGTTTTAAAAGGTTATGGGAGGGATAATGAGTAATGTGTGGAAACATTTATAGATATTCCATACGCCGGAGGTTTGATCTTTTTATGAAGAAACTTATTATATTGTTAACTGTTTTGTCTAAATCTGCAGTGCGCTCCACTATTATTCAGGAAATTGGTTTTCAGGAATACGCATGTTATGCAGTTATTGCTTAACACGAATTTTGTGTTTATGGATCGTTTTCACAAGTTTATTGTCATTTATGTAATCATTTATATACCGTGTACTGTTTAATGAGTAAAGTTCAGAATGTGATACGTATTATTCGATTAGTCATTGGATGACCGATATTTTGATAGCACCTGTTTCGTTTAAGTTTATACGTAGGGTAATCAATGGTGAAACAAAGTTCATTTCCTATATAATGTTACAATTACGACAAACTCGAGAAGCGTCAGGCTTCTAAATGGATTGAGCTGTACTAAGCTTGTTTAGTCCGAGTGACGACGTATCTGGTTTGGTCGTCCTCACCTGTTTCAGACGAGACAGTAATAATAATAATAAAAAATGTCCCATGTCACATTAGATAACGACACTTAAAAGATATCTCACTTGTTTGCATTGGTCGAAATTTTCATATGCCCACATGAAAATGTAGGCGTATTACCGGTATGATATACCGCTGTCGTTCGTCTTTCCGAAGAACTCCTAAACTATTGAGACATTTTATGAAATACAAAGAAAGAACACTATATGTAGATGTGCATATTGGAAGGGGAATACGGACCAAAAACATTAACGGGGAGTTATAGCCCTTGGACTTCAATTTTCCTAAAATGCATTGTCTTGGCAACTTCTAAAACCCTTGGAGGGAAACTTGACAGATTTTATGAAATACATAGAAAGAACACCTTATGAAGATGTACATATTGGAAGGGAAATGTAAAAAAAAGTTATGGTCCTTGGACTTGGGAGTTTCTTATATTTTTCTATGCAAAATACTTTGTCTTTGCAACTTTTCCTACAGCCTTCGGGGATTTTGATGAAACGTGGTACAATGAAAGAACACCATATGATGATGAACATATTGGAAAGGTAATGCTGTCTAAAATAATTTACAGGAGATATGACTTTTGGACTTAATTTTTCTATGCAAAATGCATTGTCTTCCCAAACCCTTTGATGGATTTTGATGAAATATTGAACAGGGATTTTCACCTCTCAAATTTTAATACAACAGGTAGTTGGTGCATTTATGAAAGGAGGGGGTGTTAACATGGGAATGATGGATGTGCGAAAATCCACTAATCTACAAAGAATTGAAGAAAACTGAATTATTTTACCAGTAGCAGAGGGTATCTTACTTTACCACAATTAGATTAGATATTTAGTTTTAGTATGACACCAAGGATAACAAAATGCGGGCGTACTATGTACTGATTTAGCTGTGTCCTATTATGACAGTTAACTGACAGACGTCATCATCATATAAATGAAATAATCTGGAAGTGACATTAAACCACAGACATAGGACTGAGCGGGCCAAACCTTATCACAGACATAGGCCTGAGTGGGCCGAACATCACCACAGAAATAGGCCTGAGTGGGCCGAACCCCCAACCACAGACATAGGCCTTAGTGGGCCGAACCTCACCACAGACATAGGCCTGAGTGGGCTGAACCTTATCACAGACATAGGCCTGAGTAGGCCGAACCTCACCACAGACATAGGCCTAAGTGGGCCGAACCTCACCACAGACATAGGCCTGAGTGGTCCGAACCTTATCACAGACATAGGCCTGAGTGGGCCGAACCTCACCACAGACATAGGCCTGAGTGGGCCGAACCTCACCACAGACATAGGCCTGAGTGGGCCGAACCTCACCACAGACATAGGCCTGAGTGGTCCAAACCTCACCACAGACATAGGCCTGAGTGGGCCGAACCTTATCACAGACATAGGCCTGAGTGGGCCGAACCTCACCACAGACATATGCCTGAGTGGGCCGAACCTCACCACAGACATAGGCCTGAGTGGTCCGAACCTCACCACAGACATAGGCCTGAGTGGGCCGAACCTCACCACAGACATAGGCCTTAGTAGGCCGAACCTCACCACATACATAGGCCTGAGTGGACCGAACCTCACCACAGACATAGGCCTGAGTGGGCCGAACCTCGCCACAGACATGGGCCTGAGTGGGCCGAACCTCACCACAGACATAGACCTGAGTGGGCCGAACCACACACCACAGGCATAGGCCTGAGTGGGCCGAACATCAAACCACAGACATAAGCCAAAAGCAGTTCGAACTTCAAACCAAAGACATAGGCCAAGAGTGGGCCGAACCTCAAATCACAGACATAGGCCAAAGGTGGATTAAACCTCAAACCACATACATAGGCCAAGAGTGGAACAAACTTCGAACCACAGATACAGGCCAAGGGTGGATGAAACCTCAAACCACAGACAAATGCCAAAAGTGGATCAAACTTCAAACCACAGACATTTGCCAAGAGTGGGCCGAACCTCTAACCACAGTCATATGTCAAGGGTAGACTGAACTTCTCACCACAGATATAGGCCAATATTAGGCCGAACCTCAAACAGACATAAGCCAAGAGTTGATTTCACCTCAAACCACATACATAGACCAAGCGTGGACCAAACTTCGAACCACAGATATTGGCCAAGGGTGGATAAAACTTCAAACCACAAACAAATGCCAAAAGTGGGTCAAACTTCATACCACAGACATTGGCCAAGAGTGGGCCGAACCTCTATGTCATATGTCAGGGGTAGACCGAACTTCTCACCACAGATATAGGCCAATACTTGGTCATTACAGCTGAGCTCGCGCGATGCCTTGTAGGCCGTAAACTAAAGTTTGTGATCACTATACTCCTCAGAAACTATTCACTACAGTAGACCTCTAGTGATATTCTGTAGGCCGTAAACTAAAATTCGTGATCACTATACTAGTCCGAGACTTTTCACCACAGCTGAGCTCACGTGATGTCCTGTAGGCCGTAAACTAAAGTTCGTGATCACTATACTAGTCCGAGACTTCACCACAGTTGAGCTCACGCGATGTCCTGTAGGCCGTAAACTAAAATTCGTGATCACTATACTAGTCGGAGACTATTCACCACAGCTGAGCTCACGTGATGTCCTGTAGGCCGTAAACTAAAGTTCGTGATCACTATACTAGTCCGAGACTATTCACAACAGTTGAGCGCACGCGATGTCCTGTAGGCCGTAAACTAAAGTTCGTGATCACTATACTAGTCCGAGACTATTCACAACAGTTGAGCTCACGCGATGCCCTGTAGGCCGTAAACTAAAGTTCGTGATCACTATACTAGTCCGAGACTATTCACCACATGTGAGCTCACGCGATGTTCTGTAGGCCGTAAACTAAAGTTCGTGATCACTATACTAGTCCGAGACTATTCACCACAGTTGAGCTCACGCGATGTCCTGTAGGCCGTTAACTAAAGTTCGTGATCACTATACTAGTCCGAGACTATTCATCACAGCTGAGCTTGCGCGATGTCCTGTAGGCCGTAAACTAAAGTTCGTGATCACTATACTAGTCAGAGACTATTTACCACAGCTGAGCTCACGCGATGCCCTGTAGACCGTAAACTAAAGTTCGTGATCACAATACTAGTCCGAGACTTCACCACAGTTGAGCTCACGCGATGTCCTGTAGGCAGTTAACTAAAGTTCGTGATCATTATACTAGTCCGAGACTATTCACCACGGTTAAGCTCACGCGATGACCTGTAGGCCGTAAACTAAAGTTTGTGATCACTATACTAGTCAGAGGCTATTCACCACAGCTGAGCTCACGCGATGTTCTGTAGGCCGTAAATTAAAGTTGGTGATCACTATACTAGTCAGAGACTATTCAGTACAGCTGAGCTCACGCGATGTCCTGTAGGCCGTAAACTAAAGCTCGTGATCACTATACTAGTCCGAGACTTCACCACAGTTGAGCTCATGCGATGTCCTGTAGGCCGTTAACTTAAGTTCGTGATCACTATACTAGTCCGAGACTATTCACCACAGCTGAGCTCACGTGATGTCCTGTAGGCCGTTAACTAAAGTTTGTGATCACTATGTACATTAGTCCGGGACTATTCACCACAGTTGAGCTCGCGCGATGCCCTGTAGGCCGTAAATTAAAGTTCGTGATCACTATACTAGTCCGAGACTATTCACCACATGTGAGCTCACGCGATGTTCTGTAGCTATAGGCCGTTAAGTAAAGCTCGTGATCACTATACTAGTCCGAGACTATTCACCACAGTTGAGCTCACGCGATGTTCTGTAGGCCGTAAACTAAGGTTCGTGTTCACTATACTACTCCGAGACTATTGACCACAGTTGAGCTCGGGCGATGTCCTGTAGGCCGTTAACTTAAGTCCGTGATTACTATACTAGTCCGAGACTTCACCACAGTTGAGCTTGCGCGATGTCCTGTAGGCCGTAAACTAAAGTTCGTGATCACTATACTAGTCCGAGACTATTCACCACAGCTGAGCTCGCGCGATGCCCTGTAGGCCGTTAACTAAAGTTCGTGATTACTATACTAGTGCGAGACTATTCACCACAGTGGAGCTCACGCGATGTCCTGTAGGCCGTTAACTAAAGTTTGTGATCACTATGTACATTAGTCCGGGACTATTCACCACAGTTGAGCTCGCGCGATGCCCTGTAGGCCGTAAATTAAAGTTCGTGATCACTATACTAGTCCGAGACTATTCACCACATGTGAGCTCACGCGATGTTCTGTAGCTATAGGCCGTTAAGTAAAGCTCGTGATCACTATACTAGTCCGAGACTATTCACCACAGTTGAGCTCACGCGATGTTCTGTAGGCCGTAAACTAAAGTTCGTGATCACTATACTACTCCGAGACTATTGACCACAGTTGAGCTCGGGCGATGTCCTGTAGGCCGTAAACTAAAGTTCGTGATTACTATACTAGTCCGAGACTTCACCACAGTTGAGCTCGCGCGATGTCCTGTAGGCCGTTAACTAAAGTTCGTGATCACTATACTAGTCCGAGACTATTCTCCATAGTTGAGCTCACGCGATGCCCTGTAGGCCGTAAACTAAAGTTCGTGATCACTATACTAGTCCGAGACTATTCACCACAGCTGAGCTCGCGCGATGCCCTGTAGGCCGTTAACTAAAGTTCGTGATTACTATACTAGTGCGAGACTATTCTCCACAGTTGAGCTCACGCGATGTCCTGTAGGCCGTTAACTAAAGTTCGTGATCACTATACTAGTCCGAGACTATTCTCCATAGTTGAGCTCACGCGATGCCCTGTAGGCCGTAAACTAAAGTTCGTGATCACTATACTAGTCCGAGACTATTCACCACAGCTGAGCTCGCGCGATGCCCTGTAGGCCGTTAACTAAAGTTCGTGATCACTATACTAGTGCGAGACTATTCACCACAGTTGAGCTCACGCGATGTCCTGTAGGCCGTTAACTTAAGTTCGTGATCACTATACTAGTCCGAGATTATTCACCACAGCTGAGCTCACGCGATGTCCTGTAGGCCGTAAATTAAAGTTCGTGATCACTATACTAGTCCGAGACTATTCACCACATGTGAGCTCACGCGATGTTCTGTAGCTATAGGCCGTTAAGTAAAGCTCGTGATCACTATACTAGTCCGAGACTATTCACCACAGTTGAGCTCACGCGATGCCCTGTAGGCCGTAAACTAAAGTTCGTGATCACTATACTACTCCGAGACTATTGACCACAGTTGAGCTCGGGCGATGTCCTGTAGGCCGTTAACTTAAGTCCGTGATTACTATACTAGTCCGAGACTTCACCACAGTTGAGCTTGCGCGATGTCCTGTAGGCCGTAAACTAAAGTTCGTGATCACTATACTAGTCCGAGACTATTCACCACAGCTGAGCTCGCGCGATGCCCTGTAGGCCGTTAACTAAAGTTCGTGATTACTATACTAGTGCGAGACTATTCACCACAGTGGAGCTCACGCGATGTCCTGTAGGCCGTTAACTAAAGTTTGTGATCACTATGTACATTAGTCCGGGACTATTCACCACAGTTGAGCTCGCGCGATGCCCTGTAGGCCGTAAATTAAAGTTCGTGATCACTATACTAGTCCGAGACTATTCACCACATGTGAGCTCACGCGATGTTCTGAAGCTATAGGCCGTTAAGTAAAGCTCGTGATCACTATACTAGTCCGAGACTATTCACCACAGTTGAGCTCACGCGATGTTCTGTAGGCCGTAAACTAAAGTTCGTGATCACTATACTACTCCGAGACTATTGACCACAGTTGAGCTCGGGCGATGTCCTGTAGGCCGTAAACTAAAGTTCGTGATTACTATACTAGTCCGAGACTTCACCACAGTTGAGCTCGCGCGATGTCCTGTAGGCCGTTAACTAAAGTTCGTGATCACTATACTAGTCCGAGACTATTCTCCATAGTTGAGCTCACGCGATGCCCTGTAGGCCGTAAACTAAAGTTCGTGATCACTATACTAGTCCGAAACTATTCACCACAGCTGAGCTCGCGCGATGCCCTGTAGGCCGTTAACTAAAGTTCGTGATTACTATACTAGTGCGAGACTATTCTCCACAGTTGAGCTCACGCGATGTCCTGTAGGCCGTTAACTAAAGTTCGTGATCACTATACTAGTCCGAGACTATTCTCCATAGTTGAGCTCACGCGATGCCCTGTAGGCCGTAAACTAAAGTTCGTGATCACTATACTAGTCCGAGACTATTCACCACAGCTGAGCTCGCGCGATGCCCTGTAGGCCGTTAACTAAAGTTCGTGATTACTATACTAGTGCGAGACTATTCACCACAGTTGAGCTCACGCGATGTCCTGTAGGCCGTTAACTTAAGTTCGTGATCACTATACTAGTCCGAGATTATTCACCACAGCTGAGCTCACGCGATGTCCTGTAGGCCGTTAACTAAAGTTTGTGATCACTATGTACATTAGTCCGAGACTATTCACCACAGTTGAGCTCGCGCGATGCCCTGTAGGCCGTAAATTAAAGTTCGTGATCACTATACTAGTCCGAGACTATTCACCACATGTGAGCTCACGCGATGTTCTCTAGGCCGTTAAGTAAAGCTCGTGATCACTATACTAGTCCGAGACTATTCACCACAGTTGAGCTCACGCGATGTTCTGTAGGCCGTAAACTAAAGTTCGTGATCACTATACTACTCCGAGACTATTGACCACAGTTGAGCTCGGGCGATGTCCTGTAGGCCGTAAACTAAAGTTCGTGATTACTATACTAGTCCGAGACTTCACCACAGTTGAGCTCGCGCGATGTCCTGTAGGCCGTTAACTAAAGTTCGTGATCACTATACTAGTCCGAGACTATTCTCCATAGTTGAGCTCACGCGATGCCCTGTAGGCCGTAAACTAAAGTTCGTGATCACTATACTAGTCCGAGACTATTCACCACAGCTGAGCTCGCGCGATGCCCTGTAGGCCGTTAACTAAAGTTCTTGATTACTATACTAGTCCGAGACTATTCTCCACAGTTGAGCTCACGCGATGTCCTGTAGGCCGTTAACTAAAGTTCGTGATCACTATACTAGTCCGAGACTATTCTCCATAGTTGAGCTCACGCGATGCCCTGTAGGCCGTAAACTAAAGTTCGTGATCACTATACTAGTCCGAGACTATTCACCACAGCTGAGCTCGCGCGATGCCCTGTAGGCCGTTAACTAAAGTTCGTGATCACTATACTAGTGCGAGACTATTCACCACAGTTGAGCTCACGCGATGTCCTGTAGGCCGTTAACTTAAGTTCGTGATCACTATACTAGTCCGAGATTATTCACCACAGCTGAGCTCACGCGATGTCCTGTAGGCCGTAAATTAAAGTTCGTGATCACTATACTAGTCCGAGACTATTCACCACATGTGAGCTCACGCGATGTTCTGTAGGCCGTTAACTAAAGTTCTTGATTACTATACTAGTCCGAGACTATTCACCACAGTTGAGCTCACGCGATGTCCTGTAGGCCGTTAACTAAAGTTCGTGATCACTATACTAGTCCGAGACTATTCTCCATAGTTGAGCTCACGCGATGCCCTCTAGGCCGTAAACTAAAGTTCGTGATCACTATACTAGTCCGAGACTATTCACCACAGCTGAGCTCGCGCGATGCCCTGTAGGCCGTTAACTAAAGTTCGTGATTACTATACTAGTGCGAGACTATTCACCACAGTTGAGCTCACGCGATGTCCTGTAGGCCGTTAACTTAAGTTCGTGATCACTATACTAGTCCGAGACTATTCTCCATAGTTGAGCTCACGCGATGCCCTGTAGGCCGTAAATTAAAGTTCGTGATCACTATACTAGTCCGAGACTGTTCACCACAGCTGAGCTCGCGCGATGCCCTGTAGGCCGTTAACTAAAGTTCGTGATTACTATACTAGTGCGAGACTATTCACCACAGTTGAGCTCACGCGATGTCCTGTAGGCCGTTAACTAAAGTTTGTGATCACTATGTACATTAGTCCGGGACTATTCACCACAGTTGAGCTCGCGCGATGCCCTGTAGGCCGTAAATTAAAGTTCGTGATCACTATACTAGTCCGAGACTATTCACCACATGTGAGCTCACGCGATGTTCTGTAGGCCGTTAAGTAAAGCTCGTGATCACTATACTAGTCCGAGACTATTCACCACAGTTGAGCTCACGTGATGTTCTGTAGGCCGTAAACTAAAGTTCGTGTTCACTATACTAGTTCGAGAATATTCACCACAGTTGATCTCGGGCGATGTCCTGTAGGCTGTAAACTAAAGTTCGTGATTACTATACTAGTCCGAGACTATTCACCACAGCTGAGCTCACGCGATGTTTTGTAGGCCGTAAACTAAAGTTCGTGATCACTATACTAGTCCGAGACTATTGACCACAGTTGAGCTCGGGCGATGTCCTGTAGGCCGTAAACTAAAGTTCGTGATTACTATACTAGTCCGAGACTATTCACCACTGTTGAGCTCGGGCGATGTCCTGTAGGCCGTTAAATAAAGTTCGTGATCACTATACTAGTCAGACTATTCACCACAGGCCGTAAACCAAAGTTCGTGATCACCATGTACACTAGTCAGTGACTATTCATCACAGTGGAGCTCGTGTGATGCCCTGTAGGCCGTGATCACTACTGACTTATCAGAGACTTTTCACTATAGTCGAGCTCTACCGATTCCCTGTATTCTATTCACCGCGAGTCGATCTTGTGTGATACCTTTTAGGCCGCAAACCAAACTTAGTGATTGCTGGACTCCTCCTAGACGATGCACCACAAAAATCATTCTATCAAGAATGTGGTCTAGTTGTTAGTCTCTGATTCCTCTTTCATGAGTCTATATAATTGACCGGATTGCAAAGCATTTCCGGTCTATGAATTGGCAAAATCCGTCTGTCCGTCCGTCCGCACGGCGTCAACATTTTGCATTCAGAATTTGCGTTTAGCTTGGTTTCTTTCATACCCTAAAGGGTACTTATGTCAAAGTTGGTAGGTTTGTAGATACTTGAATGTTCTATTCAATGAATACAAAAATTTAGTGACCTTGACCTTGACTTTACGCTTCAGTTAACACACATTTTTTTTGCCTTTAGGGTGACCACTTGCATACATGTATTGTTAATGTTAATGCAAGGCAATTCCGGTCTATAAATTGGCAAAATCTGTCTGTCCATCCGTCCGGCGTCAACATTTTGCGTTTAGTATTTGCAATCTGGTCAAACCGTCCTTGACGGTTTCTTGTCTTGTATGTGTTATGCCCTGCTTCCTCATTTTTGTAGATATTTTTAAAGATGTCGAGTGTTAAAAATGACTGTTTTCCGGTAATGTCACAGTCCTTCTTTCTTTTTAAACTTGTGCGAGTTATCTCCACTTACAGTATGCTCAACATACATGGCAGATGCTTCTCGTTTTGCTGTGGCGTCCGAGTAGTAAAATCTGAATATTAATGCCCTTGATTGTTAGTGTGCTTATTTAGCTCACCTGAGCCAAAGGCTTAAGTGAGCTTTAGTCATAGTGCGCCGTCCGTCGTCCGTCGTCGTCGTCCATCCGTCCGTCCGTCGTTAACTATTTCACATTTTCGACTTCTTCTTTGGAACTACACCGCAGATTTGGATCAAACTTTGTATAAATGATGTACTCAAGGTCCCCTACTAAAATTGTGTTTGGTATCCAGATTCCCTCAGGGGTGGATCCAGGGCGGGGTCAAAAGTGCCCAAAACGGTACCCCTCTTCAAACATCTTCTCCTCCAGAACCAATACATAAATAGGGAAACTATTTGCATTTCAACAATCTATAAAGATGTGTTATCAAAATTGTGGTTGGGGTTAAGATCCGTCAAATAGAAATTTACGCTTTTTTGAAGTGTTTCTGGACTTAGTAATCTCAATGGAGAAAACTGTCATGTTTTTCATGATCATAATTGTGGTAAGGAATATTATTGTGAAAGAATTTTGTCAATATCTCAACTTTTGGATTTTTTATCAATTTTTTAAGATTTCAAAAAAAAAAAAAAAAGGGGGGGGGGGGTTAGTGGTGGGCCATTTTTCACATTTTCAACTTTTTCTGCAAAACTGTTAGCAGGATTTTAATAAATCTTGGTAGAAATAAGTCACTTATGATCCTCTTCAAATTCTGTTGATTTCGTCCAGACCTCTTTACAGGTGATGCCACCACAGTCAAAAGTAGGTCACAAAAGAGTATCCTCCTTTCACAATATTCTTCTTCATACGGGCTGTATACAGAGACAAACAGAATACATAGAAATGATCTAGAGGGATGAGTGAAGACGTATTGTCATTTTGGTTCCCTTCCAAAATCAAATTTTAGAAATTTTTTTCGATATTTGTTTGGACTTGGTGATTTCAATGAAGAAAAGTGTCATATTTCCTAGTTAATTGATAATGATGATTTCTTATGGACTATTGTGATAATAATTATGGTAAGGAATGTTACTTTGAAAGAATTTTGTCAATATCTCAATTTTTGGATTTTCTATGAATTTTTAAGACTTCCAAATGAGGGTGTATAGGAATAATTCTTCACATTTTTAACTTCTACTGTTATACCACATAAAAGATTTTAATGAAACATGGAATACATGAAGTACTATAGGTCCTCTATCAATTTGGTAAATTTCATCCAATTGGTTAACAGATAATGCCACCATGTCTAAAAAGTAGGTCTCACAATGGTACATATACCACTTGGTAATTGAAATATGGAGAGTAGCGGTTCAAATCCAGCTGTGGTCAAAGTTTTTTTTCATTTCTTTACACATCTAAATAGGTTTTTAGATGTTTAGATGTTTCTCAACACTCAACATATGAAATTAGGCAATTTTAAGTTAGATCTGGACAATATTTGAAACAATTGTTGTTCATGACCCAGACTTGAAATCAGTCAACGAAAAGGCCCAACCTAAAGAAAATGACTAATTTGTTGCCCTGAATCACATCTTGCAGAGACAAAGCAAATGCTTAATATCAAAATCACCTGAATGGATGTGCAAAAAAGTGTTATTAGCTCACCTGAGCCAAAGGCTCAAGTGAGCTATTGTGATCAATCACCGTCCGTCGTCCGTCTGTCGTTAGTTTTTCTACATTTTCGATTTCTGCTCCAGAATCGCCGCACAGAATTTCACCAAACTTATTAGGAAGTAAGTACTTAAGGTCCTCTACCAAGTTTTTGTTTTTCGTGCCCATCCGTAATCCAAGATGGCCACCATTGGCTCTGATTGGTTGACACATTTTCGACTTCTTCTCCAGAACCGCTGCACAGAATTCCACCAAACCTCATAGGAAATAAGTACCCAAGGTCCTCTGCCAAGTTTGTGTTTTTAGTGCCAATCTGTAATCCAAGATGGCCGCCATTGGCTCTGATTGGTTGACACATTTTGGACTTAATTCTTCTCCAGAAGCCCTGCACAGAATTTCACCAAACCTCATAGGAAGTAAGTACTCAAGGTTCCTTACCGAGTTTGTGTTTTTCGTGCCGATCCGTAATCCAAGATGGCCGCCATTGGCTCTGATTGGTTGACACATTTTCAACTTCTTCTCCAGAAGCGCTGTACAGAATTTCACCAAACCTCAAAGGAAGTAAGTACTCAAGGGATTCTACAAAGTTTTTTTCTTGCTGATCCGTAATCCAAGATGGCCGCCATCGGCTCTGATTTGTTGACACATTTTGGATTTAATTCTTCTTCAGAAGCCCTGCACAGAATTTCACCAAACCTCATTGGAAGTACCTACTTGAGGTCCTTTACAAAGTTTGTGTTTTTCGTGCCGATCCGTAATCCAAGATGACCGCCATTGGCTCTGATTGGTTTACCCATTTTGGACTTCTTCCCCAGAAGCGCTGCACAGAATTTCACCAAACCTGATGGGAAGTAAGTACTCGAGGTCCTCTACCAAGTTTGTGTTTTTCGTACCGATCCGTAATCCAAGATGGCCGTCATTGGCTCTTATTGGTTGACACATTTTCGATTTCTTCTCCAGAACAGCTGCACAGAATTTCACCAATCCTGATGAGAAGTAAGTACTCGAGGTCCTCTACCAATTTTGTGTTTTTCTTGCTGATGCGTAATCCAAGATGGCCGACATTAGCTCTGATTGGTTGACACATTTTGCACTTCTTCTCCAGAAGCACTGCACAGAATTTCACCAAACCTCATATGAAGTAAGTACTCGAGGTCCTCTACCAATTTTGTGTTTTTCTTGCTGATGCGTAATCCAAGATGGCCGCCATTGGCTCTGATTGGTTGACACATTTTGGACTTCTTCAAAACGACCGCACAAAATATCACCAAACCTTATAGAAAGTCTTGTAGAAAAAAAGCAAAATCTTCTACTGAAATGAGCTGTCATTTTATTGTAAATAAGCAATTTGTGCTCAGGTGAGCGATATAGGACCATTTGGGCCACTTGTTTTTTTATTCTGGTCTGAAATAAAATTTGACATATTTTCAACATTTGTGTTGACTTAGTCACAGCAATGCAAAAATAAATGAATTCTTCCTTCCTGCATGACTGATCATCTAGGTACTCAGGTGACCGATATAGGCCCACTTCGGCCTCTTGTTTTTTAGATCACCTGAGCCGAAGGCGCAAGTGAGCTATTGTGATCAATCGTTGTCCGTCGTCCGTCGTCAGCTTTTCTACATTTTTGACTTATTCTCCAGAAGCACTGCACAGAATTTCACCAAACTTCATAGCAAGTAAGTACTCAAGGTCCTCTACCAAGTTCGTGTTTTTCGTGCCCATCCGTAGTCCAAGATGGCTGCCATTACCTCTGATTGGTTGACACATTTTCGATTTCTTCTCCAGAACGGCTGCACAGAATTCCACCAAACCTCATAGGAAGTAAGTACTCAAGGTTTTCTACCAAGTTTGTGTTTTTCTTGCTGATCGGTAATCCAAGATGGCAGCCATTGGCTCTGATTGGTTGACACATTTTGGATTTAATTCTTCTCCAGAAGCCCTGCACAGAATTTCACCAAACCTCATTGGAAGTACCTACTTGAGGTCCTCTACAAAGTTTGTGTTTTTCGTGCCGATCCGTAATCCAAGATGACAGCCATTGGCTCTGATTGGTTTACCCATTTTGGACTTCTTCCCCAGAAGCGCTGCACAGAATTCCACCAAACCTGATGGGAAGTAAGTACTCAAGCTTCTCTACCAAGTTTGTGTTTTTCGTGCTGACCCGTAATCCAAGATGGCCGCCATCGGCTCTGATTGGTTGACCCATTTTGGACTTAATTCTTCTCCAGAAGCCCTGCACAGAATTTCACCAAACCTCATAGAAAGCTACCACTCGAGGTCCTCTACAAATTTTGTGTTTTTTTTTTGTGCCGATTCATTATCCAAGATGGCCGCCATTAGTTCTGATTGGTTGACACATTTTCGATTTCTTCTCCAGAACGACTGCACAGAATTCCACCAAACCTCATAGGAAGTAAGTACTCAAAGTCCTCTACCACGTGTGTGTTTTTCGTGCCGATCGTAATTCAAGATGGCCACCATTGGCTCTGATTGGTTGACACATTTTGGACTTCTTCTCCAGAACCGCTGCACAGAATTTCACCAAACCTCATAAGAAGTAACTACTTGAGGTCCTCTACAAAGTTTGTGTTTTTCGTGCCGATCCGTAATCCAAGATGGCCGCCATTGGCTCTGATTGGTTGACACATTTTCGACTTCTTCTCCAGAAGCCCTGCACAGAATTTTAACAAAGCTCATAGGAAGTTACTACTCGAGGTTCTCTACAAAGTTTGTGTTTTTTTTGTGCCGATCTGTAATCGAAGATGGCCACCATTGGCTCTGATTGATTGACACATTTTGGACTTCTTCTCCAGAAGCCCTGCACAGAATTTCACCAAACCTCATAGGAAGTAAGTACTCAAGGTTCTCTACCAAGTTTGTGTTTTTCTTGCTGATCCGTAATCCAAGATGGCCGCCATTGGCTCTGATTGGTTGACACATTTTGGATTTAATTCTTCTGCAGAAGCCCTGCACAGAATTTCACCAAACCTCATTAGAAGTACCTACTTGAGATCCTCTACAAAGTTTGTGTTTTTCGTGCCGATCCGTAATCCAAGATGGCCGCCATTGGCTCTGATTGGTTTACCCATTTTGGACTTCTTCCCCAGAAGCGCTGCACAGAATTCCACCAAACCTGATGGGAAGTAAGTACTCAAGCTTCTCTACCAAGTTTGTGTTTTTCGTGCTGACCCGTAATCCAAGATGGCCGCCATCGGCTCTGATTGGTTGACACATTTTGGATTTAATTCTTCTCCAGAAGCCCTGCACAGAATTTCACCAAACCTCATTGGAAGTACCTACTTGAGGTCCTCTACAAAGTTTGTGTTTTTCGTGCCGATCCGTAATTCAAGATGACAGCCATTGGCTCTGATTGGTTTACCCATTTTGGACTTCTTCCCCAGAAGCTCTACACAGAATTTCACCAAACCTGATGGGAAGTAAGTACTCAAGCTTCTCTACCAAGTTTGTGTTTTTCGTGCTGACCCGTAATCCAAGATGGCCGCCATCGGCTCTGATTGGTTGACCCATTTTGGACTTAATTCTTCTCCAGAAGCCCTGCACAGAATTTCACCAAACCTCATAGAAAGCTACCACTCGAGGTCCTCTACAAATTTTGTGGTTTTTTTTTTTGTGCCGATTCATTATCCAAGATGGCCGCCATTAGTTCTGATTGGTTTACCCATTTTGGACTTCTTCCCCAGAAGCTCTACACAGAATTTCACCAAACCTGATGGGAAGTAAGTACTCAAGCTTCTCTACCAAGTTTGTGTTTTTCGTGCTGACCCGTAATCCAAGATGGCCGCCATCGGCTCTGATTGGTTGACCCATTTTGGACTTAATTCTTCTCCAGAAGCCCTGCACAGAATTTCACCAAACCTCATAGAAAGCTACCACTCGAGGTCCTCTACAAATTTTGTGGTTTTTTTTTTTGTGCCGATTCATTATCCAAGATGGCCGCCATTAGTTCTGATTGGTTGACACATTTTCGATTTCTTCTCCAGAACGACTGCACAGAATTCCACCAAACCTCATAGGAAGTAAGTACTCAAAGTCCTCTACCACGTGTGTGTTTTTCGTGCCGATCGTAATTCAAGATGGCCACCATTGGCTCTGATTGGTTGACACATTTTGGACTTCTTCTCCAGAACCGCTGCACAGAATTTCACCAAACCTCATAAGAAGTAACTACTTGAGGTCCTCTACAAAGTTTGTGTTTTTCGTGCCGATCCGTAATCCAAGATGGCCGCCATTGGCTCTGATTGGTTGACACATTTTCGACTTCTTCTCCAGAAGCCCTGCACAGAATTTTAACAAAGCTCATAGGAAGTTACTACTCGAGGTTCTCTACAAAGTTTGTGTTTTTTTGTGCCGATCTGTAATCGAAGATGGCCACCATTGGCTCTGATTGATTGACACATTTTGGACTTCTTCTCCAGAAGCCCTGCACAGAATTTCACCAAACCTCATTGGAAGTACCTACTTCAGGTCCTCTACAAAGTTTGTGTTTTTCGTGCCGATCCGTAATCCAAGATGACAGCCATTGGCTCTGATTGGTTGACCCATTTTGGACTTCTTCCCCAGAAGCGCTGCACAGAATTTCACCAAACCTCATAGGAAGTAAGTACTCAAAGTCTTCTACCACGTGTGTGTTTTTCGTGCCGATCGTAATTCAAGATGGCCACCATTGGCTCTGATTGGTTGACACATTTTGGACTTCTTCTCCAGAACCGCTGCACAGAATTTCACCAAACCTCATAAGAAGTAACTACTTGAGGTCCTCTACAAAGTTTGTGTTTTTCGTGCCGATCCGTAATCCAAGATGGCCGCCATTGGCTCTGATTGGTTTACCCATTTTGGACTTCTTCCCCAGAAGCGCTGCACAGAATTCCACCAAACCTGATGGGAAGTAAGTACTCAAGCTTCTCTACCAAGTTTGTGTTTTTCGTGCTGACTCGTAATCCAAGATGGCCGCCATCGGCTCTGATTGGTTGACCCATTTTGGATTTAAATCTTCTCCAGAAGCCCTGCACAGAATTTCACCAAACTTCATTGGAAGTACCTACTTGAGGTCCTCTACAAAGTTTGTGTTTTTCGTGCCGATCCGTAATCCAAGATGACAGCCATTGGCTCTGATTGGTTTACCCATTTTGGACTTCTTCCCCAGAAGCGCTGCACAGAATTCCACCAAACCTGATGGGAAGTAAGTACTCAAGCTTCTCTACGAAGTTTGTGTTTTTCGTGCTGACCCGTAATCCAAGATGGCCGCCATCGGCTCTGATTGGTTGACCCATTTTGGACTTAATTCTTCTCCAGAAGCCCTGCACAGAATTTCACCAAACCTCATAGAAAGCTACCACTCGAGGTCCTCTACAAATTTTGTGTTTTTTTTTTTGTGCCGATTCATTATCCAAGATGGCCGCCATTAGTTCTGATTGGTTGACACATTTTCGATTTCTTCTCCAGAACGACTGCACAGAATTCCACCAAACCTCATAGGAAGTAAGTACTCAAAGTCCTCTACCACGTGTGTGTTTTGCGTGCCGATCGTAATTCAAGATGGCCACCATTGGCTCTGATTGGTTCACACATTTTGGACTTCTTCTCCAGAACCGCTGCACAGAATTTCGCCAAACCTCATAAGAAGTAACTACTTGAGGTCCTCTACAAAGTTTGTGTTTTTCGTGCCGATCCGTAATCCAAGATGGCCGCCATTGGCTCTGATTGGTTTACCCATTTTGGACTTCTTCCCCAGAAGCGCTGCACAGAATTCCACCAAACTTGATGGGAAGTAAGTACTCAAGCTTCTCTACCAAGTTTGTGTTTTTCGTGCTGACCCGTAATCCAAGATGGCCGCCATCGGCTCTGATTGGTTGACACATTTTGGATTTAATTCTTCTCCAGAAGCCCTGCACAGAATTTCACCAAACCTCATTGGAAGTACCTACTTGAGGTCCTCTACAAAGTTTTTGTTTTTCGTGCCGATCCGTAATCCAAGATGACAGCCATTGGCTCTGATTGGTTGACCCATTTTGGACTTCTTCCCCAGAAGCGCTGCACAGAATTTCACCAAACCTGATGGGAAGTAAGTACTCAAGCTTCTCTACCAAGTTTGTGTTTTTCGTGCTGACCCGTAATCCAAGATGGCCGCCATCGGCTCTGATTGGTTGACCCATTTTGGACTTAATTCTTCTCCAGAAGCCCTGCACAGAATTTCACCAAACCTCATAGAAAGCTACCACTCGAGGTCCTCTACAAATTTTGTGTTTTTTTTTTGTGCCGATTCATTATCCAAGATGGCCGCCATTAGTTCTGATTGGTTGACACATTTTCGATTTCTTCTCCAGAACGACTGCACAGAATTCCACCAAACCTCATAGGAAGTAAGTACTCAAAGTCCTCTACCACGTGTGTGTTTTGCGTGCCGATCGTAATTCAAGATGGCCACCATTGGCTCTGATTGGTTGACACATTTTGGACTTCTTCTCCAGAACCGCTGCACAGAATTTCGCCAAACCTCATAAGAAGTAACTACTTGAGGTCCTCTACAAAGTTTGTGTTTTTCGTGCCGATCCGTAATCCAAGATGGCCGCCATTGGCTCTGATTGGTTTACCCATTTTGGACTTCTTCCCCAGAAGCGCTGCACAGAATTCCACCAAACTTGATGGGAAGTAAGTACTCAAGCTTCTCTACCAAGTTTGTGTTTTTCGTGCTGACCCGTAATCCAAGATGGCCGCCATCGGCTCTGATTGGTTGACACATTTTGGATTTAATTCTTCTCCAGAAGCCCTGCACAGAATTTCACCAAACCTCATTGGAAGTACCTACTTGAGGTCCTCTACAAAGTTTTTGTTTTTCGTGCCGATCCGTAATCCAAGATGACAGCCATTGGCTCTGATTGGTTGACCCATTTTGGACTTCTTCCCCAGAAGCGCTGCACAGAATTTCACCAAACCTGATGGGAAGTAAGTACTCAAGCTTCTCTACCAAGTTTGTGTTTTTCGTGCTGACCCGTAATCCAAGATGGCCGCCATCGGCTCTGATTGGTTGACCCATTTTGGACTTAATTCTTCTCCAGAAGCCCTGCACAGAATTTCACCAAACCTCATAGAAAGCTACCACTCGAGGTCCTCTACAAATTTTGTGTTTTTTTTTGTGCCGATTCATTATCCAAGATGGCCGCCATTAGTTCTGATTGGTTGACACATTTTCGATTTCTTCTCCAGAACGACTGCACAGAATTCCACCAAACCTCATAGGAAGTAAGTACTCAAAGTCCTCTACCACGTGTGTGTTTTTCGTGCCGATCGTAATTCAAGATGGCCACCATTGGCTCTGATTGGTTGACACATTTTGGACTTCTTCTCCAGAACCGCTGCACAGAATTTCACCAAACCTCATAAGAAGTAACTACTTGAGGTCCTCTACAAAGTTTGTGTTTTTCGTGCCGATCCGTAATCCAAGATGGCCGCCATTGGCTCTGATTGGTTGACACATTTTCGACTTCTTCTCCAGAAGCCCTGCACAGAATTTTAACAAAGCTCATAGAAAGTTACTACTCGAGGTTCTCTACAAAGTTTGTGTTTTTTTTGTGCCGATCTGTAATCGAAGATGGCCACCATTGGCTCTGATTGATTGACACATTTTGGACTTCTTCTCCAGAAGCCCTGCACAGAATTTCACCAAACCTCATAGGAAGTAAGTACTCAAGGTTCTCTACCAAGTTTGTGTTTTTCTTGCTGATCCGTAATCCAAGATGGCCGCCATTGGCTCTGATTGGTTGACACATTTTGGATTTAATTCTTCTGCAGAAGCCCTGCACAGAATTTCACCAAACCTCATTGGAAGTACCTACTTGAGATCCTCTACAAAGTTTGTGTTTTTCGTGCCGATCCGTAATCCAAGATGGCCGCCATTGGCTCTGATTGGTTTACCCATTTTGGACTTCTTCCCCAGAAGCGCTGCACAGAATTCCACCAAACCTGATGGGAAGTAAGTACTCAAGCTTCTCTACCAAGTTTGTGTTTTTCGTGCTGACCCGTAATCCAAGATGGCCGCCATCGGCTCTGATTGGTTGACACATTTTGGATTTAATTCTTCTCCAGAAGCCCTGCACAGAATTTCACCAAACCTCATTGGAAGTACCTACTTGAGGTCCTCTACAAAGTTTGTGTTTTTCGTGCCGATCCGTAATCCAAGATGACAGCCATTGGCTCTGATTGGTTTACCCATTTTGGACTTCTTCCCCAGAAGCTCTACACAGAATTTCACCAAACCTGATGGGAAGTAAGTACTCAAGCTTCTCTACCAAGTTTGTGTTTTTCGTGCTGACCCGTAATCCAAGATGGCCGCCATCGGCTCTGATTGGTTGACCCATTTTGGACTTAATTCTTCTCCAGAAGCCCTGCACAGAATTTCACCAAACCTCATAGAAAGCTACCACTCGAGGTCCTCTACAAATTTTGTGGTTTTTTTTTTTGTGCCGATTCATTATCCAAGATGGCCGCCATTAGTTCTGATTGGTTGACACATTTTCGATTTCTTCTCCAGAACGACTGCACAGAATTCCACCAAACCTCATAGGAAGTAAGTACTCAAAGTCTTCTACCACGTGTGTGTTTTTCGTGCCGATCGTAATTCAAGATGGCCACCATTGGCTCTGATTGGTTGACACATTTTGGACTTCTTCTCCAGAACCGCTGCACAGAATTTCACCAAACCTCATAAGAAGTAACTACTTGAGGTCCTCTACAAAGTTTGTGTTTTTCGTGCCGATCCGTAATCCAAGATGGCCGCCATTGGCTCTGATTGGTTGACACATTTTCGACTTCTTCTCCAGAAGCCCTGCACAGAATTTTAACAAAGCTCATAGGAAGTTACTACTCGAGGTTCTCTACAAAGTTTGTGTTTTTTTGTGCCGATCTGTAATCGAAGATGGCCACCATTGGCTCTGATTGATTGACACATTTTGGACTTCTTCTCCAGAAGCCCTGCACAGAATTTCACCAAACCTCATTGGAAGTACCTACTTCAGGTCCTCTACAAAGTTTGTGTTTTTCGTGCCGATCCGTAATCCAAGATGACAGCCATTGGCTCTGATTGGTTGACCCATTTTGGACTTCTTCCCCAGAAGCGCTGCACAGAATTTCACCAAACCTCATAGGAAGTAAGTACTCAAAGTCTTCTACCACGTGTGTGTTTTTCGTGCCGATCGTAATTCAAGATGGCCACCATTGGCTCTGATTGGTTGACACATTTTGGACTTCTTCTCCAGAACCGCTGCACAGAATTTCACCAAACCTCATAAGAAGTAACTACTTGAGGTCCTCTACAAAGTTTGTGTTTTTCGTGCCGATCCGTAATCCAAGATGGCCGCCATTGGCTCTGATTGGTTTACCCATTTTGGACTTCTTCCCCAGAAGCGCTGCACAGAATTCCACCAAACCTGATGGGAAGTAAGTACTCAAGCTTCTCTACCAAGTTTGTGTTTTTCGTGCTGACTCGTAATCCAAGATGGCCGCCATCGGCTCTGATTGGTTGACCCATTTTGGATTTAAATCTTCTCCAGAAGCCCTGCACAGAATTTCACCAAACCTCATTGGAAGTACCTACTTGAGGTCCTCTACAAAGTTTGTGTTTTTCGTGCCGATCCGTAATCCAAGATGACAGCCATTGGCTCTGATTGGTTTACCCATTTTGGACTTCTTCCCCAGAAGCGCTGCACAGAATTCCACCAAACCTGATGGGAAGTAAGTACTCAAGCTTCTCTACGAAGTTTGTGTTTTTCGTGCTGACCCGTAATCCAAGATGGCCGCCATCGGCTCTGATTGGTTGACCCATTTTGGACTTAATTCTTCTCCAGAAGCCCTGCACAGAATTTCACCAAACCTCATAGAAAGCTACCACTCGAGGTCCTCTACAAATTTTGTGGTTTTTTTTTTGTGCCGATTCATTATCCAAGATGGCCGCCATTAGTTCTGATTGGTTGACACATTTTCGATTTCTTCTCCAGAACGACTGCACAGAATTCCACCAAACCTCATAGGAAGTAAGTACTCAAAGTCCTCTACCACGTGTGTGTTTTGCGTGCCGATCGTAATTCAAGATGGCCACCATTGGCTCTGATTGGTTGACACATTTTGGACTTCTTCTCCAGAACCGCTGCACAGAATTTCGCCAAACCTCATAAGAAGTAACTACTTGAGGTCCTCTACAAAGTTTGTGTTTTTCGTGCCGATCCGTAATCCAAGATGGCCGCCATTGGCTCTGATTGGTTTACCCATTTTGGACTTCTTCCCCAGAAGCGCTGCACAGAATTCCACCAAACTTGATGGGAAGTAAGTACTCAAGCTTCTCTACCAAGTTTGTGTTTTTCGTGCTGACCCGTAATCCAAGATGGCCGCCATCGGCTCTGATTGGTTGACACATTTTGGATTTAATTCTTCTCCAGAAGCCCTGCACAGAATTTCACCAAACCTCATTGGAAGTACCTACTTGAGGTCCTCTACAAAGTTTTTGTTTTTCGTGCCGATCCGTAATCCAAGATGACAGCCATTGGCTCTGATTGGTTGACCCATTTTGGACTTCTTCCCCAGAAGCGCTGCACAGAATTTCACCAAACCTGATGGGAAGTAAGTACTCAAGCTTCTCTACCAAGTTTGTGTTTTTCGTGCTGACCCGTAATCCAAGATGGCCGCCATCGGCTCTGATTGGTTGACCCATTTTGGACTTAATTCTTCTCCAGAAGCCCTGCACAGAATTTCACCAAACCTCATAGAAAGCTACCACTCGAGGTCCTCTACAAATTTTGTGGTTTTTTTTTTTTGTGCCGATTCATTATCCAAGATGGCCGCCATTAGTTCTGATTGGTTGACACATTTTCGATTTCTTCTCCAGAACGACTGCACAGAATTCCACCAAACCTCATAGGAAGTAAGTACTCAAAGTCCTCTACCACGTGTGTGTTTTTCGTGCCGATCGTAATTCAAGATGGCCACCATTGGCTCTGATTGGTTGACACATTTTGGACTTCTTCTCCAGAACCGCTGCACAGAATTTCACCAAACCTCATAAAAAGTAACTACTTGAGGTCCTCTACAAAGTTTGTGTTTTTCGTGCCGATCCGTAATCCAAGATGGCCGCCATTGGCTCTGATTGGTTGACACATTTTCGACTTCTTCTCCAGAAGCCCTGCACAGAATTTTAACAAAGCTCATAGGAAGTTACTACTCGAGGTTCTCTACAAAGTTTGTGTTTTTTTGTGCCGATCTGTAATCGAAGATGGCCACCATTGGCTCTGATTGATTGACACATTTTGGACTTCTTCTCCAGAAGCCCTGCACAGAATTTCACCAAACCTCATTGGAAGTACCTACTTCAGGTCCTCTACAAAGTTTGTGTTTTTCGTGCCGATCCGTAATCCAAGATGACAGCCATTGGCTCTGATTGGTTGACCCATTTTGGACTTCTTCCCAAGAAGCGCTGCACAGAATTTCACCAAACCTGATGGGAAGTAAGTACTCGAGGTCCTCTACCAAATTTGTGTTTTTCGTGCCGATCCGTAATCCAAGATGGCCGCCAATGGCTCTTATTGGTTGACACATTTTGGACTTCTTCTCCAGAAGCCCTGCACAGAATTCCACCAAACCTCATGGGAAGTAACTACTTGAGGTCCTCTACCAAGTTTGTGTTTTTCGTGCTGACCCGTAATCCAAGATGGCCGCCATTGGCTCTGATTGGTTGACCCATTGTGGACTTAATTCTTCTCCAGAAGCCCTGCACAGAATTTCACCAAACCTCATAGAAAGCTACCACTCGAGGTCCTCTACAAATTTTGTGTTTTTTTTGTGCCGATTCATTATCCAAGATGGCCGCCATTAGTTCTGATTGGTTGACACATTTTCGATTTCTTCTCCAGAACGACTGCACAGAATTCCACCAAACCTCATAGGAAGTAAGTACTCAAAGTCCTCTACCACGTGTGTGTTTTTCGTGCCGATCGTAATTCAAGATGGCCACCATTGGCTCTGATTGGTTGACACATTTTCGATTTTTTCTCCAGAACGACTGCACAGAATTCCACCAAACCTCATAGGAAGTAAGTACTCAAAGTCCTCTACCAAGTGTGTGTTTTTCGTGCCGATCGTAATCCAAGATGGCCACCATTGGCTCTGATTGGTTGACACATTTTGGACTTCTTCTCCAGAACCGCTGCACAGAATTTCACCAAACCTCATAAGAAGTAACTACTTGAGGTCCTCTACAAAGTTTGTGTTTTTCGTGCCGATCCGTAATCCAAGATGGCCGCCATTGGCTCTGATTGGTTGACACATTTTCGACTTCTTCTCCAGAAGCCCTGCACAGAATTTTAACAAAGCTCATAGGAAGTTACTACTCGAGGTTCTCTACAAAGTTTGTGTTTTTTTTTGTGCCGATCTGTAATCGAAGATGGCCACCATTGGCTCTGATTGATTGACACATTTTGGACTTCTTCTCCAGAAGCCCTGCACAGAATTTCACCAATCCTCATAGGAAGTAACTACTTGACATCCTCTACAAAGTTTGTGTTTTGTGCCGATCCGTAATCCAAGATGGCCGGCATTGGTTCTGATTTGATTGACACATTTTGGACTTCTTCTCCAGAAGCCCTGCACAGAATTTCACCATACTTCATAGGAAGTAATTACTTGAGGTCGTCTACCTTGTTTGTGTTTTTCGTGCCGATCTGTAATCCAAGATGGCCGCCATTGGCTCTGATTGGTTGACACATTTTGGACTTCTTCTCCAGAACTGCAACAGGGATTATCACCAAACCTCATAGGAGGTAAGTACTCGAGATCCTCTACCAATTTTGTGTTTTTCGTGCCGATTTGTAATCTAAGATGGCCACTATTGTCTCTGATTGGTTGACACATTTTGCACTTCTGCTCCAGAAGCGCTGCACGGAATTTCACTAAACCTCATAGGAGGTAAGTACACGAGGTCCTCTACCAAGTTTGTGTTTTTCGTGCCAATCCGTTATCCAAGATGGCTGCCATTGGCTCTGATTGGTTGACACATTTTGGATTTCTTCAAAACGACTGCACAAAATATCACCCAACCTTATAGAAAGTCTTATACAAAAAAAGCAAACTTTTCTACTGAAATGAGCTTTCATTTTATTGTAAATAAGCAATTTGTGCTCAGGTGAGCGATATAGGCCCATTTGGGCCACTTGTTTTTTATTCTGGTCTGAAATAAAATTTGACATATTTTCAACATTTGCGTTGACTTAGTCACAGTAATGCAAAAATAAATGAATTCATCCTCCCTGCATGACTGATTTTCTAGGTACTCAGGTGACCGATATAGGCCCACTTCGGCCTCTTGTTTTTAGCTCACCTGAGCCGAAGGCGCAAGTGAGCTATTGTGATCAATCGTCGTCCATTGTCTGTCGTCCGTCGTCAGCTTTCCTGCATTTGCGACTTCTTCTCCAGAACCGCTGTACAGAATTTCACCAAACTTCAAAGGAAGTAAGTACTCAGGGTCCTCTACCAAGTTTGTCTTTTTTCGTGCCCATCCGTAATACAAGATGGCTGCCATTGGCT
The DNA here is from genome assembly GCA_035048485.1 of Pteria penguin. Classification (NCBI taxonomy): domain Eukaryota; kingdom Metazoa; phylum Mollusca; class Bivalvia; order Pterioida; family Pteriidae; genus Pteria; species Pteria penguin. The sequence continues at coordinate 4,747,672 of CM068591.1, read as the reverse complement.
CTGATTTGTTGACACATTTTCAATTTCTTCTCCAGAACGGCTGCACAGAATTCCACCAAACTTCATAGGAAGTAAGTACTTAAGGTTCTCTACCAAGTTTGTGTTTTTCGTGCTGACCCGTAATCGAAGATGGCCGCCATCGGCTCTGATTGGTTGACACATTTTGGATTTAATTCTTCTCCAGAAACCCTGCACAGATTTCACCAAACCTCATAAGAAGTAACTACTTGAGGTCCTCTGCAAAGCTTGTGTTTTTGTGCCGATCCGTAATCCAAGATGGCCGCCATTGGCTTTGATTTGTTGACACAATTTCGACTTCTTCCCCAGAACCGCTAAACAGAATTTCACCAAACTTCATAGTATGTAAGTACTCAAAGTCTTCTACCAAGTTTGTGTTTTTCGTGCCCATTCGTAATCCAAGAGGGCCGCCATTAGCTCTAATTGGTTGACACATTTTCGATTTCTTCTCCAGAACGGCTGCACAGAATTTGACCAAACCTCATGGGAAGTAAGTACTCAAGGTCCTCGACCAAGTTTGTGTTTTTCGTGCTGACCCGTAATCCAAGATGACCGCCATTGGCTCTGATTGTTTAACACATTTTGGACTTCTTCTCCAGAAGCGCTGCACGAAATTTCACCAAACCTCATAGGAGGTAAGTACTCGAGGTCCTCTACCCATTTTGTGTTTTTCGTGCCGACCCGTAATCCAAGATGGCTGCCATTGGCTCTGATTGGTTGACACATTTTGGACTTCTTCAGAACGATTGCACAAAATATCACCCAACCTTATAGAAAATCTTGTAGAAAAAAAGCAAAATGTTCTACTGAAATGAGCTGTCATTTTATTGTAAAGAAGCAATTTGTGCTCAGGTGAGCGATATAGGCCCATTTGGGCCACTTGTTTTTTATTCTGGTCTGAAAAAAATTGACATATTTTCAACATTTGTGTTGAATTAGTCACAGGAATGCAAAAATAAATGAATTCTTCCTTCCTGCATGACTGATTTTCTAGGTACTCAGGTGACCGATATAGGCCCACTTCGGCCTCTTGTCTTTTAGCCTACCTGAGCCGAAGGTGCAAGTGAGCTATTGTGATCAATCGTCGTCGAAGTTACTACTCGAGGTCCTCTACAAAGTTTGTGTTTTTGTGCCGATCCGTAATCCAAGATGGCCGCCATTGGCTCTGATTGGTTGACACATTTTCGACTTCTTCAAAACGACTGCACAAAATATCACCAAACCTTATAGTAGGTCTTGTAGAAAAAAGGCAAAATTTTCTACTGAAATGAGCTGTCATTTTATTGTAATTTAGCAAATTGTGCTCAGGTGAGCGATATAGGCCCATTTAGGTCTCTTTTTTATTGTGGTCTGAAATAAAATTTGACATATTTTCAACATTTGTGTTGGCGTAGTCACAGTAGGCTAATGCAAAAATAAATGAATTCTTCTTTCCTGCATGACTGATCATCTAGGTACTCAGGTGACCGATATAAGCCCACTTCGGCCTCTTGTTTTTAGCTCACCTGAGCCGAAGGCGCAAGTGAGCTATTGTGATCAATCGTCGTCTGTCGTCCGTCGTCAGCTTTTCTACATTTTCGTATTCTTCTCCAGAACCGCTGCACAGAATTTCACCAAACTTTATAGGAAGTAAGTACTCAAGGTTCTCTACCAAGTTTGTGTTTCTCGTGCTGACCCGTAATCCAAGATGGCCGCCATTGGCTCTGATTGGTTGACACATTTTGGACTTCTTCTCCAGAAGCCCTGCACAGAATTCCACCAAACCTCATGGGAAGTAACTACTTGAGGTCCTCTACCAAGTTTGTGTTTTTTGTGCCGATCCGTTATCCAAGATGGCCGCCATTGGCTCTGATTGGTTGACGCATTTTCGGCTTCTTTTCCAGAGCCACTGCACAGAATTTCATCAAACCTCATAGGAAGTAAGTACCCAAGGTCCTCTACCAAGTTTGTGTTTTTCGTGCCGATCCGTAATCCAAGATGGCTGCCATTGGCTCTGATTTGTTGACACATTTTCGATTTCATCTCCAGAACGGCTGCACGGAATTCCACCAAACCTCATAGGAAGTGAGTGCTGATCCGTAATCCCAGATGGCCGCCATTGGCTCTGATTGGTTTGCACTTCTTCAGAACGACTGCACAAAATATCACCAAACCTTATAGAAAGTCTTGTAGAAGAAAAGCAAAATTTTCTACTGAAATGAGCTGTCAATTTATTGTAAATAAACAATTTGTGCTCAGGTGAGCGATATAGGCCCATTTGGGCCTCTTGTTTTTTACACAAACAGAGAGTCTGTGATTCTGTTATTCATTATTTTGTTGATATTGTTGAATTATTCATTCTTTAATTGCTACATTATCTGTGGTATTATGAATTATGTGTTTTGTTATACGTAAACTGTTGAATAAATGTAAATTACAAAATATTAAAAATTACTACTACATGTGATGATGGTGATTGATGATGATGATGATGATGATGATGATGAAACTAATAATAGTATTAGAATGAAATAAATAATAATAATCCAGATTTTAAAAAAGGGGGGCACATGTCTATTAGCCAAACTACTCGCCAATTTTTGGTGCCAAATCGGGATTTTTACATGTAAATATGTGGCGAAAAAGGGGGCCCGTTCCCTCCTCCCCCCTCTAAGTCCGTCACTGATAATAGTAATAATTATGTACTCAACAAAGTATTGGCCAAATACATGTTGGTAAAAGATCAGTACCGAGGAATATACTGAAAGTGCAGACATCATTCTACATGCATAGGCAGAATCTGATCATCTATAGGTCACGTGATTGTGATGACTATGTTATTTTCTGTTTTTATGTATTTATTTATGTATTTTCATTAGGAGGGATGAATTGATCGTTACAATAGAGAATATTTTTTGAAAAAAAAGTTTTAGAATAAACTACTCTGTTATTTTACCACGTTCATGAAAATATATTTTTCTAATTATTATGGTTATTCAGTCTTATAAAGCATTCTCTCACAAGGATTGATTAAAATCCCAATTGTATATGTAAAAATCATATTTCATCCAAGTACCATTTTTCTTTTCTGAAAATTTACCACCCACCTCTCCTGCTTTTAAAAAGTGTCAAGAGATTTGATAAATTTGCCATTGCTCTTTTCAAATGGTATACCCGGTAGAAATTATAGATGTTAGATGTCATTCGTCCTTATGACTCATAGTACATTAACAGCACGTTACATAATCACGGAAATATCATTTTCTAATGGGGTCAAAATATTTCAGGAAAAAATCCTTGATACGAGAGGCATTTTAAATAATGAATATTGACATAATGACTATTCCAAAGACCCTTTACTTTATTTTTGGAGAATATAGAAAATTATCAAGCTCAACTCTTGATATAAATCCTATGCACATAACGGCATTCCTGATACGATAAACACGTCACTTGATACAGAGACATGTATATATATTTATATATATGTCTCGGAGTACCGCGATCCACAACAGTGACGAAACCAGTGGCTATCAAAAAGGCTTCTATCGCTACGGAAAAGAGTCCTTCATAAATAAGAGTGTTGTTTAAATTAACTCCTGCTGATACAAACACTTTATCAGGGACGTATGTATCTTAGATACTTCATTATCCATGCTGTTGAAGATCAAGCTGGATAATAACCATGCTGATGAAAACGAAAATGCAGCAAGAGATGGAAGTTACAATTGCTTGCTTTAAATTCAAGACAAATGTTAACCTCTCTCAGTTGCAACAAAATCAAAATGAATACATGCTTTAATTTCACACATGCTGTAAACATAAAACAGATAATGAACAAGTAATGATATTAAAAAAACACCATGTTTGACCAGCAACATCAGGGTGACATAAAATTTACCAATACATGAAATTAAAAATGTACCGTATTTCTATAATTTTTTTTTCTGTTTGAACCAAGTACTTTCCAATATCCTTTACATGATATGTACATATTTATAGTTTACAGAATTTAAAGTTAAATATTTCATGAATGATTCAGTGATATAAGTAAGAAAAATATTTAAGGAAATAGATACCTTTGTGGTTTGGGTGGAAATTGAAGGCTTGTCTGTAGGTTTTAGTGCAACATACTGGATAGCATCATGGTCCTTATCATAAGCTGTAGAGTTGTCACATGGTGCAGGTGAGGCAGGCTGGTTTGGTACAGACTCCTCCAATACTTCTTTTAGAATCTAAAAATTAAGAAATTTAAGAATCACAACTAGAAAATTTGAACGATTCTAGAAATTATTAAAGTTTTAGTTGATGATTTCATAATTTGTAACAATTAGGTACAAAAAATTATATTCATACCGGTAATCGTTTACATGTTTTGCTAATCTTTGCATTCATTCCTGGTACTTTAATTAATGACCTGATTAGTTAAATGCCAGAAATGAATACATTATTTCTTCATTCATGCATAAATGTAAATGACAAAAGCTGTAATTTGTCTCATAATATGAACTGTTTGGATACAAAATGCAGGTTTATGCTCATGAAAGTACATACAGGAGCACTGGACCTTGCATTTTCAATCATATCACATTGGAAAATGTTTGTTTTGTTTTTGCCTTAAATCACATCATGAGTATTTTATTATTATACAATAGTAGCCTTGAATGTTGTATGGCTTCATCATTTTATTTTTCTTTGGTAAAGGACCTATCAGGAGCAGTGAAGAATCTATACTATGCCAATTCATGATGCAGAACCTTAGTTTCTAGAAATTATTCTTCTAAATTGAAAGACATGCTTGTGTATTGGGAAGCAAAGTGGGATTTACTGTTCATCTTAATGTTCAGATGACTTAAAACAGAATAATTATAATAATGAAGGGTAAATGTCAGATACACACCTATGCTTTATCATTATAAATTGACAATAGTGATGTCATACTTGTACCACTTAACTGTAAATTTACCTTTTTTGATGTGGTCTTCTTTGTCATCAGAAGCCGGTGTGGCCTAGTGGATAAGGTGCTCGGCTCGTGATCGAGAGGTCGCGGGTTCGACTCCCGCCCGGGGCACACCGGTGTTCTGTCTTTCGGATGAGACAGTAAAAACCGAGGTCCCGTGTCACGGTAGGCGTGGCACGTAAAAGATCCCTCACTGCTTCGGGTGGGTCCGTTGCAAAGGTCTAAATTTGTATGCAATGCATCAGGCAGATGCCGTCACCATATACGTGAAATAATCGTGGAGTGACGTAAAACAATAATCAAACAAACTAACAAATCTTTGTCATCAGCATCACAATAAAGAGGCATATCTGGACACAAAATGCATGGTCTTAAGAGAATATGCTTTTTATGCCAAAACAGATGTGCCATCTAGATGAATAAAAAAAAATAAATGAAAGGGCAAGGGGGACCCAATTCAGTGGCGAAACCAGTATTTCCAAAAGGGGATCCCCACATGTGAAAGTTAAGTATTGGCCAAAATACTCGGCCATTTTGAGTGCCAATTCTGGAGTTTTATCCATATTATATATATAAGTGTTTTCAACCTTATCATTTATATGCCTTGTAAATCTGTGTCGTAAAAAGCCCCCTCCCCACTCTACTAAATCTGTTGCTGCAATTTACTATATTCACATGTATATGTACAAGAAATTTTATTTTCAAAACAAACCTTGTTTTATGATATTACTTCAGATCAGTAAAATCATTACTTAAAATCTGTTTGGTAATAATAGTTGGGCTTAGCTTGGCCATTATGATACACAGATGATAGTGAAATTACTATTATTATTAATGGACAGCTAGTGTTATACATGAATTGTCCTGGTATATCTAGATGCAGTTCAAGTCTGTCTTATCTGCAAAATTGATTGCAAAAATGGCATGTACAAGGCCTAAATAATATTTTAATATAAAATAAAAAGTGAACACTAAAAATCATACTGTATTATTGTAGGCCTAATACATAGGCGGATCTAGAGATTTTTGAAAGAGGGATTGTAGTTTCTCGTGACTAATGGTTTGCACTATTCAGTCTGGATAGGGGATGCAGCCCTCAAAATGGTCGAAAATGACTTTTTAGGGGGTAAAATATTCCGACCAAAAAAAGGGGTGGGGCTGGGGTTGCAAACCCAACCCCCTCCCCCCTTCTAAATCCGCAATTATAATCTCTGAAAGCACAAGGATTCGATAACTTTTGGAAGCATAGTATTATTACATAGATCCAATATTCAATGAATTATTTCAAGAAGTACTCGGCTGAAGAAAATATATCCCATATAGTGTACCTCCTGGTGACGTCGTTTGATGAAAGCCCCTCTAGGATTTGGATTTGACTTCCGAGGTTGAACAGGAGTCCCATGACGATCAACATCTCTACAGAATATTGTAGGAATGGCATCAGGCTTCAACATCAACTTTTGCTTGACCGGCAAGTCTTTCATGATCCTGGGATCTATGTTGAAGCACGTCGGTTCGAAATGATCAGAACAAATACAGGAGTATTTGCTTGGAGTGAAATGCACCCTCCTCACCTGTGATACCCACGCATCATACAATTTCTTCTTTTTTTGTCGATCAGGAAACCTGAAGAAACTTTGCTTTCCCTCAACTGATTTATTATGACACCCGAAAGCAACACAATGAACCATCATATAACTTAAAATACTTATTTACTATATATCATGACCCTATTTTCGTTCATACCCAATATTCGGCACCTAAACATTCGTGCATCTCACGTTCTCAACTGTTTATCTATGACGTCATTTTTTTCGTCGATTTAAAGCCAGAATAAGAAGACATCTAAACATATAAAAATTGAAGATAAAATGCGATTCAAACAGGTAAGGTAATCATAAACAAAGATCCTACACAAAAATCCACCTTTTCGCTAAGTCCTTTTTGTAACCGATGTTCAAATACCGATTTTTCACCCCAAACCATTATCACTGTTTATGTTACCCGCGCAGCCATTTTCTTTGATAATGACAAATCTGTCTCACTGGTGCGCTTTGGTAATCATTAGGCCAATAGTAAAAAAAAAGTGTTTAAATCCGCTATCACTTTATATGATTTTACGTAACGTTACGTGTTAATCATTTTCTGATAACAACATTGAATGGGTGTATTATGAAAATACTGACGTTTATGTATATAGACACAAAGATAAATATATTGTAAAAAAAACTGGCGGATGTAGGGGAGGGGTTGGGGGGGGGGCATTTGCAAATTATGTAAGTTTTGCACAGTTGTTTTAAACATAATTAATCCCCACCTCTCTTTACCCAGCATTAAAAACTTTTCCAAACTGCCTGCTGGATTCGCCACATAATTTGGTGCATTATTCTTTTATTTCCATTAGGGGCCTTACCAAGGATAATTTGACAAAACTGTTAGATATTTATGCACATATGATTTAAGAATCTATCATAGTTTTCTATCTATACATCGGTATTTAGTGTGTCTGTGCTTTTTTTTTCAGGTGAACACGCACCATATTACGAGCAAATACAGACTTTATAGTCCAACGAGCATGACAAATGCATATCTTGCCGTAAGGGATGGTAAGCAGAGCATACAAGGTGCTGCAAAACAATATGGAATCCCAGTCCAAAGTCTGAGAGATAGGACAAGTGGAAAAATTTCAATTGATGTTGTTAAATCAGGGAGGGCACCTGTTTTCAATATGGAAGAGGAAGCGCATATTGTTGAGCATTTGAAAGAAATGGCGCAACTTGGGTATGGTTATACTCGATCCGAAGTTGTTGATATTGCAAATGATTTTGCGAGAATTTCAAATAAAAGAGATACAGACAAGCCATTAACTCTGCGGTGGTATCAGACGTTCATGTCCAGATGGGATGCTGAACTTAAGCTTGTTAAACCAAGAAGCCTTGAGGTTGCGAGAGCAAAGGCTGGTAATGAAGATACAGTCAAAGGGTATTTCAAAGAATTGCAGGAAATTATTTCCAAATATAACTTGCAGGATAAGCCACATCTCATTTTCAATGTGGATGAAAAGGGGATTCAGCAAAATCATACACCACCATCTGTAGTTGCTGGAAGAAGGGCAAGCACTGTGCAAGAAATCACATCACAGAAATCATCAACAACAACAATTCTGGGATGTGGTAGTGCAGCAGGAACGGCAATTCCCCCCTTTTTTGTATTTGCTGGAACCAGAATGCGGCAAGAATTGTTAAGTGGAGGAACACCGGGCACTGATGGCACTGTATCTGAATCCGGCTGGTCCAATTCTGTGATATTTCATCAATACCTTGAGAACCACTTTTTAACTCATGCTCCAGGTAGAGGAGAAGATCCCATCTTGCTTATACTTGACGGTCATAAATCGCATGTTTCCGTTGGTTTAGTTGATTGGGCTAGAGAACATAATATAATTCTTTACATTTTACCAGCCCACACAAGCCACTTCCTTCAACCGTTAGATGTTGGATGTTACGGGCCTTTTCACCGAGTTTATAATGATGAGTGTCACAAAATGACCAGGACCTTGGCATCGGTCATCATCAGAAACAACATCTGTGAGGTTGCATGTAAAGCCTATACCAAAGCACTCAGCCCAGAAAACCTTCGCATGGCATTCCGTAAAACTGGTATATATCCTTTAGAACAATACGCCATTAACACAGCTTATATTCTTCCATCTGCAGCTTTTAATTACGAAACAACTCAGCAAGGTATTAACGAAAATGGCGAGAGTCAACAAATTGTTCAAAGAAACCAAAGTAACATAAACAGAGAAACGAATGATATTGAAGAACCTGACATGACTGGTGACTATTTTAAATCTCAGGTGGACCGTTTGAAAAAAATTAAGACAGAGAAGATAGATAAATATAGGAGAACCATGTCAAAGATAACATCAGGACACTGCATAACAGAAAAAGAGGTTCGGGAAAAAATGATGCAACATCAGGAAACATCAACTACAAAAAGTACAAACTTACATCAAAAGAGAAAATTATCAAAACAGAAAAAGAATTCAGAACAAAAGAAGAAAAGAAAGTGCCTGGCAAACTCACAAGAACCTGGACCGAGTAAAATTGTGCCGCAAAATGAAGCGGTTTTAAATTCAGATTCTGAAAATGAGACAGAAATATCTGAGGAAGACAAGTGTTGCGTCTGTAAGCAATTCACTCCAAAAGAAGTTAGACAAAGTGATTGTTTAATTTTTACTAAATGGGTTGCCTGTGATAGATGCTCACACTGGGTTCATTTAATATATTGCACAAAGGAAAGAGTAGTCAGGAAGGGAGATGTATTTCTATGTCCACATTGTAAAAGCTCATAGAAAATCAAAACTGTTCATTAATCTTGTCAAATTGTTTATGTTGTGATAAAAATTCTAAAATAATCATTCAATTTCAGATCAAATAAAACAATATTATTTGTTGTAACATTTTATTCCATATCTGGTACAAGAAACTCATTTAGTGATAGTAGTGGCCTATTTTTTATAAGTGTACGAATTTAGGGTATGACGTCAGATAAATAAACATGGACGGCGATGTACTTGTTCCTACAATAAAATTAGTAATGAAATAAATCAGAGTTTGCTACATATCTGCATGACTAACACTTTGGATGGTTCATAAGAGAGTGAAGTGAGTTTGCAGAATAATACACAGTTTCCGTTGCTATGACGCAATATACCTTAGGTGTACGAATATTGGGTTCACTAGGATATATTTGTAATGAGGCGCGTTAATCGAGGACCAAAACTACGTCATCAAAATTTACGCCGGAGAGTCACGAACATTCGCGATCGAACCCGAACACAGGTAAAATATGTTAACACATATTTCTCTATCAATAAGTGATCGATCGATAATTGGATTATGTAGATCTCCGTATGTAAACAATATTTACAGGATTTCAAACTTTCTTAATATATTTATTAATGTTATGTCCGTTGAACTTTAAAAATCAATACGAGATTTTACGGTATCTCTATATCCAGCGTTTAAGGGTTCTATAGGAAGGTTGGAATCTCTTGAAGGTGGTCGCCCTAAAACTGAGTATCTTACAACAGCAACAGCTAGTGTAAAATGACAACTTGATACAAGCTGTGGAAACTGAAAGTTTATCCAATGCGCATAGTTATAGTAGTTACAAGGAATAAAACTTGAATTTACTTTCTCTTGAAGCAGACATTAAACGAATGATGAAACTTGGACAGATAAAGGCAATTAGATATAGGCTAAGACAATTACTTATGGGTATCAATATCATACAAGTGGTGCTCGTATTATTTTCTTTAACGATGAATTGCACAAGGTATGCAAATAGTCAGTCAATCGTTATTTCTTCCTCGCAGAGATCAATAGATAAAATGCTCGCAGGAATGCTGTATGCAAGAGTACAAACCGAGGACATTTACCCCAGTGGACGTGGGCTCTTATAAGATCTTTCACTACTTCGGGTAGTTCAATTGCATGGTCTTAATTTCCGTGCATTTCATCTGGCAGATACCGTCATCATACATGTATATGTGAAATGATCTTGCCCGTTAAACAAATCGATACCGACACACAAGTTTGCACACTGTGGTAAGAAAGGTAACTCTAACAAAGCTCTATTTCTACTCATTTCCCCCCCGTGTACTGATACTCGGGCTAACTGAAGTTAATTATTAAAATTTATCTAAATTGTTGTTAAAATTATCATTGAACAAAGCCTACCGAATGTGAGAAAGAAAAGAAAGAAAGAAATAAAAGTAGAAAAAAAAATTAAAGAAAAGAGGGGGATGTATTAGATCTATATAACATATGTATAATTGCAATATGACAGCATGATTTACGAACTTACTGTGTTGCATGCGAATGCTTCCAACACATTATAATTGAAATATTTTGCAAGCATAAACCGTTATAGTGTACAATGAAAAAAAGAAACAATGTTGATATATATAAATATACAGGAAAATTACATGAATATATTATATAACGCCATCTTGCGGAGAAGAATGTGTATCGGGAGGAAGACGAAGAAAATATTACGAAACACTAGTTGGCTGTGTACTAGGCGCACGGAAACTGATAATTAAATAAATAAAGATACATGGGACGTGATAGAAAGACAAGTGTATGTTAAAACTGTTTAAATAATGCAGAATTGTCCATCACATGTTGGTACATGCGCGAAGTCAAGGGGGGTTACTCTAATTTCCTTCGGAAACTTTGATGGTGTCGGAGATACGTGTGTTGTGGGCGCGATTTCTCATTAGCTGGCATGGAATGGGTAAGAATCTGGCTATTTTGTCGTACTAACGATTATCAGGTAGAAATACTCTTTATATATATCATAAGAAGAGTGTGGTTGATGGGTAACCAAACGGGATGCAGAATGTCGTGGAAGACTGAGAGACACACGGGCAAGTATAACAGTCAGTAGTTTGTCATGTATTTTATGCTTTACAGTGACATAATATGAGCGACGTAAACATTGAACCAGGAGTAAGGAACCAGCATGAAAGTGACTTTTTTGAAAATATTTTGAAACTGAAAGTAAACTATGAAATGAGTTGATGGATTATAGTAGGAACAGTAGAATAATTGTTTGGCATCCAGCCATATTTTTTTTATTTCAAATGTTTATTTTAAAGCCATTAGATCCATGAATCTACAGTGGATTTGTAATTTTAATGGTCAACACATGCTGTAAGTTTTCTTAAATCGACTCCAAATGCTTCTAATACTGTTCAAGAAGTTAGTTTTACTTGCATTGCATTCGTAAATTTTTTAATGACATATAACTTCCAGGGGCAGACTTGGTGTAGTGGTTAAGCGCTTGGCTTGTGGCGCTGATGAACCGGGTTTCGATTCCCCGATTGCGCAACTACATTTAAGAGGTTGGCTGCCTCCTGCTTCCATGACGCGATATAACTGAAAAGTTGTTGAAAGCGACGTAAAACACCAATCAGCCAACCTACATATTACTTATAAGGCTTTCAAGATGTAGAATATTTATGGGTTTGTCCTCCTAAACCCAAACAAGCAAAGTTATATGATATTGAAACCCAAAGAAGACATCATTCTGGCGTATGACAGGAGAGTAACTGCTACAGAGCTTGCGACATCCTACATTGTCATTACATACATACCTTTTTTTGAAACCCGTGCTCAGTCATAGGGAAAGCTGGAGAGATTTGAAGTTGCAAAGTCATATAAGTGTGGCAGACTGGGATATCGGCCCAGATAGCTCAGTTGGTAGAGCATCCATCTTGTTAGCGGAAGGTCCTGGGTTTGAGTCCCGGTCTGGCCAATGATTTTTCAACCTTCCTGCTACAGTTTGGAGGTTCCTCCAACTCTCATCAGTTGGCAGAGGTTGTATGCCACTGTGAGAGGAGGACTTGGTGTGAGGTTTTGGGGAAACCTCAAATTGGCAGGGGAGGTGTGTGGCACACTGGGATATCGGCCCAGATAGCTCAGTTGGTAGAGGATCTGCCTAGTTAGCGGAAGGTCCTGGGTCCAAGTCCCGGTCTGGCCAATGATTTTTCAACCTTCCTGCTACAGTTTGGAGGTTCCTTCAACTCTCCTCAGTTGGCAGAGGTTTTATGCCACTGTGAGAGGAGGACTTGGTGTGAGGTTTCAGGGAAACCTCAAATTGGCAGGGGAGGTGTGTGGCACACTGGGATATCGGCCCAAATAGCTCAGTTGGTAGAGGATCTGCCTAGTTAGCGGAAGGTCCTGGGTTTGAGTCCCAGTCTGGCCAATGATTTTTCAACCTTCCTGCTACATAAGTAAGACAGGGCTCATGGTGGACCCAAAACTTTTATCGCAAACTTGACAGCCTTTCTCCCCCCTCCCCCCAACAGGGATTATAATATACCAAATATGAAAACATTTACATGTACAAAAGAACAGACTCTAAAAGGTTTGCAAGCAAATTTATACACAAATGTACACCATGCAATTTCTGTACTTAGTATAAATTCAATTGCAAAAAAGACAGTTTTGGGGGGTTTTGTGCCACAACATGCATGCAATTAGACTTTATATTTTTACATGCTCTTCTCATTTCATAATTCTTGTCAAGGCCATGAAATCAAGATAAGATTTAAAAAGAAATATACTTTTAAGCTACAAAGGCCAAAATCAAATACATTTTGTATACATCTAGTTCTGTTTCCTGCTGTCTAAATGAAAATTTTTGACCAGTGGGAAAAAAACTTTACATTTACTTTTTTATGGGTCATTACTATCATAATTATAAATATGATTTTAAACAAATTGCAAAATGTGGTAACCTTTATTATTACTTTAACTACAGTTTTGATTTTTCATTCATTAACTTCGAAAACATGTGTTTCATATAAGTTATAACTTGTAACTTGCATGAAAAGATTGAAAATAAAATAAATGGAAATGAAATGCAAAATAAATGAATTAGAAACCACTTGCATGAATAACTATAATAATATCTGTATGTGGTAGCATCAGTTCACCTCTTTACTTGTTCCATGTCAAAGGATTACCCGGTATAAGGAGTAGAAAGATTATATACATGTACAAAGATATAAGATATCAACATTAGGCCTGATTGGGGCAGATGCTGAGGATTGATAATGTATTGAAAAAATCTGTCTTTAGTTTATTTATAACTCTGAACTTGATGCAGACTTCACACACAGAATATAGATTCAACTTCTGTGAAGAATGAAAACAATAATGTTTTCAAGATAGAGGTAAGCTCATGTGGTTCATTGGCTGATGTGCTCGGCATGTGACCTATGGGTCTCAGGTTTGGACACGCCAGTGTTCTGTCTTCTGATGAGACAGTAAAAACCAAGGTCCCGTGACCTATAGGTCTCAGGTTTGGACACGCCAGTGTTCTGTCTTCTGATGAGACAGTAAAAACCAAGGTCCCGTGACCTATAGGTCTCCAGTTTGGACACGCCAGTGTTCTGTCTTCTGATGAGACAGTAAAAACCAAGGTCCCGTGACCTATAGGTCTCAGGTTTGGACACGCCAGTGTTCTGTCTTCTGATGAGACAGTAAAAACCAAGGTCCCGTGACCTATAGGTCTCAGGTTTGGACACGCCAGTGTTCTGTCTTCTGATGAGACAGTAAAAACCAAGGTCCCGTGACCTATAGGTCTCCAGTTTGGACACGCCAGTGTTCTGTCTTCTGATGAGACAGTAAAAACCAAGGTCCTGTGACCTATAGGTCTCCGGTTTGGACATGCCAGTGTTCTGTCTTCTGTGGAGACGGTAAAAACCAAGGTCCCATGACCTATGGGTCTCAGGTTTGGACATGCCAGTGTTCTGTCTTCTGATGAGACAGTAAAAACCAAGGTCCCGTGACCTATAGGTCTCCGGTTTGGACATGCCAGTGTTCTGTCTTCTGATGAGACAGTAAAAACCAAGGTCCCGTGACCTATAGGTCTCAGGTTTGGACACGCCAGTGTTCTGTCTTCTGATGAGACAGTAAAAACCAAGGTCCCCTGACCTGTGGGTCTCAGGTTTGGACATGCCAGTGTTCTGTCTTCTGATGAGACAGTAAAAACCAAGGTCCCGTGACCTATAGGTCTCAGGTTTGCATTTCCGGCTTGCAAGTTACACATGTTGTGGGTTATTATTCTACAGTCAAATCTAGGTAGACATAAAAAAGACCTTTACTATCTTGTCTTATTCAAGCTTATGAAATAATTAGCAATGTAATGCTAAGAATAAAATAGTACAGAACATATCATGTTGAAATAATGATAAACAAAATGAGCATAAAGTATAATGTATATCCTCACAATATCTTACTGTTAATAAAGTAGTCCTATGTCAAATTGTTCATTCCTCATTTTAGTGTTTTAGTGTTTAGTGTTTAGGCAGCTGATTGTATTCATTAGATATGAAGGAACAAAGTTAACAGATAAAATTCATTTTGAAAGATTTAAGGTCAATGTATTCCATAAGAACTTGCCCAGCATTTGTTAAGTTTCCTCTTTAGATTTTACTATAAAATGTTAACAAACTTAGGCATGGCAGATATGAGAAGCTACAGTTGGGTATAAGTAAGAAAGTTTTGATTCAGTAAGGCAAAGGTTTGACACTATTCATGTATTATTTTTACCTCACCTGAGCCAAAGGCTTAAATGAGCTACAGTACAGTCTGGGTGGAACTTTGAATGCCCACTGTCCACAGTGGTCAGTCCACCTGAAATTTCAGTGGGCATTAGGAGTGGACATTTACCTGGACTATCAAGCTGTCCACTTACTTGTACGTTAATTCTAACTGCCTCTTACAAGAATGTCCACTGTTTCCAGTGGACATTTTTAATGCCCACTCTAAAAATGCCCACTGTGACCCGTGGGCAAATTAAGTTCCACCCGGACTGTACTGTATAGTCATAGTGCGCCGTCCGTCGTTGTCGTCCGTCCGTCGTTAACTTTTTCACATTTTTGACTTCTTCTCTGGAACTACATTGTAGATTTGGATCAAACTTTGTGTAAATGATGTACTCAAGGTCCCCTACTAAAATTGTGTTCGGAATCCAGATTCCCTCAGGGGTGGATCCAGGGCGGGGCCAAAAGTGCCCAAAATGGGACCCCTCTTCAAACATCTTTTCCTCCAGAACCAGTACATAAATGGGGAAACTAATTGCATTTCAACAATCTTTAAAGATGGGTTATTATAAATTGTGTTCGGGGTTAAGATCCGTCAAATAGAAATTTACGCTTTTTGGACGAGTTTCTGGACTTAGTCATTTCAATGAAGAAAAGTGTCATGTTTTTCAGTTAATTGATATTGATGATTACTTAATGACTATTTTGATCATAATTGTGACAAGGAATATTATTGCGAAAGAATTTTGTCATTATCTCAATTTTTGGATTTTTTATCAATTTCCCCCCAAAAAGGGGGGGGGGGGGTTTGGCCATTTTTCACATTTTCAACTTTTTCTATAAAACCACATGAAAGATTTTAATGAAACATGGAAAACATGAAGTACTAAATGTCCTCTATCAATGTGGTAAATTTCATCCAAATTGGTTAACAGATAATGCCACCATGTCTAAAAAGTAGGTCTCACAATGGAAATATACCACTTGGTAATTGAAATATGGAGAGTAGCGGTTCAAATCCAGCTATGGTCATATTTTTTTTTTCATTTCTTTACACATCTAAATAAGTTTTTAGATGTTTCTCAACACTCAACATATAAAATTAGGCAATTTTAAGTTAGATCTGGACAATATTTGAAACAATTGTTGTTCATTACCCAGACTTGAAATCACTCAACAAAAGGCCCCACCAAAAGAAAATGACTAACTTGTTGCCCCGAATGACATCTTGCAAAGACAAAGGAAATGCTTAACATCAAAATCACCTTAATGGATGTGCAAAAAAGTGTTGTTTTTGGTCGGAATTGCGTAGCAATTCCAGACCCTAGTCGTTACAATATGCTGTGGTGAACGTGTGGAACGCAGAAAATACCTACTCGTGTATAAATAGTGCGTCGATATTTAGAAAAAGCGTGATTAGATTTACTTTTAGTACTTACAATTCATATTGTACGAGTCAATACAAGATAAGTTTGATCAGATGAGAAAATAAATGTGCCGTTATTCCATCGATTTAAACGAGTTATATTCATGCGCTGGAGGACATGCAGTCTTTCCGAATACTTGACGGAAAGACCCGAATAAGTACGATTGACATTATTGTGTAGCTGTGCCGTAATTTAAGAAGTACACTACTAGTCCGTACTAGTATCTGTTGTATTATAATTAATAAAACTTGAGAATATCGCTTCTTTTTATAGCAGTGGAATTCAAAGTGCTCTACAATCTTCTCGTCACATCAATAAACAAACGTCTTGGTAGTTGTTGATGTGTAATGCTACTAAAACTAGCCAGTTATTTATAGATCTACATGTGTAGACGTGGTTTTCCTCAAATGTACATGTACAGCGGGAGACTGTCCAGATTGCTAATTCACACTACTGTCAAGATCAAAGGTGATAAGAGAGAATGAGATAACTAGCCTATATAGTACGAGACGGAAACGTACAGGGGTGTACAGGGTGGAGCCGTTGTTTATATGAAAACGAGCACCTGTGCGCAGACCGTGTTTTTGTCAATACTGATCCTAAACATTGCACGCTTGGTGTGTGATCTCTTGGTGGATCACGACTTTATTACCTTTGATGTACTTGCCCATGCAATTCCGACCTTGAGGACTTTCAAGTCCTTTCATTTATTCTAGTCTGAAATAAAGTTTGACATATTTTCAACATTTGTGTTGACTTAGTTACAGTAATGCAAAAATAAATGAATTCTTTCTTCATACATGACTGATCTTCTAGGTACTCCGGTGAGCGATATAGGCCCACTTGGGCCTCTTGTTCCAAAATCTTACTCATTCCTTATTGTTCACAAAAATCTTTAAAAACTCTTAAATTCAGAGTCAGTCCTTGAAGTGTGCATGAAAATTTTTCTTTATCATACAAGAAAAGAAAATAGTCTCATGGGAAACCAGATGATAAGAAAAGATACAGGCAGGGACTAAAATTAACTGACAAGTGAATTTTGGTTTGAACATGAGACATACATAGTACAGTTAAGTATTGCTTGACTTCAACTTTGAATGTTTTAACCAATAGTCATTATCATGTCACAGCACAATGTCCACCTGTCACAGTATCAGCTGAATGACAGTGTCACAGCACAATGTCCACCTGTCACAGTATCAGCTGAATGACAGTGTCACAGCACAATGTCCACCTGTCACAGTATCAGCTGAATGACAGTGTCACAGCACAATGTCCACCTGTCAAAGTATCAGCTGAATGACAGTGTCACAGCAAAATGTCTGTCTGTCACAGTATCAGCTGAATGGCAATGTCACAGCACAATGTCCACCTATCACAGTATCAGCTGAATGACAGTGTCACAGCACAATATCCACCTGTCACAGTATCAGCTGAATGACAGTGTCACGGCACAATGTCCACCTATTACAGCACAATGTCCACCTGTCACAGTATCAGCTGAGTAACAATGTCACAGCACAGTGCCCACCTGTCACTGTATCAGCTGAATAACAATGTCATAGCACAATGTCCACCTGTCACAGTATCAGTTGAATGACAGTGTCACAGCACAATGTCCATCTTTCACAGTATCAACTGAATGACAGTGTCACAGCACAATGTCCACCTGTCACAGTATCAGCTGAATGACAGTGCCACAGCTCCATGTCCACCTGTCACAGTATCAGCTGAGTGACAGTGTCACTGCACAATGTCCACCTGTCACAGTATCAGCTGAATGACAGTGCCACAGCTCCATGTCCACCTGTCACAGTATCAGCTGAGTGACAGTGTCACAGCACAATGTCCACCTGTCACAGAATCAGCTGAATGACAGTGTCGCAGCACAATGCCCACCTGTCACAGTATCAGCTGAATGTATTTCTATGTATTTCTTTCCCTATAAGCCGTGACTAAATTTATATCAACCCTAGGATGTGTATGGATTCATGTCAATATTCGTAGTATTGATGTAGTGAAGTTTTTAACTTGTTCTAGCAATCTGACCGAAGCTGAAAGATGACATGAAACATCATATGTTAAAGCAGAAATTAAATTAATTTGACATAGGTGTGGATCAAATGCAGTGAATGCATTATAAACCTTGTTTTCATGTAGAATTTATGAACTATTATGGTATAATTCAGATTTGCAGAAACATTAAACAATTTATGTTATTGCAGATGAACCGACAAAGTTGCCATCTACTTGTGCAGCCTAGATTCTGACCTTTCATAACCATAAAATCTACTCATCACGATGTCAGACTCGGCTCATCCATGTCACAACCTCAGCAATCCCGCAGCCCAGATCTTCATGTGTCGGCACTGCATGGCAAAGTTCTATGATCCCATACAAAGGTGGCGTCATAGCAAAAACTGCAAAAAGGCAGCTGCCAAAAACACACTGGACCCTGTACCAGCTCCCCCTGCCACCAAGAGGGGAGCATCCTATACTAAATGGAGAATAGAGGAATCAGGGATGTGTGAGGAAGACACAGTGTTACAGGTACATGTATGTCATCATTCATATTTTCTATAAAAGCATATGTATACTGTCCTATCAATAGTATCATTAGTACTACTGTATGTGGTTCTTGGATATAAACAAGTTGGTGCAAAAATGGTGGTGTTCTGGGATACGAGCATACAAAGTATGTAGGAGGAAGTATCTTTCTGATAATACAGTGAACTAAGACTGTGCACGGCATATGTTGTATGTAGATTGTGGTTGATAAGAGCATACAAAATGTGTTGAAAAAGTGTTCTTTGACATAAGCATATGAAATACATGTAAGTAAAGTAAAATGGTTTGAGATATATAAGATAAAGTGGCTCTTGGGTATGACTTACCATGAGGTATGTAGAATTCACTGACCTATGAGATATGTAAAATGTAGAGGTTCTAGGAAATGACATATGTAGAATTTAGGGTTTTCTTGGATACGAAAGATATTAAATTAAATGGTTGGGATTTGAGCATACATGTATACTGGTTAGGTTCAAGAGACTAGAAGTCGGAACAGAATTCTTAGTCTTTAACACTGATATCAGGAATACATTGGCTATCTTGAAATCAAACTCAGGTCCTGGTTTTTGTCCTTAATCATAATAATATGATTATATTTATCATAATAATATAATTATATTTGGTATTGTTGATGAGTAGAACAACAGTAAGTCAATTCTGTACTTATCTCTATACATTTTTATGTCCTGATTTACCTGGTCTATCTCGTAGTTGGCTTTTTATGTCCTGATTTACCTGGTCTATCACATAGTTGGCTTTTTATGTCCTAATTTACCTGGTCTCTCTCGTAGTTGGCTTTTTATGTCCTGATTTACCTGGTCTCTCTCGTAGTTGGCTTTTTATTGACACATTTGCTGCTGTTTCCGTTATTTGACTCCAAGCATAGCGAGTGTGACTGACAGTGTCAGTACAGATGGCAGAACTTGCATAATGGTACATGAAGTTATTGCAATGTTTTGTAAAAATATTTGGAAACTATCAATATACTTTAAATAAGAAATTCACAAAATTATCTCACAAATTTTAGAATTTTCCAAGCAGTCAGTCCAGATTTGGGATGTCAGTAACATTATCTGTCCTGGGTATTACGGTAATCTTAGTAAAAGGACTTCACATTCTGTCCCAAGAAACATAGAGGATTTCTCGAACCGTAGAAGATATTTTCTAAGATTAATGAATAAAGGGTCTGGTTAGACTAAAATTTGTTATTTAAGTAAGAATAATATGTGCTATATAGTTATATACATGTACACATATCATAAGTAATATATCTACAGTAATAATAAAATCACACCTCTAAAGCACTTGTGAGAACATATCCTCAATTTATGGTGGAAAAATTAAATTCTGGATATCTCGAACCGATTAAAGTATTTCTGTAGTCGCTTTGGCATCAAGATTTTAAAGTTTGAAATAATAATCAGATAGAACTTAGTGGTCTGTAAAGAGTGGTATAACTTATCAGTGTAAGTCTTAGTGGTCTGTAAAGAGTGGTATAACTTAGTAGTGTAAGTCTAAGTGGTCTGTAAGGAGTGGTATAACTTAGCAGTGTAAGTCTTAGTGGTCTGTAAGGAGTGGTATAACTTATCAGTGTAAGTCTTAGTGGTCTGTAAAGAGTGGTATAACTTAGCAGTGTAAGTCTTAGTGGTCTGTAAGGAGTGGTATAACTTAGCAGTGTAAGTCTTAGTGGTCTGTAAGGAGTGGTATAACTTAGCAGTGTAAGTCTTAGTGGTCTGTAAGGAGTGGTATAACTTGTCAGTGTAAGTCTTAGTGGTCTGTAAGGAGTGGTATAACTTAGCAGTGTAAGTCTTAGTGGTCTGTAAGGAGTGGTATAACTTAGCAGTGTAAGTCTTAGTGGTCTGTAAGGAGTGGTATAACTTAGCAGTGTAAGTCTTAGTGGTCTGTAAGGAGTGGTATAACTTAGCAGTGTAAGTCTTAGTGGTCTGTAAGGAGTGGTATAACTTAGCAGTGTAAGTCTTAGTGGTCTGTAAGGAGTGGCATAACTTAGCAGTGTAAGTCTTAGTGGTCTGTAAGGAGTGGTATAACTTAGCAGTGTAAGTCTTAGTGGTCTGTAAGGAGTGGTATAACTTAGCAATGTAAGTCTTAGTGGTCTGTAAGGATTGGTATAACTTAGCAGTGTAAGTCTTAGTGGTCTGTAAGGAGTGGTATAACTTAGCAGTGTAAGTCTTAGTGGTCTGTAAGGAGTGGCATAACTTAGCAGTGTAAGTCTTAGTGGTCTGTAAGGAGTGGTATAACTTAGCAGTGTAAGTCTTAGTGGTCTGTAAGGAGTGGTATAACTTGTCAGTGTAAGTCTTAGTGGTCCGTAAGGAGTGGTATAACTTAGCAGTGTAAGTCTAATTGGTCTGTAAGGAGTGATATAAAAGGAGTGGCAAAATATTGATTACAGTGAAGTACTCTTACTCGTAGAGATCCAATTTTCTTGATTTTTCAGGAACTTTATGTGTACAAATTTAAGTTTAAACATCAATTATATTGATTGTTTTTTTTTAATATTTCAAATGAAAAATTATCTTAATTGCAATATATGTAACACCATCTGCCACTGAAGGTCATCCATGTACTTGAATCTCAAGTTAGAATGCCAGAGCAGGAAGTTGATTAATCAGATGTGTGCGTGTGGGTTTTTTTTATGGAACATTCAGTGTATGTGAAGTATTTATGCTGACCCAAGCTAAGACAATGAAATGACCATTGCTTGGAAAAGTGAATTAATCAGAGTAATAAAGTAATGGATCAACATGATTTGCTTTGCTTGCATCTCCTAAATAGCCTTTTATCTACAGTTACGTGTAGGAAATCACATGAATATACAATTATTCTCATCAGCTCACCTGAGATGAAAGATGTGTTAAACTAATTTTGTTATAAATGTTACATTGTAATTGGAAAAAAATGAAGTACATGTGTAGGAGTTTTTGTAAATATTTTAAAGATTAGACAGTAGAGGTGGGGTGCGGATACACCATTATTAGTATTAGTATGTAATAATAAGCTTTAATGTACTTGTCCTCCAGAACAAATTGAAAGATTTTGCTGAAACGTGGTAGATATGAAGTACTCAAGGTCTCCTACAAAAGTGGGTGTTTTTCAGCCAAATCTATCTATAGGGTTTGATCTAGGACAGGTTGAAATAGGCTCCAGAGGGAACTATGAATTTCTGAAAAGGATAGTTTTGTCAGAAGACATTGTGATACAGGGATATACACTACCCTCCATAAATAAGTACCCTACCCAGGATTTTTCTATAAAGACAACAAAGAATAAGTCAATATTTTAGGCTGTTAGATCTTAACTGATAGAATGTTGGGACTAGTTGCCTGCAAGGAGATGCAGAACACTTTTTAAAAGCAAGCCTAAATGTATTCAAGCTGTGATAAGGGCAAGAGAAGGGTAAACAAAATATTAGACTTAGATGTGCATTATAGATTAGTATTGTATTTTTATAAAAAAATGTTTTGTTAAACCTCACTTTTTCATTATAAACATGTTATTTTATAGAATATAAACAGCAAAAAACCTGAATTATTTCTATTTCTTTCATTTTTGTCAAATTCATTCCAAAAATTTGAAAAATATAAAAGTGTGTATTTATTCATGGAGGGTAGTGTATGCCCATCTAGATCTCTGGTTAGAGGTGCTATCCATGATAAGCATGAACCTATATTTGTGTTAATTCTATGAAAAGCAGTGAAGTTTCACAAATTATATTATATTGACTTTTGTTGCTTTTTCCACATATTTAAATACATGTAGATTATAAATTCTGAATGAAACTTTCAGGTTCAGTCTCCAAAGAAGAAAAAGTCTAGTCCTGATAGTAACTTGAGCTGTCAAATCTGTAAAAAGGTCTTTGTTGGTATCGAAGAGATGAAGGAACATGTGAAACATCCTTGTAATAAACCAGAGCGTATCGGCCCTCCACGACCGATGTCGACCTTGGAAACCAACCCCCAGATGATTGTGTTTGAGAATCAGTTGAGACAGCTTGAAGAAGCTGCTAAAGATGGAGAAGAGAGCACATGCACCCAGATAGAATCACTGTTAATGGCTGCTCAAGCCCTACAGCAGAACATTCAGCAAAGTGTGCCTCAGGAAGACCCAAGTTCAAGTGGTTTGTATTGACTACAATTGGGTGTAATGTACATTCACTAGTCTCTTGTTTACTGAACATGTTAGTAGCCAGGTGGGCTTATATGATAGATTAAAGCCTGTAGTAGGGGGAAGGTTTATGCCACAGGAGAATATTTCACCTGTATTGTGTTTTGCACATACCTGTAATCTGATCAGGGCCCTATTTTTATTCTCAAAAATAAGGTCATAATATGGGACCTTGTTACCTCACAATTCCTTATGGTACCACTTATTTATATGGAAGTAAGAAATATGACTGGATGATTATTCCTTATTTTATCATCATAAGAAAGAAATCTAAATGAAAATATTGCTATATGCAACTGTTGCAGATGTCAGATCTGCAAGAGACAGTGTCAACTCAAAGCATTTAAGGTATTCCATGTATGTATTATCAAAAAAAAATATCTCAGTGAATACTCAATCAAGGAGAGTCTGATTGTACTCAATGGATTATGGTAAATTATGAAGGTTTGCTGAGAGATTTAAAAAAAGAAGAATTCCTCATAAGATAACTAGGACTTAATCAGTTTAACATGAAAGCCCTTTGTCTAAGTACATTTTTCACAGATACATCAGTAAAAACAAAAGTTCAAAAATTAAAGGTCTTGGTTAAGAGATCCATAATATTTATGTTCTTAACAATTGGAGGTATTAAAATGCATAGGTCATCATATAATTTTCATAAAAATATTTTTTTTCTGAATTTAAACTGGGAAAGTATATCTTATAATGAACATCCAATGGTTAGTAATTGAGTACATTTATACGTTTTGTTTAGTCCAAGTTGTTTGTTCCTCATTTCTCTTTACCTTATTCTTTACACATTGTTTAGTTCAAGTTGTTTGTTTCTAGATTCTCTTTACCTTATTCTTTACACATTATTTTATTAGAAAATTCAATAACCCTTTTATTGACCGGATTGCAAAGCAATTCCAGTCTATGAATTGGTGAAAACCATCTGTCCGTTCGTCAGTCCGTCTGTCTGTCCGTCCGTCTGTCCACACGCCCACACAGTGTCAACATTTTGTGTTTAGCATTTGCGTTTAGCTTGGTTTCTTTCATACCCTAAAGGGTACTTGTGTCAAAGTTGGTAGGTTTGTAGATACTTGAATGTTCTATTCAACCAATACAAAAATTTAGTGACCTTGACGTTGACTTTACGCTTCAGTGAACACACACTGTTTTTTGCCTTTAGGGTGACCACTTGCATACATGTATTGTTAATGTTAATGCAAAGCAATTCTGGTCTATAAATTGGCAAAAACGGACCGTCCTTCAGTCTGTCTGTCCGTCCGGCGTCAACATTTTGCTTTTAGCATTTGCAATCCGGTCATACCATCCTTGATGGTTTCTTGTTATACATGGAATACCTTTACATCATTATTGATTTTACAAAAGTCTTGAACATTTACACATTTAAAGGTGAATATCCCAAGTCATGTAAAAGATCTGTCCAAATCGTTTTTGATTTTTCATCTGAATGCTTAATATTTTTAGATCACCAGAGTTGATACATGTATTAGAAATAATTCTTAGTCCCATGAGCATTATTAGCCACCAATAATGATGAGTGCATTTATATGCAGAGATTGAGAACGGGCCAAAACTTTTTGTGTATTTGAATGACATTATTGATTTTACAAAAGTCTTGAACGGTTACACAGTTAAAGGTGAATATCCCAAGTCATGTAATAAATCTGTCCAAATCATTTTCAATTTTTCAATAGAATAACCCTTTTATACATGGAATGCCACACAGTTATTACAAATTATAACAGAGAGATAGGATGATAGTGGGTTAAGATGTCATTATGTACTAGGCATAATGTAGTTCTGCTAAACATGATTTGAACTCAGATTCCATTTCTTCTAATATTATTGAACTAGCACTGTAGCAGTTTCTTTCTGTCAAGTATAGATGAACCAATAGAATATCATCTTCGCTCCACTAAGTATCACAGGGGCCTATTTTCAATACATGTAATCATTAAATCATCTCAAACGTACAATTACTTCACGTCCATGTAATTACACCTTAGCTAAGTAGCTTTAGTGTACTTGACTATTTAAAAGCAAAGGTATGAATGAGAGTAGCTTACACAAACCTCAGGTAATCTCATGAATGAGAGTAGCTTATACAAACCCCAGGTAATCTCATAAATGAGAGTAGCTTACATAAACCTCAGGTAATCTTATGAATGAGAGTAGCTTACACAAACCTCAGGTAATCTCATGAATGAGAGTAGCTTACACAAACCTCAGGTAATCTCATGAATGAGAGTAGCTTACACAAACCTCAGGTAATCTCATGAATGAGAGTAGCTTACACAAACCTCAGGTAATCTCATGAATGAGAGTAGCCTACACAAACCTCAGGTAATCTTATGAATGAGAGTAGCTTACACAAACCTCAGGTAATCTCATGAATGAGAGTAGCCTACACAAACCTCAGGTAATCTCATGAATGAGAATAGCTTACACACACCTCAGGTAAATCTCATGAATGAGAATAGCTTACACAAACCTCAGGTAATCTCATGAATGAGAGTAGCTTACACAAACCTCAGGTAATCTCATGTATGAGAGTAGCCTACACAAACCTCAAGTAATCTCATGAATGAGAGTAGCTTACACAAACCTCAGGTAATCTCATGAATGAGAGTAGCCTACACAAACCTCAGGTAATCTCATGTATGAGAGTAGCCTACACAAACCTCAGGTAATCTCATGAATGAGAGTAGCTTACACAAACCTCAGGTAATCTTATGAATGAGAGTAGCCTACACAAACCTCAGGTAATCTCATGAATGAGAGTAGCCTACACAAACCTCAGGTAATCTCATGAATGAGAGTAGCTTACACAAACCTCAGGTAATCTCATGAATGAGAGTAGCCTACACAAACCTCAGGTAATCTCATGAATGAGAGTAGCCTACACAAACCTCAGGTAATCTCATGAATGAGAGTAGCTTACACAAACCTCATGTAAATCTCATGGTAAACAAATATCAATAATGGAAAAACCCTGAGGAGTTAAGTGAAAGGAGTAATGTCTACTGTCTGGTATGGAAAAACCCTGAGGAGTTAAGTGAAAGGAATAGTGTCTACTGTCTGGTATGGAGAAACCCTGAGGAGTTTAGTGAAAGGAGTAATGTCTACTGTCTGGTATGGAGAAACCCTGAGGAGTTAAGTGAAAGGAGTAATGCCTACTGTCTGGTATGGAGAAACCCTGAGGAGTTAAGTGAAAGGAATAATGTCTACTGTCTGGTATGGAGAAACCCTGAGGAGTTAAGTGAAAGGAATAATGTCTACTGTCTGGTAGCTCTCACTCCCTCAATCAACTTTCTCCATTAAGTTAATATTAAGTTGAATTTTCTAGTAAACATTTGTCCATTTCTTTGATTTAATTTGACGTAATCTTCATGAAATTGTTTGAGTTGTTTTTTAAGAAGTCAAATCCAGGTAAACAGTATCCTCCAAAAGTTTTGATTTGTCGAAATATGGAAAAAAATTCGTTGCTGAAATTTAATGCAACTACACTGTTATTACATGTAGTTCAATGCAACCATACAGTTATAACAAATTAGAACAGATAAGATTAAATGCAGTTACACAGTTATGCCTGGATACTAAGCACCCTCACAATAGGAATCTCTTACTCCCATACACCAGCGCTCTAAGTTGTGACGAAAACACTCGCATTTGCGACCTAAAATTTAGTTTTGCGACCAAAATATGACCAAACTTGCAAAAATGCGACCAGTTTTTTTTCAACTCGGTAATTCCGTTTTTTGTCCGTGTTCAAAAGATTTTGTTTTTGAGACCGCTAAAATATTGTATTCGGAAGTTACCAGGATTTACCGATATCGCTTTGTTTATTTTCACTTAAGTCCGATGCATTCGTTTCATATTTTTAAACTAATCCACTCAAGTTTTTATTGGGAAGTAAAACCAATACACCGATCCACTTTCATCGAATGTTAAGCAATTTTACGCAAAATTCGACTATGATGACGTCACACAAAGTTGGACAAGTCGGACATTTGATTATGACATCATAAGCATAGCAATCAAAAGTCCGCCAAACAACGCTTTCTATGCTGAAAAGTGGATCTGTGTATTAATGGCTATCAAACGAACATTGGCCGACTTGGGCTTTGATTCTCCTCGCCCTAAATTAGCAGCGTTAAAAGATGCCGACGAATCAAAAGATGACAAACTTTCTTAAGAATGGACAGCCCTTGCTGCCAAGTGGTTGTCTGTATTTTCTTGGTTGCGTTATCGGGAGGAGAAGATGTTTTGTGCCGTTTGTTCTACAGTGGAGAGCCTGATTAGGATTAGTAGCCAGGGGCCAGTAATGGTAGAGGGTGACCCTAAACCAAATATAACACAATGGTTTTCAACTACTAGAAAGATAAAGTACTTTGGGTGGCCACTGGAGTCACAAAAAGATTAAATATATAATTAAATTGAATTTGTAATACAAAATTAAAACATAAGATTGTTGCACTGTGTTTTTATTAATAAAAGCAAACATAAATGGGTTTATATGAAAAATTATTTGTTGCGGCGACCAAAAATTTCTAAAAGGCGACCAAATTTTCAAGAAGGTCGCCTTTTAGTGACCTTAAACCAAATGCTACTTAGAGCACTGTACATATTCCCTATGGAAGCAGCAGTCTTCAGGGGAATGCCTGGATACTAAGCACCCTCACAATGGGAATCTCTTACTGCCATACATATTCCCTATGGAAGCAGTAGTCTTCAGGGGAATGCCTGGATACTAAGCACTCTCACAATAGGAATCTCTTACTGCCATACATATTCCCTATGGAAGCAGTAGTCTTCAGGGGAATGCCTGGATACTAAGCACCCTCACAATAGGAATCTCTTGCTGCCATACATATTCCCTATGGAAGCAGTAGTCTTCAGGGGATTGTCCGGATACTAAGCACCCTCACAATAGGAATCTCTTACTGCCATACATATTCCCTATGGAAGCAGTAGTCTTCAGGGGAATGTCTGGATACTAAGCACTCTCACAATAGGAATCTCTTACTGCCATACATTTTCCCTATGGAAGCAATAGTTTTCAGGGGAATGCCTGGATACTAAGCACCCTCACAATAGGAATCTCTTACTGCCATACATATTCCCTATGGAAGCAGTAGTCTTCAGGGGAATGTCTGGATACTAAGCACTCTCACAATAGGAATCTCTTACTGCCATACATATTCCCAATGGAAGCAGTAGTCTTCAGGGGAATGCCTGGATACTAAGCACCCTCACAATAGGAATCTCTTACTGCCATACATATTCCCTATGGAAGCAGTAGTCTTCAGGGGAATGTCTGGATACTAAGCACTCTCACAATAGGAATCTCTTACTGCCATACATTTTCCCTATGGAAGCAATAGTTTTCAGGGGAATGCCTGGATACTAAGCACCCTCACAATAGGAATCTCTTACTGCCATACATATTCCCTATGGAAGCAGTAGTCCTCAGGGGAATGCCTGGATACTAAGCACTCTCACAATAAGAATGTCTTACTGGCTCACATATTCCCTATGGAAGCAGCAGTCTTCAGGGGAATGCCTGGATACTAAGCACTCGCACAATAGGAATCTCTTACTGCCATACATATTCCCTATGGAAGCAATAGTCTTCAGGGGAATGCCTGGATACTAAGCACCCCCATAATAGGAATTTCTAATTCCCGTCAAATTCCCTATGGAAGCATTAGTCTTCAGGGGAATGCCTGGATACTAAGCACCCTCACAATAGGAATCTCTTACTGCCATAAATATTCCCTATGGAAGCAATAGTCTTCAGGGGAATGCCTGGATACTAAGCACCCTCACAATAGGAATCTCTTACTGCCATACATATTCCCTATGGAAGCAATAGTCTTCAGGGGAATGCCTGGATACTAAGCACCCCCATAATAGGAATTTCTAATTCCCGTCAAATTCCCCATGAAAGCAGCAGTTTTCAGGGGAATGCCTGGATACTAAGCACCCTCACAATAGGAATCTCTTATTCCCGTACATATTCCCTAATTTATGTTGGTTCAGCTAATACATCTTCTGCCACATATTGTATATGGGGCATTTGTCATTTCACATCTTCTATTGGCTTGGCTACACTGACTCGTGAAATATCTCTAATGACCGTATTGTTTGTAGTCACTATTGATAGTAATTGGTGAGATATGATGGTTTGTCTTATTATATGCTGAGCATCATTCTCCTTCCTTTCATCATATTCTGTGTTCAGTGCTGAAAGAAACTACTGCCTTTTGGCATGGTGTCCACTGGCAAACCATTACCAGACAGGGGTGATCCAAGACTAGATAGAGATGAAAGGTGATGTTGGTAGGTGTTCTCTTGTAAAGCATCACCAATCAGGGGTCAATCCCAGATAAGATAGACTGAGATGAAAGGTGACATTGGCAGGTTTCCATTGTCAGCACTTGACCAATCAGGGGTCAGTCCCACACTGGATAGAGATGAGAGGTGACATTGGCAGGTGTCCACTGGCAAAACACTACTAATCAGGGGTCATTCCCAGCCTAGATATAGAGAACGGTAACATGAAATTTAGTGTAGTCAAGAGCCCTCCCAGCCACTGAGTATTAAACTGCAGTTGTTTCCCTGTAATACATAAAGCCATGAATCAGTGCTCGCTCAGCTTTCATTGAGTGTCAATCTGAACGTTTTATTTTCAGATCTCCCAACCAAAGTATCAGGCATTCATGATAGATCACCAGATAACACTGAAGCCATAGATACCTCAGTGGAATCTTCATGTAACCAGGCAAGTACATAACAAAAAAAAAAACCCAGTGTTATATGAGTATTATATCTTCTTGATTTTCTGTATGCTTTACAGATTTTCTATATGCTTTATAGACTTTCTATATGCTTTTATAGACTTTCTATATGCTTTATAGACTTTCTATAAGCTTTATAGACTTTTATATGCTTTATAGACTTTCTATAATCTTTATAGACTTTTATATGCTTTATAGACTTTCTATATGCTTTTATGGACTTTCTATATGCTTTATAGACTTTCTGTATGCTTTATAGACTTTTATATGCTTTATAGACTTTCTATATGCTTTTATAGACTTTCTATATGCTTTTATAGACTTTTATATGCTTTATAGACTTTCTATAAGCTTAATAGACTTTCAAGCATCTTACTCTGTTTTTGATATGTAATCGTGGTATTTTCATGCTCCTCAAAAAATTTCAGGGGAGCATATAGTCATTGTCGTGTCCATCCTTTCATCTGCTTCTCTGTCTGAGCTTATATTTCTTAAACCTAAATCAGAATTTTATCATATTTCATCCAAATGTTTCTTTGGATAGAGATTCTTTGTGTCAGGGGTGTTTGGACCTTAATTTTTAGAATTTACTTACTATCATGATAATTCTACAGACATATTGTCATTGATTTGATGTACATCAGAGAAGCAGCCATCAGTGTTACCGAGATTCTTGTTTAAATTTAAATGCAATTGATAAGTAAATTACCTTATGCTAAAACCTGAAACCAAATACTTTTTGTGTGATGCTATATAGAAAAGACTGATGTCACACCATGAAATAGGGTACGATGTTTATCATATTGATAATGATATTGTATTAGTTGAAAAGACATTAAAGTGGTATCAGACTGTTTTAATCTTAGCAATATCCAACCCTATTGGTTAATTAAATAAAGTTGAAAAAACTGGGTCACCAGAAAAGTTAAATGCACTTTACCTTCTCTCTTGAGAGAGACGTCAACTTCATAAATGTAATCTCTGGCCAAGGAAAGATAACTCTAATATTTTATATAGGAATTAATGTAACAGATTTGCCTTTCTTTTCCTCAGATTGAGTCCACCGTACATGAGGGATATGTGGATAGCATGGATACATCATGTCATAATCCAATGGTTGTTCATGTGAGTGCCACTTCTATCAGACTGAAGTTACCAGAAGATCCCTCTCAAAAGAGACCACTGAATGGAAACATTACAAATGGCCAAAATATAAAGAGACCGCTGAATGGAAACATTACAAATGGCCAAAATATAAAGAGACCGCTGAATGGAAACATTACAAATGGCCAAAATATAAAGGAGGTAAATAGTACGGAAGCATTTCTGTCATAACAATAGGACTTGTATATGACTTCTGTGCTGTAACTGGTCACAGTCAGTTTTGTGCAGCAACTGGTCACTGTTTATTTTATTGTATAGGTACAGTCGTATAATCTGCCCACTTGGGATCTAGAACTGTATTTACCCATGTATAATGCACATTTTTTTTTTTCATAATTTCTTACATAGGTTTCGTATGTGCGCATTATATACGGGAACTAAATTATACATTGTATTATATAAAATATATAAGTTTTTCCCCCAGGATTTGTATATGATGTCGATCTGAATTTTACCTCTAAAATGTAAGTATGTTGTAAAGTCAGTCCAGGAGGTTAATGTACCATGGAATGGATACACAGTCCTTCGTTCTCATCGGTCTATTCAGATGATTTATGTTATTACTAGAATTTTACAAATTTAATTATTAGTTACACTGAATATTGGTTTGATGTTAAATAAGATGGCCATAAAATTACTGGTAATTAGCCCATGGTACATGTATATCTTTCACCTATACAGTTTAATAGATACCTGCTGTGTTGGGTATAGATGTCGCCTTTTAAAAATACCTGGTCAACTGACTGCTTAATGTTGTACACACAAACATCAGACAAAAAGTGTTAATTCTGCAAATGATAAGAACGTTGAGCATAATGACCATGAAGGTGCATGGCCTTGACCTCTAACTTTAATTGAGATAACGTTAATATGTTAGCGACTTGCGTTAACCATATCATTATAATTATGAGTACCCTTTTAATTAATCTGATAATTGATATATCCAAATTGATGAATTTTGTCCAGTTTGTATTAATTGCTGTGTGAAAAACGGAAAGTGCTTGATAATTCACGCTGCTGTATAGGAAGAATAATGATGTTAGTCTCACGGCCACTCACTATTTATTTTTTATTTGCACATTATACATGGGGAGTAGGTTTTTTCTGGATTTTTTGGTCAATATTGTGGGGGTGTGCATCATACACCAGCGTGTATCATACACTGGTAATTACGTTATTTCTGATTCATGTGTTGAATGACAAGTTTTTATTCCCATATGTTTTCCTTATGTAATGGATACATAAAAGCATTTGGGTATTATAGTTCTTGTTCCAAATTTTGGCTAAATCTTTTCATGCCTTTTGATCAAATAATTCTATAACCACCTTGTGTATCTCAATCAGACATTTAATGTAGTAATGGTTCACACTTCTGACAATGTTTTAATATTTTATTTGCTGATTAATGTTATTCATTTTCTGTGCTTAGGGAAGCCATAATAATGCAGAGGCCACCACAGAAAGTGATCAACAGTTTCAAGAGAGATTTACATGCGAATTATTGACAAGTAACACAACTGGAATCAAGATTAAAAAACAGAAGTCAATCTCACCCCCCATTCGTGTCGACAAATCTTCGGGCAGCAAACTGTCAATCTGTCGTAACGATAAAGTGTTCACAAGAATTTCCAAGAGAAAAGCAGCAAAAGATAAAAAGATGATTGCCACAGGTTCAAAGTCAACGATTAATACCTGTCGTCTGGAAGGTTGTTCACACAGTGATGATAAGAAGGTGAAAACAATAAAAATTCCAAAAGGAGGTGTTAATAATTTAACTAATTGTAAAGTATCCATTGAAAGATTGAAAGATCTAGACACAGGAAAGACTGTAAAGGCTTCGAAATCTGGTGATGGAAAAGTAACAAATTCCAAAAGTGTCAGTGAGAACACATTGACTGAAAGTAAAAACAAATCTGTTAGTACAGATTCCAGTAAGAGGCAGGGTGCTACAACCACGAGAATGATCTCCACCAGGAACAAAAAGAAACCAATACCCTTTACCAAAAATAAAAAAGAAACCAAACAAGCCGTCAAACAAACCAAAAGTGTTACTGAAATTGTTAAAGATAAGAAAAGTGTTAAAAAGAAAGAAACCACAAAACCAAAATGTGAAAAGATTTCAAAATGTCGTGTCTGTGATAAAGTTTTTAAGACTTTGGATCTTTTAAAGAAACATAACAAAGTGCCATGTAAAGTAAGACTTACTCGAAATTTGACACAAAAAGTTTTGAGACCGAAACGCACTGTAGTTACTGCAAAGGTTCAGCCAAAGTGTGTAAAGAAAACCACGAAACCATTAGCTGAAGCCAAACTTAAAATGTATGACAGAAAGTTTACTGATGCAAGATTAGAGATTAATACAGTGAAGAAAAGCAAAAAAGCCAAGCGGAAAGATAAGATGGAATATAATTTTTGTTTAACTAGAAGTCAGACTCCACGTCGACCAAATTGGAGTATAGATTATGAAACACTTACAGAGAAAGAAAAATATTTCTATGGATTTGGATTAGTGTCAATTGATCAAATTCCTATCAAGTGTGCATCCAATGTTATCAAACAAATTGAGGCATCCCTTCCAAAAACAAGCATGGTAATTGATAATGTAAATGAAGCACCGCCAGTTTTAGAAAAAGTAGTAGAAGTTAGACAACATATACAAGATGATATTTACATCTTGAATGACCCAGTGAACAAATGTGCTGATCCTCCGCCACTGATTGTAGTACAGGAGAGTGAATCCACATTGTCTGAGGACGACGTCCCTCTTAAGGATTTAAGCTGCAAATCGCTCATTGAAAATCCTGCAAGAGACGTTATTACGTCGAGTAGTGTACAATCGTTTGACAGCCTTACAAGTGTGTGTAAACCCTCCTCACCGAGATCACCCATTAAATCGTTAGAGGAAAGACATTTTTTGGATGCGATAGGACTGAACAAAGATGAAAGCATAATGAAGTCAGTGTCTTCATCAGAAGGAATTCAAAAAGAAAATAATTCTTCTAAAGAAAATGAGAGTAATGATGATGAATCTACAGCGAAATCTGCAAATATTGGATTGCAGACAAACATAACTACAGAGAAAATAATGTATCCACGACCTGATTTTTACAGGCGTTTTTTGAAAAAAATGGAAAAGCAGAGACTGAAAGATGAGCAAGAAGCAAAAGAAAGAGAAATGAATGATAAGTCAGAAGCTAGATTAAGGTGCCGTCTAGACATTGATACAATGAAAGAAAATATTCCAACATCTGAGAGTAATGCATTTGACAAATTTGATGATCAGGTATTTGGGAAAAATCATAATAACTCTACCAGTGACAGTCCTTCAGAGGTTGTTGTCTATCCAAAAGCTCCGATAAAAGTGGATGAACCAAAAGAAAGATGTCTTCCTTATGATCCTAAACAATATGAATATGTAAATGAATCTTCTCTAGCAGTATCAAGAACAATTCCAGAGGAACCAGGGAAAGTTAGGTATGAAGATAGCAAGGAGTTGCTAGAGTTGATAGCAAAAACTTTGGGTATTTTTCCATCCTCTAAATACCAGGACCCTAGTAACGATCCATCAGGTGAGTTTATTGCGGGCAGTGTAAATACTGTGCATTCAGACACTGAAGACCAGCCTGCTATACCATCAGACTCCTCTTTCGATAAGAAAGATACTTCTGAGTCAATCAGGGAATCTTCTGAGATGGGGAGTGGTATGCAAATTATTGTGATGAACAATTCTTCTGATACAACAGAATATACCATGGGTATAGATGTAATCAATGTTCCAAAGGAGCTTGAAAATCAGCTACAGAAAGCTGCAGATCGCATCCATAATCCAGATTCCAGGGATATACAGAGCAGTGCAGTCTTACCCTCTAGTCTTATTCATGAGCCATATACCAGACCGACCGGTCAAAATGAACTTATCCATGAACCACATACTAGACTGACCGGTCAAAATGAATCATCATCATTTGTTTCTAATCAGTTGAATATGAAATCAACAAGTTGCACAATTAATAGACAAAATGTTTTAGTTACATCATCTGCAAACCATATTCATGATTCACATTTAATATCCTCAGAAAAGAAAACCTCATCTTCAACATTGCTTCATTCAAAGGATTTAACAGAGAGAGTATTTAATACCAGTGTTTGTTTAAATCCTCAGACAACCGTGGAATCTTCTTGTGACAATTATCGTCAAAGCCCCTCTATAATAATGTATCCCAATCCCATTGAATCTCGTAGTCTGTTACCTAAAGAAGTCATTGATGTCCACTTGAATCTCTGCTCTACAGAGCATCCCAAGTCTGTCTCAGACTTTACTGGAACAAACGACGTAATTTCCTCATTGGAGGATGAAAAGTTGAATACAGCTGTCAAGCATGATGAATTCTTATCTCGGAAAAATAACTCGCTTTTGCTTTATCCTGAAGAAAGTTTAGCAGATCCTTCAAGGTCTGCTACAAAAACTCCTATGTTGTATTCGGAAAACTTGAAAAAACAAAATTTGGAATATTCTTCTAATACCCCTACAGATAGGCTGGAAGCACGTCTGTCCGATTCTAACACCTCTACAGATAGACTGGAAGTACATCTGCCCGATCCTAACGCAGTAGTAATGACAGACAGACCAGAAGTTTCAGATAAGACTTTTTCGCCGTTTGGTAACAAGGATGACAGTTTGACCCTAGATACATCTGTAGTTCTGCCTCCGTTTGAGCCTTTACAAGATATTATTACTTTCGAAAGCGAGTTAATTAGCAGCTGTGATGAAACCGAGTCTAAATTACCTTTAAAGTTTCAGTCTCTTGCATCTCCACAATTTAAAGATAATTCTTTGAAAAGCAATGTAGATAAAAGTGAAAATTCTTATTTTGGGAACAAAAATATCGTGCATAGTACTCCATTAAAAGCTAGCGATAAAGTAAGTACGCCTGTGTATAGTGATATTTCAGATGGCAGTGATGATGAGGATACCTATACACAAAGTACACAAAACAGTTGGAAGGTTCTACCAGTTAACTCTCTAAAACCGGGAATAATACAGAACGAAACACGTGGGAGAAATGCCGGCGATAAGCTGTATAGTGACCAGTCCGGATTTGAATATTACAATTGTAAAGTGGATCCTCCACCTCGAACTACTACAGACACGAACGCTATCGCTGGGGGATTCGATTCCTCGAAATTAGATTGGACAGAAAAAGACGAATTATATGTAATGAGTATGTTGAATTACAAAAGCACGACGCCTTTTGAGCAGATGCCTTTGCAATCTCAACAACATATAAGTGAAATGCAAAACATACCTCCAAATGACGGCCTTGATTTGCGTGTGACTTCTATACCGTATGTGCCTGTTTTACCGTATGATAATAGCGTATACCGTCATTCTAGTCTTGGAATACCTGCTAGAGCCAATATTCAAAATTCTGGCAATCCTAATTTGTCTTTCAAAACATCGTCTATCCAAGTTAATGGCCAATACTCGACATTTGAGCCTTTGGTATCAGCTGCCATGAGTAATCAACAGGCGGCGAGAAGTTCTACTTTGTCTTTCCAGCCATCCTTGTTATCTACCAGAACAAATACTCGGCATGATGGAGATAATTCAGATTTACCCTTGTCGTCGAGGAAAACAAACAATCAACAGTTTCCTGGAAATTCGAGTTTGTCTTACAATTCTTTGTTGTCTGTTCGAACACCCTCAGAGAAAGTTGGTTTGCCTTTTAAATCGTTATCATCCACAGTATCCAACAAACAAAATACAAGTTGTAATTCTGCTTTAAAACCATATAAATCCAATGTGACCGATGTGGAAATTTCTAGGTCTAGTACAGAATCACGAAACGTTTGGAATGCCTCATTCGAATCTATTTATAGCGATATATCGGACGATTCCAATGACTCGGTGAATACACCCTCAAAATCTGACGTCACAGCTTCTTGGGTAGGGACTACAATAAATCGAATTACCGATAAAACGATAACGAATTCACTGGCGGAAACATCAAGATCTGCCTTCAGTGATATATCGGATGACAGTAAAGATCATGATACATTGGTGCAAAATAAATTTCACTCGTCAAATGACGCGGGAAATTTGAATTTATGCCCACCTTCGAGAGTATCATCTTTCAATTTTAATTCGGTACCGGTGATAAATGACACAAAAAACAAGGGATATCTGCCTAACCGTACACTTGCTGAACGGAAGAATCCTCTTAGAAATGACGTCATTCTGCCGGGTGATAATGACAATGTGTCAATCAGTTCGGAATCCTCGAATGGTGGATGGAACTCGAATGTGCTACCAGCAACAGTGTCAGCCTCTGAAATCGATTCACCGTCACCTGTAGGCCTAGACAGAACGGTGACGAGAGAATATCGGAGAAGTCCTTCGCCATTCTCTGATAATTTAAGTCAAAATTCAAACGATATACGATTTGCTGAAGTTTTGTTTGATCAAGTAGTAAAGAAAGACAAAAATAGAGTAATAAACGATTTCAGTTGTCTAGGAAAAGTTCAGAATGATTTGCCTAGAAATATACAAAGTGATAGTGGTGTGAAGTTCACGGATAAATCTCGAGATATTCCGACTGGCGTGATACATTCCGATAGCTGTGATTCCTCGGACCTTCCTTACATTGTGATAGACAAGGGGGTGGAGATTTGCCGGACAGTGGCCGGGGTAGATGATTGTTCAAGTGTCCAGTCTGGTCAGTTTAGTGATGATGAATGATAGTCATGAGTCTACATACTCAGTTATAGGTAACTGCTACGCCTAAGTGTAGCTTGACCATGCTTGATACTTTGACCATTATTAATTCTATGCATACCCAGTATCATCTTTCACGATATTTTTTCCTGCGTACAGTATTGGCAGTGTTTGTGTAGCAGTGACTACGGTTGTTGCCTGCTATACAGTATAGTAGTTGATTGCTTTATATACTGCCCCATTAACTATTCTGACTAATACAGTACAATAGTGTATCATTATAAACTGCCTTACCTATTCATGTTAATCTTAACTATAACGGCAAGTCTTCTGTAATATCCATCAGGGACGATATGGCACTGAAGTCTTCAAAGTTTTTGGATACTGTTAAGTCTGTTTATGATTTTCTATGGCCCCGGATCGATAGATCGGGGGCACATTGTTTTTGTCCTGTCTGTGTGTTTGTCCGTCTGTTTGTATGTCTGTTGTCAACTTTAACCTTGGCCTTAACTTTTGAACCATGAGGGATACAGACTTCATATTTCATATGCGTACTCAACTTATGAAGCCCTTTCAAATGACACCAAAGTCGATGACGTTTTGGCCTTGACATTGGCATTCACGCTAAAAATAACTTTTTGGACTTTGTTGCCACCGGGGGCATTAGTGTCTTACAAACACAACTTCTTTTCACTGTTTTTAGGTGTTTAATATATATTTATTGATAACAACTGTTGATTTTTTTTAACATTAATCATTGTGTATTAGTTGAAATTAGTACTTCATGTCGTGAAAGATTGAGATGTGACGTATAAAACATATTTATGAAATGTCCAAGTGTTTGACGACGATTGACCGGTGCCCTCGATCATATGGGGTTTTTTTTTTCAAAGAGGGGGAGGGAGTGGTCGGGTTTTGTTTTGTTTTTATTAATAGTTTTGGTTGGGGGGGGGGGTTTCTCATTTTTTTTGTTTTTGTTTTGGGTGGGGTTTTTTTACGGGGGTGGGGTTGTTTCTGTGTTTTAGGTTGTTTTCTTTAAATCAAAAAGAACAAATAAAATGTGATCTTCAGAACGAAGTTTTATATGAACCTGTTGTAATTAATTTAGTTAGGTTGAAATTTTTATTTCTCCATTCTGAAATATTTATAGTAGAGCCATAAAGCTCTGAAGAATTTAAGAAATTCGTCACAAATTACACAGTGTGTTTTAGATATTTCACTATTATTTCAATAGTTTTGTTTTAAAATTCACATATACAAACCTATGTAAATGATGTTGTTAGATTTAAGTCAATAATGACATTGTTATATCGTGATGTACGAGATTGATGTCCGTCTGTCCTATAAAATGATAACCAGAACGTGTTACATAGCTTGTGCAAGATGATGTGGCACGTCCAAGTCCTACGAGATCTACAAACTAATGAATTTACTTTTAGACTATAGGGGTGTAAAGGTCTTAATCCAAAGTAATGCTGTACAAATTTTACTCCATGCAGTAATTGCTTTACGAGAACATTATGATCTTAATACACAAATGTTTACGGTGATATACCTGACACCCCTGGTACGACGGAACTTAGACTCTGTGTTTAAGTGTTCTACTTTATCTTTGCTATCTTTAACGTTGTTTTGTCTGGAGCAGTGTTTACCGTTTTATATCACATTTTTTGTTATATTATAGCTGATATTTTTATTTACCTGATCGTTATTAGAGTAATTCAATAAAGGAATTTTGTATTTTAGCGCAAATGAGAAATGAAATATACGTATTATATATTATTGAGTCGTTTATATTCCATTTTATATGTTATTGTTTTATCTCAACAAATGAATACATTTTTAAAAATGAATCGCTATATTCATAATGGAAGTAAATATTAAAATATAAAGCTTGAATCTCTTGGTGTGTTGGTATATCTGAGATGTTCGTTCTCTAAATTCAGCAAATTCTGATGGTCCCCCTCTCTCAGCGTTTTGATTGTCGACTTGCACGATACGTGATTGTAATAAAGAGGCAATCACTGATCCCAGGTGTACAAACCGCGCATAGGATCAGGTGTCGTGGAGTAAGCATTGTTAAGGGACAGCTGAACCAGTTAAGTTTGTCACAACCTTCAGTAACAGTAGTATAACTGCAGTCACAACCTTTAGTAACAGTATTATAACTGCAGTCACAACCTTCAGTAACAATAATATAACTGCAATCACAACCTTCAATAACAGTAGTATAACTGCAGTCACAACCTTCAGTAACAATAATATAATTACAGTCACAACCTTCAGTAACAGTAGTATAACTGCAGTCACAACCTTCAGTAACAATAATATAAATGCAGTCACAACCTTCAGTAACGGTAGTATAACTGCAGTCATAACCTTCAGTAACAGTAGTATAACTGCAATCACAACCTTTAGTAACAGTATTATAACTGCAGTCACAACCTTCAGTAACAATAATATAACTGCAGTCACAACCTTCAGTATCAATAATATAACTACAGTCACAACCTTCAGTAACAGTAGTATAACTGCAGTCACAACCTTTAGTAACAGTAGTATAACTGCAGTCACAACCTTCAGTAACAGTAGTATAACTGCAGTCACAACCTTCAGTAACGGTAGTATAACTGCAGTCACAACCTTCAGTAACGGTAGTGTAACTACAGTCACAACCTTCAGTAACAATAATATAACTGCAGTCACATCTTTCAGTAACGGTAGTATAACTACAGTCACAACCTTCAGTAACAGTAGTATAACTGCAGTCACAACCTTCAGTAACGGCAGTATAACTGCAGTCACAACCTTCAGTAACAGTAGTATAACTGCAGTCACAACCTTTAGTAACAGTATTATAACTGCAGTCACAACCTTCAGTAACAATAATATAACTGCAGTCACAACCTTCAGTAACAGTATTGTAACTGCAGTCACAACTTTCAGTAACGGTAGTATAACTGCAGTCACAACCATCAGTAACAATAATATAACTGCAGTCACAACCTTCAGTATCAATAATATAACTACAGTCACAACCTTCAGTAACGGTAGTATAACTGCAGTCACAGCCTTCAGTAACAGTAGTATAACTGCAGTCACAACCTTCAGTAACAATAATATAACTGCAATCACAACCTTCAGTAACGGCAGTATAACTGCAGTCACAACCTTCAGTAACAGTAGTATAACCACAGTCACAACCTTCAGTAAGAGTAGTATAACTGTAGTCACAACCTTCAGTAACAATAATATAACTGCAGTCACAACCTTCAGTAACAATAATATAACTACAGTCACAACCTTCAGTAACAGTAGTATAACTGCAGTCACAACCTTTAGTAACGGTAGTATAACTGCAGTCACAACCTTCAATAACGGTAGTATAACTGCAGTCACAACCTTCAGTAACAATAATATAACTGCAGTCACAGCCTTCAGTAACGGTAGTATAACTGCAGTCATAACCTTCAGTAACAGTAGTATAACTGCAGTCACAACCTTTAGTAACAGTATTATAACTGCAGTCACAACCTTCAGTAACAATAATATAACTGCAGTCACAACCTTCAGTATCAATAATATAACTACAGTCACAACCTTCAGTAACAGTAGTATAACTGCAGTCACAACCTTTAGTAACAGTAGTATAACTGCAGTCACAACCTTCAGTAACAGTAGTATAACTGCAGTCACAACCTTCAGTAACGATAGTGTAACTACAGTCACAACCTTCAGTAACAATAATATAACTGCAGTCACATCTTTCAGTAACGGTAGTATAACTACAGTCACAACCTTCAGTAACAGTAGTATAACTGCAGTCACAACCTACAGTAACGGTAGTATAACTGCAGTCACAACCTTCAGTAACAATAGTATAACTGCAGTCACAACCTTTAGTAACAGTATTATAACTGCAGTCACAACCTTCAGTAACAATAATATAACTGCAGTCACAACCTTCAGTAACAGTATTATAACTGCAGTCACAACCTTCAGTAACGGTAGTATAACTGCAGTCACAACCTTCAGTAACAATAATATAACTGCAATCACAACCTTCAGTAACAGTAGTATAACTGCAGTCACAACCTTCAGTAACAGTAGTATAACTAGTCACAACCTTCAGTAACAATAATATAACTGCAG
Source organism: Pteria penguin (assembly GCA_035048485.1). Classification (NCBI taxonomy): domain Eukaryota; kingdom Metazoa; phylum Mollusca; class Bivalvia; order Pterioida; family Pteriidae; genus Pteria; species Pteria penguin. Next base: position 4,705,572 of record CM068591.1, on the reverse strand, counting down.
TCACAACCTTCAGTAACAGTAGTATAACTGCAATCACAACCTTCAGTAACAGTAGAATAACTGCAGTCACAACCTTTAGTAACAATAATATAACTGCAATCACAACCTTCAGTAACGGCAGTATAACTGCAGTCACAACCTTCAGTAACAGTAGTATAACTGCAGTCACAACCTTCAGTAACAATAATATAACTGCAATCACAACCTTCAGTAACGGTAGTATAACTGCAGTCACAGCCTTCAGTAACAGTAGTATAACTGCAGTCACAACCTTCAGTAACAATAATATAACTGCAATCACAACCTTCAGTAACGGCAGTATAACTGCAGTCACAACCTTCAGTAACAGTATTGTAACTACAGTCACAACCCTCAGTAACAGTAGTATAACTGCAGTCACAACCTTCAGTAACAGTAGTATAACTGCAGTCACAACCTTCAGTAACGGTAGTATAACTGCAGTCACAACCTTCAGTAACGGTAGTGTAACTACAGTCCCAACCTTTAGTAACAGTAGTATAACTGCAGTCACAACCTTCAATAACAATAATATAACTGCAGTCACAACCTTCAGTAACGTTAGTATAACTGCAGTCACAACCTTCAGTAACAGTAGTATAACTGCAGTCACAACCTTTAGTAACAGTATTATAACTGCAGTCACAACCTTCAGTAACAATAATATAACTGCAGTCACAACCTTCAGTGACGGTAGTATAACTGCAGTCACAACCTTCAGTAACAATAATATAACTGCAGTCACAACCTTCAGTAACAATAATATAGCTGCAGTCACAACCTTCAGTAACAATAATATAACTACAGTCACAACCTTCAGTAACAGTAGTATAACTGCAGTCACAACCTTCAGTAACAATAATATAACTGCAGTCACAACCTTCAGTGACGGTAGTATAACTGCAGTCACAACCTTCAGTAACAGTAGTATAACTGCAGTCACAACCTTTAGTAACAGTATTATAACTGCAGTCACAACCTTCAGTAACAATAATATAACTGCAGTCACAACCTTCAGTATCAATAATATAACTACAGTCACAACCTTCAGTAACAGTAGTATAACTGCAGTCACAACCTTTAGTAACAGTAGTATAACTGCAGTCACAACCTTCAGTAACAGTATTATAACTGCAGTCACAACCTTCAGTAACGGTAGTGTAACTACAGTCACAACCTTCAGTAACAATAATATAACTGCAGTCACTTCTTTCAGTAACGGTAGTATAACTACAGTCACAACCTTCAGTAACAGTAGTATAACTGCAGTCACAACCTTCAGTAACAATAATATAACTGCAGTCACAACCTTCAGTAACGGTAGTATAACTGCAGTCACAACCTTCAGTAACAGTAGTATAACTGCAGTCACAACCTTCAGTAACGGTAGTATAACTGCAGTCACAACCTTCAGTAACAATACTATAACTGCAATCACAACCTTCAGTAACAGTAGTATAACTGCAGTCACAACCTTCAGTAACAGTAGTATAACTACAGTCACAACCTTCAGTAACAATAATATAACTGCAGTCACAACCTTCAGTAACAGTAGTATAACTGCAGTCACAACCTTCAGTAACAGTAGTATAACTGCAGTCACAACCTTCAGTAACAACAATATAACTGCAATCACAACCTTCAGTAACGGCAGTATAACTGCAATCACAACCTTCAGTAACAGTAGTATAACTGCAGTCACAACCTTCAGTAACGGTAGTATAACTGCAGTCACAACCTTCAGTAACAATAATATAACTGCAGTCACAACCTTCAGTAACAATAATATAACTGCAATCACAACCTTCAATAACAGTAGTATAACTGCAGTCACAACCTTCAGTAACAATAATATAACTGCAATCACAACCTTCAGTAACGGCAGTATAACTGCAGTCACAACCTTCAGTAACAGTAGTATAACTGCAGTCACAACCTTCAGTAACGGTAGTATAACTGCAGTCACAACCTTCAGTAACAATAATATAACTGCAATCACAACCTTCAGTAACGGTAGTATAACTGCAGTCACAAACTTCAGTAACAGTAGTATAACTACAGTCACAACCTTCAGTAACAATAATATAACTGCAGTCACAACCTTCAGTAACAGTAGTATAACTGCAGTCACAACCCTCAGTAACAGTAGTATAACTGCAGTCACAACCTTCAGTAACAGTAGTAGAACTACAGTCACAACCTTCAGTAACAATAATATAACTGCAGTCACAACCTTCAGTAACGGTAGTATAACTACAGTCACAACCTTCAGTAACAGTAGTATAACTGCAGTCACAACCTTCAGTAACAATAATATAACTGCAGTCACAACCTTCAGTAACGGTAGTGTAACTGCAGTCACAATCTTCAGTAACAACATTATAACTGCAGTCACAACCTTTAGTATCAATAATATAACTGCAGTCACAACCTTCAGTAACAGTAGTATAACTACAGTCACAACCTTCAGTAACAGTAGTATAACTACAGTCACAACCTTCAGTAACAGTAGTAAAACTGCAGTCACAACCTTCAGTAACAGTAGTATAACTGCATTTACAACCTTCAGTAACAGTAGTATAACTGCAGTCACAACCTTCAGTAACAGTAGTATAACTGCATTTACAACCTTTAATAACGGTAATATAACTGTAGTCATAACCTTCAGTAAGAAAATATAACTGTAGTCATAACCGTCAGTAATGGTAGTATAACTGCAGTCACAATCGGTACATGGTCACGACAAGTATGAATAATGTGATACGACATCATGGTAGTCAGTAGAGAGGAAACAACCGAGGATAGATTTGTTTCAGTTTTATTTTACATCACAAGATTATCAGTTGCTGTTATATGATGACGGCCTTGTGTAATACTCAGACATTGAGACCTTTGTAACGGACCTACCCATAGCAGCTCGGGATCTTCGTTATGGACCTACCCATAGCAGCTCGGGATCTTTGTTACGGGCCTACCAATAGCAGCTCGGGATCTTTGTAACGGACCTACCCATAGCATCACGAAATCTTCGTTATGGACTTACCCATAGCAGCTCGGGATCTTTGTAACGGACCTACCCATAGCAGCTCGGGATCTTTGTTACGGACCTACCCATAGCAGCCCGGGATCTTTGTTACGGACCTACCCATAGCAGCCCGGGATCTTTGTCACGGACTTACCCATAGCAGCCCGGGATCTTTGTTACGGACCTACCCAAAGCAGCCCGGGATCTTTGTCACGAACCTACCCATAGCATCTCGGGATCTTTGTTACGGACCTACCCAAAGCAGCCAGGGATCTTTGTCACGGACTTACCCATAGCATCTCGGAATCTTTGTAACGGACCTACCCATAGCAGCTCGGGATCTTTGTGACGGACCTACCCATAGCATCACGGGATCTTTGTTACGGACCTACCCATAGCAGCCAGGGATCTTTGTCACGGACTAACCCATAGCAGCCCGGGATCTTTGTTACGGACCTACCCAAAGCAGCTCGGGATCTTTGTTACGGACCTATCCATAGCATCACGGGATCTTTGTTACGGACCTACCCATAGCAGCCCGGGATCTTTGTCACGGACTTACCCATAGCAGCCCGGGATCTTTGTTACAGACCTACCCAAAGCAGCCCGGGATCTTTGTCACGGACTTACCCATAGCAGCCCGGGATCTTTGTCACGGACTTACCCATAGCAGCCCGGGATCTTTGTTGCGGACCTACCCAAAGCAGCCCGGGATCTTTGTCACGAACCTACCCATAGCATCTCGGGATCTTTGTTACGGACCTACCCAAAGCAGCCCGGGATCTTTTTCACGGACCTACCCATAGCATCTCGGAATCTTTGTAACGGACCTACCCATAGCAGCTCGATATCTTTGTTACGGACCTACCCATAGCAGCCCGGGATCTTTGTTACGGACCTACCCAAAGCAGCTCGGGATCTTTGTTACGGACCTATCCATAGCATCACGGGATCTTTGTTACGGACCTACCCATAGCAGCCCGGGATCTTTGTCACGGACTTACCCATAGCAGCCCGGGATCTTTGTTACGGACCTACCCAAAGCAGCCCGGGATCTTTGTCACGAGCCTACCCATAGCAGCCCGGGATCTTTGTCACGGACTTACCCATAGCAGCCCGGGATCTTTGTTACGGACCTACCCAAAGCAGCCCGGGATCTTTTGTCACGAACCTACCCATAGCATCTCGGGATCTTTGTTACGGACCTACCCAAAGCAGCCCGGGATCTTTGTCACGGACCTACCCATAGCATCTCGGAATCTTTGTAACGGACCTACCCATAGCAGCTCGGGATCTTTGTCACGGACCTACCCATAGCATCACGGGATCTTTGTTACGGACCTACCCATAGCAGCCCGGGATCTTTGTCACGGACTAACCCATAGCAGCCGGGATCTTTGTTACGGACTTACCCAAAGCAGCCCGGGATCTTTGTCACGGACCTACCCATAGCAGCCCGGGATCTTTGTCACGGACCTACCCATAGCATCTCGGAATCTTTGTCACGGACCTACCCATAGCAGTTCGGGATATTTGTCACGGACCTACCCATAGCATCACGGGATCTTTGTTACGGACCTACCCATAGCAGTTCGGTATCTTTGTTACGGACCTACCCATAGCAGTTCGGTATCTTTGTCACGGACTTACCCATAGCAACTCGGGATCTTTGTTACGGACCTACCCATAGCAGCTCAGGATCTTTGTTACGGACCTACCCAAAGCAGCTCGGGATCTTTGTTACGGACCTACCCATAACAGCTCGGGATCTTTGTAACGGACCTACCTATAGCAGCTCGGGATCTTTGTGACGGACCTACCCATAGCATCACGGGATCTTTGTTACGGACTTACCCATAGCAGCCCGGGATCTTTGTTACGGACCTACCCATAGCAGCTCAGGATCTTTGTTACGGACTTACCCAAAGCAGCCCGGGATCTTAGTCACGGACCTACCCATAGCAGCCCGGGATGTTTGTCACGGACCTTTCATAGCATCTCGGAATCTTTGTTACGGACCTACACATAGCAGCTCGGGATCTTTGTCACGGACATACCCATAGCAGCCCGGGATCTTTGTTACGGACCTACCCATAGCAGCCCGGGATCTTTGTCACGGACTTATCCATAGCAGCTCGGGATCTTTGTTACGGACCTACCCATAGCAGCTCAGGATCTTTGTTACGGACCTACCCAAAGCAGCTCGGGATCTTTGTTACGGACCTACCCATAGCAGCTCGGGATCTTTGTCACGAACCTACCCATAGCAGCTCGGGATCTTTGTGACGGACCTACCCATAGCATCACGGGATCTTTGTTACGGACCTACCTATAGCAGCTCGGGATCTTTGTTACGGACCTACCCATAGCATATCGGGATCTTTGTTACCCACCTACCCATAGCAACACGGGATCTTTTTTACGGACCTACCCATAGCATCTCGGGATCTTTGTCACGGACTTACCCATAGCAGCTCGGGATCTTTGTTACGGACCTACTCATAGCAGCTCAGGATCTTTGTTACGGACCTACTCAAAGCAGCTCGGGATCTTTGTTACGAACCTACCCATAGCAGCTCGGGATCTTTGTGACGGACCTACCCATAGCATCACGGGATCTTTGTTACGGACTTACCCATAGCAGCCCGGGATCTTTGTTACGGACCTACCCATAGCAGCTCAGGATCTTTGTTACGGACCTACCCCAAGCAGCCCGGGATCTTTGTCACGGACCTTCCCATAGCAGCCCGGGATCTTTGTCACGGACCTACCCATAGCATCTCGGAATCTTTGTAACGGACCTACCCATAGCAGCTCGGGATCTTTGTCACGGACCTACCCATAGCATCACGGGATCTTTGTTACGGACCTACCCATAGCAGCCCGGGATCTTTGTCACGGACTTACCCATAGCAGCCCGGGATCTTTGTTACGGACCTACCCATAGCAGCTCAGGATCTTTGTTACGGACTTACCCAAAGCAGCCCGGGATCTTTGTCACGGACCTACCCATAGCAGCCCGGGATCTTTGTCACGGACCTACCCATAGCATCTCGGAATCTTTGTTACGGACCTACCCATAGCATCACGGGATCTTTGTTACGGACCTACCCATAGCAGCTCGGGATCTTTGTTATGGACCTACCCATAGCATGTCGGGATCTTTGTTACGGACCTACCCATAGCATCACGGGATCTTTGTTACGGACCTACCCATAGCAGCCCGGGATCTTTGTTACGGACCTACCCATAGCATCTCGGGATCTTTGTTACGGACCTACCCCATAGCAGCTCGGGGTCTTTAACGTGCTACCGTGACGTGGTACATCGGATTTTACTATCTAACTCTAGACAGGACATCGGAGGGAGTTGAACCCAGGGCCTCCCGGTCACGAGCAATGTACCTTACCTACGGTGACCCCAGAAAATATACATTATTGAGTTCTTGAAAGATTTGGAATCCTATCGACTGTACGGTTGACTAAAACCTTGGCAGGCAAGTAATCTACCTAACATGATTTGTCCTTCGGTATCGAGAGGCAAACTTTGTATGGTTACTTAGCTGACGGAAGGAGTCCAGAGAATTCCACAATTTATGATACGTTTATCACGCCTGATACCATACCATGAAAGGACTAAAATGATCCAACTGATATAATCAATCATTATAAAGAGGCACGTGCTGCATTTACTTCCTGTCGGAGAGGGTCAATCGTTAAAGTTAGTAACCTTTATCAGTGGCGGATCCAGGATTTCCGAAAAGGAAAAAAGGGGGGGGGGCAATATGTGTATTAGCCAAACTTCTCGGCCATTTTTGGTGCCAAATCTGGATTTTTTGCTGGTAAATATGTGACGAAAAGGCGGGGGGGGGGGAGGTGTTCTTCTCTTAATCCGCCACTGTTTATATTGTACGTATATGGACTAGGTCAGGTGCTGTTTTAGTTACTGTATTTTGTTTTGGGGGAGGGATATATAAAAGCAGCGTAGAAACGGCCCTGTTACGTTCATATGTATGAATAGATAAGATGGTAATGTGTATATTTCACGTCTGAGTGTTCATCACATTGATCCGTATTCTGCTAGATCACACGTGATGCTTTGTGACTGGCCGCCGTTATAAAAGATGTAGGGTTTTCCGTGCTCACGTGACTTTACACAAATACTGATAAAAGACTATAAAACACTCGTAATAAAATGAACAGGCATAGTCTTCAACAAGTTCCATGTTTACTCGTATACATGTGACAGTACTGGATTCAAGGCGTAAAAAAGTGAGAAATCGGTGTGTGTCACAGATCTGGAGGTGGAAACAAGATCATACAGCGATAAAGAACCAATCAAACCTCGAGATTCGTCATTCCGGGAATCCACATCGTCTTCATTGGAAGGAAAGGGTATTAATACTAGGACTGTAAATATTGGTATTAAAAGTATGTGAATGTGGACAACCATAGACCCCTGGAAACAAGAGGTGAGACCAGGAGGTGGAGTAACGTCTCTTGTTGGCTAGCACTCGCAACGATCACCAAATACCAGGTGAGACCAGGTCTCCAAGTGGAGCAACAGTCTCTTGTTGGCTAGCACTCGCAATGATCACCAAATACCAGGTGAGACCAGGTCTCCAAGTGGAGCAACAGTCTCTTGTTGGCTAGCACTTGCCACGATCACCCAATACCAGGCGAGGCCATGTCTCCAAGTAGAGTAACCATCTCTTGTCGGCTTGCACTTGCCACGATCACCCAATATCAGAGGTGAGACCGTATCCTTCACAGTGCATACCGGGACCATGGCTGAGCATAACGGGTCCCCCACAGAGTATACCTGATCCCTGCCTGAGCATACTGGGCCCCTCATAGGGCATACTAGGTCCCTGCCCAAGTATGCAGACTGAGCATAACGGGTGCTCTACATGGCATACTGGGTCCCTGCCAGAGTATACTGACTGAACATACCGGGTCCCTAACAGGGCATACATGGTCCCTGCATGAGTATACCAAGTCCCTAACTAAGTATAACGGGTGCCCTACAGGGGATACCGGGTCTATGTCTGAGCATAATGGGTCCTCACACGGCATACCTGGTCCCTGCCTGAGTATACCAAGTCCCTAACTGAGTATAACGGGTGCCCTACAGGGCATACCGGGTTCCTGTTTGAGCATAATGGGTCCCTCAAAGGGTAAACCAGGTCCTTCGTAGAACATACCAGGTCTCTGCCTCAACATATCAGGTCTCTTACAGGACATACCGGGTCCCTGCCCAAACATACCGTGTCACTAGTTAACAGGGCATACTTGGTTCATGCCTGAACATACCGGGTCCCTAACAGGGCATACCTGGTCCCTGCCCGAGTATACCAAGTCCCTGATTGAGTATAACGGGTCCCCTACAGGGCATACCGGATCCCTGTCTGAGCATAATAGGTCCTCACACGGCATACCTGGTCCCTAAAAGGGCATATCGGGTCCTTCATAGAACATACCGGGTCCTTGCCTGAGCATACCAGGTCCCTTAAAGTGCATCCCTGGTCGCGTATTAAGTATACCGGGTCCCCTACAGGGCATACTGGGTCCCTTTCTGAGGTCCCTCACAGGGCATACCAGGTCCTTCATAGAACATACCGGGTCTCTGCCTCAACATAGAACATACCGGGTCTCTGCCTCAACATAGAACATACCGGGTCTGCCTCATCATATTAGGTCCCTTACTTGCAGGGCATACCTGGTCCCTACCTGAACATACCGTGTCCCTAATTAACAGTGCATACTTGGTTACTGCCTGAACATACCGAGTCCGTTACTTGGCATACCTGGTCCCTACCTGAACATACCGGGTCCCTAGCTAACAGGGCATACCTGGTCTCTGCCTGAGTATACCGTGTTCCCTCACAAGGCATATCAGGTCCCTGGCTGAGCATACCGAGTCCCTAACTTACAGGGCATACTTGGTCTCTGCCTGAACATAGTGAGTCCTTTACAGGGTATACCTGGTCCCTGTCTGAACATACCGGGTTCTTACAAGGCATACCTGGTCCCTGTCTGAACATACCGGGTCCCTTACAGGGTATTCTTGGTCCCTGTCTGAACACACCAGGTCCTTTACAGGGCATACTTGGTCCCTGTCTGAACATACCGGATTCTTACAAGGCATACCTGGTCCCTGTCTGAACATACCGGATCCCTTACAGGGCATATCTGTTCCTTGCCTGAGCATACAGGGTTCTTCATAGGGCCTACCTGGTCTCTGCCTGAGTATACCGAGTCCCTCTTAGGGCATACTGGGTCCCTGGCTGAACAGACCGGGCCATGCACAATGCATACCGGTTCCCTGACTGAGCATACCAGGTTCCTGGCTGAGCATACCGGGTCCTTGGCTGAGTTTTCCGGGTCCTTAGATGTGCAATACCTTTCTGTTGACAAAGAGTCCCATTCCTTTCTGTACATACTGGGCTCCCTTCTGTACATATCATCTATTCTCTACATACTTGGTCCCGTTCTGTACATACCTGGTCCCGTTCTGTACATGCCAGTTCCCGTTCTGTACATACCTGGTCCCGTTCGGTACATGCCAGGTCCCATTCTGTATATACTGGGTCCCATTCTGTAAATACCCGGTCCCGTTTTGTATATACCGTTTCCCGTTCTGTACACATCTGGTCTCATTCTGTACATGTCAGTTCCCATTCTGTACATACCAGGTCCCGTTCTGTACATACCAGGTCGCGTTCTGTACATACCCGGTCCCGTTCTGTACATACCCGGTTTCGTTCTGTACATACTGGTTACGCTGTCTGTACGAGATTATTTTGGTGTTTCATATATCATTTCACTACGAAGGTGACTCCGTACATCCAATCACCTGATGCACAATATCGTAGATATCGATTCTGTACCAGGAAAGGAAATAACTTATTCGTAACATGTGTCATAAACCATTTCAACCTTTTTTTCATGTCAGGAGGAAGTATTGAAGATGCCAATGTGTCTAAGTTCTCAACTAGAGACATTCATACTACGCGTCTTATGAGGGTATATTACACCATTGGTCATTAAACAATTGAACAGACTCCCTTGGGACCTTTCAAGATGTCAGACTCCCTGGAGACCTCTCAAGGCATTAGACTCCCTGGAGACCTTTCAAGGCATCAGACTCCCTGGAGACCTTCCAAGATATCAGACTCCCTGGAGACATTTCAAGGCATCAGACTCCCTAGAAACCTTTCAAGGTATCAGACTCCCTACAGACCTTCCAAGATATCAGACTATCTGGAGACCTTTCAAGGCATCAGACTCCCTGGAGACTTTTCAAGGCATCAGACTCCCTAGAAACCTTTCAAGGCATCAGACTCCCTACAGACCTTCCAAGATATCAGACTAATCTGGAGACCTTTCAAGGCATCAGACTCCCTGGAGACTTTTCAAGGCATCAGACTCCCTGGAGACCTTTCAAGGAATCAGACTCCCTATAAATCTTTCAAGGCATCAGACTCCCTAGAAACCTTTCAAGGCATCAGACTCCCTACAGATCTTCCAAGATATCAGACTATCTGGAGACTTTTCATGGCATCAGACTACCTGGAGACTTTTCAAGGCATCAGACTACCTGGAGACCTTTCAAGGCATCAGACTCCTTTCCACCTTTCATGGCTTCCTGGAGACATTTCATGGCATCAGACTCCATTGAGACTTTTCAAAGCATCAGACTACCTGGAGACATTTGAAGGCATCAGACTCCTTTCCACCTTTCAAGGCATCAGACTCCCTTGAGACATTTCAAGGCATCAGACTCCCTGGAGACCTCTCAAGGCATTAGACTCCCTGGAGACCTTTCAAGGCACCAGACTCCCTGGAGACCTTTCAAGGCATCAGACTCCCTGGAGACATTTCAAGGCATCAGGCTCCATAGAAACCTTTCAAGGCATCAGACTCCCTACAGACCTTCCAAGATACCAGACTCCATTGAGACCTTTCAAGGCATCAGACTCCTTTCCACCTTTCAAGGAATCAGACTCCCTAGAAACCTTTCAAGGCATCAGACTCCCTAGAAACCTTTCAAGGCATCAGACTCCCTGCAGACCTTCCAAGATATCAGACTCCCTGGAGACATTTCAAGGCATCAGGCTCCCTAGAAACCTTTCAAGGTATCAGACTCCCTACAGACCTTCCAAGATATCAGACTATCTGGAGACCTTTCAAGGCATCAGACTCCCTGGAGACTTTTCAAGGCATCAGACTCCCTAGAAACCTTTCAAGGCATCAGATTCCCTACAGACCTTCCAAGATATCAGACTATCTGGAGACCTTTCAAGGCATCAGACTCCCTGGAGACTTTTCAAGGCATCAGACTCCCTGGAGACCTTTCAAGGAATCAGACTCCCTATAAACCTTTCAAGGCATCAGACTCCCTACAGATCTTCCAAGATATCAGACTATCTGGAGACTTTTCAAGGCATCAGACTACCTGGAGACTTTTCAAGGCATCAGACTACCTGGAGACCTTTCAAGGCATCAGACTCCTTTCCACCTTTCATGGCTTCCTGGAGACATTTCATGGCATCAGACTCCATTGAGACTTTTCAAGGCATCAGACTACCTGGAGACATTTGAAGGCATCAGACTCCTTTCCACCTTTCAAGGCATCAGACTCCCTTGAGACATTTCAAGGCATCAGACTCCCCGGAGACTTCTCAAGGCATTAGACTCCCTGGAGACCTTTCAAGGCATCAGACTCCCTGGAGACTTTTCAAGGCATCAGACTCCCTAGAAACCTTTCAAGGCATCAGATTCCCTACAGACCTTCCAAGATATCAGACTATCTGGAGACCTTTCAAGGCATCAGACTCCCTGGAGACTTTTCAAGGCATCAGACTCCCTGGAGACCTTTCAAGGAATCAGACTCCCTATAAACCTTTCAAGGCATCAGACTCCCTACAGATCTTCCAAGATATCAGACTATCTGGAGACTTTTCAAGGCATCAGACTACCTGGAGACTTTTCAAGGCATCAGACTACCTGGAGACCTTTCAAGGCATCAGACTCCTTTCCACCTTTCATGGCTTCCTGGAGACATTTCATGGCATCAGACTCCATTGAGACTTTTCAAGGCATCAGACTACCTGGAGACATTTGAAGGCATCAGACTCCTTTCCACCTTTCAAGGCATCAGACTCCCTTGAGACATTTCAAGGCATCAGACTCCCCGGAGACCTCTCAAGGCATTAGACTCCCTGGAGACCTTTCAAGGCATCAGACTCCCTGGAGACATTTCAAGGCATCAGGCTCCCTAGAAACCTTTCAAGGCATCAGACTCCCTACAGACCTTCCAAGATATCAGACTCCATTGAGACTTTTCAAGGCATCAGACTCCTTTCCACCTTTCAAGGAATCAGACTCCCTAGAAACCTTTCAAGGCATCAGACTCCCTAGAAACCTTTCAAGGCATCAGACTCCCTACAGACCTTCCAAGATATCAGACTATCTGGAGACCTTTCAAGGCATCAGACTCCCTGGAGACTTTTCAAGGTATCAGACTCCCTGGAGACCTTTCAAGGCATCAGACTACCTGGAGACCTTTCATGGCTTCCTGGACACATTTCATGGCATCAGACTCCATTGAGACTTTTCAAGGCATCAGACTACCTGGAGACATTTGAAAGCATCAGACTCCTTGGAGACCTTTCAAGGCATCAGACTCCCTAGAGACATTTGAAGGCATTAGACTCCTTTCCACCTTTCAAAGCATCGGACTCCCTGGAGGCATTTCAAATCATCAGACTCCCTGAAGACCTTTGAAGGCATCAGACTCCTTGGAGACATTTCAAGGTATCAGACTCCCTGGAGACCTTTCAAGGCATCAGACTCCCTGGAGGTCTTTCAGGGCTTTAGACTCCCTGGAGACATTTCAAGGCAGCAGACTCCCTGGAGACATTCCATCAGACTCCTGGAGACATTTCAAATCATCAGACTCCCTGAAGACCTTTGAAGGCATCAGACTCCCTTGAGACCTTTCAAGGCATCAGACTACCTGGAGACCTTTGAAGGCATCAGACTCCAGGAGACATTTCAAATCATCAGACTCCCTGAAGACCTTTGAAGGCATCAGACTCCCTTGAGACCTTTCAAGGCATCAGACTCCCTGAAGACCTTTGAAGGCATCAGACTCCCTGGAGACATTTCAAGGCATCAGAGTCCTTGTAGACATTTTAAGGCATCAGACTCCCTGGAGACATTTCAAGGAAAAAGACTCCCTGGAGACCGTTGAAGGCATCAGACTCACTGGAGACTTTTCAAGGCATCAGACTCCCTGGAGGTCTTTCATGGCACCAGACTCCCTGGAGACCTTTCAAGGCATTAGACTCCCTGGACACTTTTCAAGGCATCAGACTCCCTGGAGACCTTTTAAGGCATCAGACTCCCTAGAGACCTTTCAAGGCATCAGACTCCCTAGAGACCTTTCAAGGCATCAGACTCCATTGAGACCTTTCAAGGCATCAGATTCCCTGGAGACCTTTCAAGGCATCAGACTCTCTGGAGACCTTTCAAGGCATCAGACTCTCTGGAGACCTTTCAAGGCATCAGACTCCCTGGAGACATTTCAAGGCATCAGGCTCCCTAGAAACCTTTCAAGGCATCAGACTCCCTACAGACCTTCCAAGATATCAGACTCCATTGAGACTTTTCAAGGCATCAGACTCCTTTCCACCTTTCAAGGAATCAGACTCCCTAGAAACCTTTCAAGGCATCAGACTCCCTAGAAACCTTTCAAGGCATCAGACTCCCTACAGACCTTCCAAGATATCAGACTATCTGGAGACCTTTCAAGGCATCAGACTCCCTGGAGACTTTTCAAGGCATCAGACTTCCTGGAGACCTTTCAAGGCATCAGACTACCTGGAGACCTTTCATGGCTTCCTAGAGACATTTCATGGCATCAGACTCCCTACAGACCTTACAAGATATCATACTATCTGGAGACCTGTCAAGGCATCAGACTCCCTGGAGACCTTTCAAGGCATCAACCTCACTGGAGACATTTCAAGGCATCAGACTCCCTAGAAACCTTTCAAGGCATCAGACTCCCTACAGACCTTCCAAGATATCAGACTATCTGGAGACCTTTCAAGGCATCAGACTCCCTGGAGACTTTTCAAGGCATCAGACTCCCTGGAGACCTTTCAAGGCATCAGACTACCTGGAGACCTTTCATGGCTTCCTGGAGACATTTCATGGCATCAGACTCCATTGAGACTTTTCAAGGCCTCAGACTACCTGGAGACATTTGAAAGCATCAGACTCCTTGGAGACCTTTCAAGGCATCAGACTCCCTAGAGACATTTGAAGGCATTAGACTCCTTTCCACCTTTCAAGGCATCAGACTCCCTGGAGACCTTTCAAGGCATCAGACTCCCTGGAGGCCTTTCAGGGCTTTAGACTCCCTGGAGACATTTCAAGGCAGCAGACTCCCTGGAGACATTTCATCAGACTCCTGAAGACCTTTCAAAGCATCAGACTCCCTTGAGACATTTCAAGGCATCAGACTCTCTGGAGACTTTTCAAGGCATCAGACTCCCTGGAGACCTTTCAACGCATCAGACTCCATTGAGACCTGTCAAGGCATCAGACTTCCTGGAAACTTTTCAATGCATCAGACTCCATGGAGACCTTTCAATGCATCAGACTCCCTGGAGACCTTTCAAGGCATCAGACTCCCTAGAGACATTTGAAGGCATCAGACTCCCTTGAGACCTTTCAATGCATCAGACTCCCTAGAGACATTTCAAGGCATCAGACTCCCTGGTGACCTTTCAAGGCATCATCCTCACTGGAGACCTTTCAAGGCATCAGACTCCCTAGAGACCTTTCAAGGCATCAGACTACCTGGAGACATTTCAAGGCATCAGACTCCCTGGAGACATTTGAAGACATCAGATGCTCGTAATTTTTACTTTTCATAAACCATATGTTAATTATGCCTTTGCTTCGCATATTTCCATTTCCTTCTAAACAGTAGCGCTACATCATTAGAATAAGGCGAACACAAAATATGACGAAAACAACTTCTCTTTTATTGATTGTTTTTTTTTTTCAATTCGATTCAATTCATTTATTTCTTTATGACAAAGACACATCAGATATATATTCACAGTATATACAAATTTATACAGAAACTTATTCAACCGAGAGTGAATAAGTACAAATATTTTGATACATACAAAGTAGTGTTCATATCCAAAAACATGAGACCACGAGTAAAAAAATTTCAAAAAAAAATTTTAGAAAGGGGGGGGGGGAGGAGAAGAAGAAGAAAAAAGAAGTAAGATCAACAGCTTTCTGACCGCGGATAATAGCATAACTAGCACCTTGTTTCGGATTAGTGAAAAGGTGCGTTTATTTAAAATAATTCCGTTTCATTTTCATTAATTTACATATTTTTTTAACTCCGATATGATCATCTTGATTTTTTGACACCACACTGGGCACATTGCCAATCCAAATGACAGTGTTGCCTTGGATCTATAGATAACATTAGATTGGAGTACAAATGGATCATGGACGACTGTGTTATATAGTTATAATGACAAAGAAGAGAGAACAGCCTGTAGTTGTCAGCATTGCAGCGAATGCTTTAATAAAACATTCATGCATGATAATTTGTCAAAACAACAATCAAACTTGGTTATGTATGGTGTACTGTTAGGGCCATCGCACCATCGCCATCGTATCATCGCCATCGTAACATCGTGCCATCGCCATCGTAACATCGCGTCATCGCCATCGTAATATCGCGTCATCGCCATCGTAACATCGCGTCATCGCCATCGTAATATCGCGTCATCGCCATCGTAACATCGCGTCATCGCCATCGTATCATCGCCATCGTATCATCGCTATCGTAACATCGCATCATCGCCATCGTAATATCGCATCATCGCCATCGTAACATCGCCATCGTAACATCGCCATCGTAACATAGTGTCATCGCCATCGTATCATCTCCATCGTGATACGATGGCGATGACGCGATGTTACGATGGCGATGATACGATGGCGATAATACGATGTTACGATGGCGATGACACGATGTTACGATGGCGATGACACGATATTACGATGGCGATGATACGATGGCGATGACACGATGTTACGATGGCGATGTTACGATGGCGATGACGCGATGTTACGATGGCGATGACGCGATGTTACGATGGCGATGACGCGATGTTACGATGGCGATGATACGATGGCGATGTTACGATGGCGATAATACGATGTTACGATGGCGATGACGCGATGTTACGATGGCGATGACGCGATGTTACGATGGCGATGATACGATGGCGATGGTACGATGGCCCTAACAGTACACCATAGTTATGTGATATTTAAAGTGTATCAGTTACTTGTACCAAATCCGCCAATGTATGAACAGGTAAAAAACATGGCTTTAGGAAATAAGATTTAATCCACGGAAACGTTCTTGGTGTAAACTGATATGGCCATGTTTAAAGCGTTTGTTCTTTATCATTATTATAGTGTGTTGCAATGGTATGTGCAAACTCGGTCTACTTTCAGTTTAGGCGATTTCAAACATATGAACAATTTTTCTTTTTTATCGAAAGAAATAGAATCTTATTGAAATGTGTATACAGAAATCTTACTAAAGCAACGATTACACAAAATAATGACTGGGGCCAACATGCGCGGATCCAGAATTTTTTGTTAGAGGGGGTTAATCCAAAAAAGGTAATTTTTTCTCTTAGACGAGGGGGGTCCAACCCCCAAATGCCCAAATATTACCTGTTTTTGGTCAAATTTTCGGATGCTGGGGGGGGGGGGGGCAGACCCCCGGTACCCCCTCTGTATCCGTGCATGGCCAGTCATGTACAGATCATAGAATCCCAGTTGGTATAAGGTGCTGAAGTAGGAAATTATCTCCTGATGATCACTAGCATGTCACGATGCAGCACGATATATACCATGATCACTAACACATGTCACGATGTAGCACCATATATACCATGACCACTAACACATGTCACGATGTAGCACCATATATACCATGATCACTAACACATGTCACGATGTAGCACCATATATACCATGACCACTAACACATGTCACGATGTAGCACGATATATACCATGACCACTAACACGTCACGATGCAGCACGATATATACCATGATCACTAACACATGTCACGATGTAGCACGATATATACCATGACCACTAACACATGTCACGATGTAGCACCATATATACCATGATCACTAACACATGTCACGATGTAGCACGATATATACCATGACCACTAACACATGTCACGATGTGGCACCATATATACCATGATCACTAACACGTCACGATGTAGCACGATATATACCATGACCACTAACACATGTCACGATGTAGCACGATATATACCATGACCACTAACATGTGAAACGATGTAGCACCATATATACATGTACCATGATCACTAACACATGTCACGATGTAGCACCATATATACCATGACCACTAACACATGTCACGATGTAGCACCATATATACCATGCCCACTAACACATGTCACGATGTAGCACGATATATACCATGACCACTAACACATGTCACGATGTAGTATGATATATACCATGACCACTAACACATGTCATGATGTAGCACGATATATACCATGCCCACTAACACATGTCACGATGTAGCATGATATATACCATGACCACTAACACATGTCACGATGTAGCACGATATATACAATGATGGCAACTTCACCTTTCTCTGTATTTTTCAGTGGTTTGTCATTTTCCCTTTTAACCTATTTCATGTTGTCCTATACGGTTTGCTCCCATAAATAGTTCGTCGTTATCACTCTGACTGTGAGTTGGACTTCTACAAACTGGGGACCTAAGCTCATTTCAAGACAGACAGAGCACGGTGAGTCTTTTTCATGTACCTATTTATTTTTAATTCTTCAACTTTATTACCGTATACTATCTGCGTTCAGTTGTTTTCACGAATTTTCATTTCGCGTTGCTCGTTGATGTTTGTTCCCTACGTGGAGGGTTATTTATAGAATTCTTAGTCTCAAATTCCATCAAAAGGAAAGCTACAGGATCAATGCAGTAGAAATACACATCATTTCTGCATAGAAACGAAAGGTCAAGGTAAAGCATGATTAAGCATCTTTTGCAGACTCGAAACATCAATTTACCTAAAAGAATCTTGATATTTAATACTTGAAAATATATTAGAGGTAAATACAGGCGCTGGGGAGAAGAAAGCGTCTCCTGTCGGAGATGAATACAGGTGCCGAGAGGAGAAAGTATCTCCTGTCAGATGTGAATACAGGCGCTGGAGAGGAGAAAGCGTCTCCTATAAGAGGCGAATACAGGCACCGGAAAGAATATAGCGTCTCCTGTCATACACGAATACAGGCGCTGGCGAGAAGAAAACGTCTCCTGTCGGAGATGAATTCAGGTGCCGTGAGGGAGATAGCGTCTTCTGTAAAAGGTGGATATAGACACCGGGGAGAAAAAAAAAACATCTCTTGTAAAAAATGAATACAGGTGCCGAGAGGATAAGGTGTCTCCTGTAAGAGGTGAATAAGGGGGGCCAGGTAGCGCAGTTGGTAGCGCGCTCGCTTCTCACCAATGCGACCCGAGTTCGATTCTCGGTGTGGTACATCAGCAACCTGACTTCTCGGGTTTTCTCCGGGTAATCCGGTTTCCTCCCACTCAAACGACACCCTTACGCCAAGATCCGTGCCAACGAGCAAGATTTATTTAAATTAACTTGTTTCTTAATTGTTGTAAAATAAATAAAGTTTAATTTTTTAAAGAGGTGAATACAGGCGCTGGAGAGGAGAAAGTATCTCCTGTAAGAGGTGAATACAGGTGCCGAGAGGAGAAAGCGTTTCCTTTCAGAGGTGAATACAGGCGCTGGAGAGGAGAAAGTATCTCCTGCATGAGGCAAATACAGGCGACAGAGAGGGGAAAGTGTCTCCTGTCAAAGATGAATACAAGTACCTGAGAGGAAAAAGTGTCTCCTGTCAGAGATGAATTCAGGTGCCTGGATGAAAGCGTCTCCTGTCAGAGGTGAATACGGATGCTGGACAGGAGACAGTGTCTCCTGTCAAAGATGAATTCAGGTGCCAGGGAGGTAAAAGTGTCTCCTTTCGGAGGTGAATACAGGCACCAAGGAGGAGAAAACGTCTCCTATTTTGCACGCCACACCATTGTGGGGTTGATCTTAGTCGGGAAAGGAGTAGGAAGGTCTGCAAATGTACCCGTGAGTTTGATCCTAGTCGTGATAGGAGTAGATCTGTTAACGGTGCCTGTCGGTTTTATCCTAGTCAGGATAGGAATATAAAAAGTCTGCTTATGTATCTGTACCTGTGGGATTGATCCTAGGTGGGATAGGATTAGAAAGGACTGCTTTTTTACTTGTGGAATTAATCGTAATCGGGACAGGGGTAGGAAGGTTTGCTTATGTATCTGTGGGATTGATCTTAGCCAGGATGGGAGTATAAAAATCTCCTTATGTACCTGTGGGTTTGATCCTAGTCAGGATAGGAGTGTAAGAGTGCTTATGTACCTGAACATGTGGGTTTGATCCTTGTTGTGTTAGGTGAAGGGAATTTTGTGTGGTTTTGATCCTAGTCGGGATAGGAGTAGGAAGGTCTGCCATGATACCTGTGGGATTGATCCTAGTCGGGATAGGAGTAGGAAGGTCTGCCAGGATACCTGTGGGATTGATCCTAGTCGGGATATGAGTAGGAAAGTCTGCCAGGATGCCTGTGGGATTGATCTCAGTTAGGATAGGAGTAGGAACGTCTGCCAGGATACCTGTGGGATAGATCCTGGTCGGGATAGGAGTAGGAAAGTCTGCCAGGATACCTGTGGAATTGATCCTAGTCGGGATAGGAGTAGGAAGGTCTGCCAGGATACCTGTGTTATTGATCCTAGTCGGGATAGGAGTAGGAAAGTCTGCCAGGTTACCGGTGGGATTGATCTCAGTTAGGATAGGAGTAGGAAGGTCTGCCAGGATACCTGTGGGATTGATCTCAGTTAGGATAGGAGTAGGGAGGTCTGCCAGGATACCTGTGGGATTGACCCTAGTCGGGATAGGAGTAGGAAGGACTGTCATGGTACATGTGTGATTGATCTCAGTCGGAGTAGGAAGGTCTGCAAATATACCTCTGGGGTTGATCATGCTCGGGACAGGAGTAGGAAGGTTTGCCAGGGTACCTGTGGGATTGCTTCTGGTCGAGAGCAGATGAGAGTAGGAATATCTACCAGTGTACTTACTGAAAGTAAGCGGTTCCCAACAAAACTTAACAATGTTCACTACCATACAAAATATTCCTAATGTTGTTTCAAAGAAAGCAGTTCATTTTATTTTTTATTACGCAAAAAGTACTGAGAAATCACATACAGGATACTTTTATAATAGTACACTGATTAATGATCGTGTCAAAATGTTTTACGATAATTCAGGAAGTCACCGTCTACAGAAGGTTCCAACACAATACTCGGAGTCCCTCGGCATCATGGTTGCCAGCGCCAGTGTAGAAGAAAGTATTCCCCTGGAGATGAATGAGATTTGGTACATTTCTGCTGTCTTCCCTCATGACTATGTAAATTTAATATCTCCGTACAACTTTGTATATGTTATATAATTGTTTTCAGTCTACTGCTCTATACGTTTAGTAAGAATTCCTTCAATTTGTAGGTCGTCTCTGGATAACTGTAGCAGCTAGTGGCATGCAGAAATTCAGGGAGATGGGATCTGGTCGCATTCGTGTTTGTGAAAATGACCGGAAGGAAACGGTAATTTAGACTTCCGTTCTCAATATACTCACTTCGAGCTCGGTCGAATATGTATCGAGTGTGGAATCGGTGGGTGGTTGGTTGTGCCTGTGCGATCTCGATTTCTCGTCTAGAGGGCTGCGGACAAGTGTACTCGTAATACAGGGGGGATATACATATCAGAATAAATTCTGCATGTTTGAAATAATAATCAATCCAGTCGTGGCAGTTTTTATTCCTCTCTGCGAACAGTTGATCCCACATATCGCACCTGATTGAGAAACCCATCTTTTCCAGTTCATGACAAAATTTCATCACTTCTTTTTCATGCGCATTGGAATGCTCTGCCAGGGACACAAATATTATACGCTCACCTGAAACTAAAAAAAAAGTGTATATATAATTCGGCTCATAGAATATTAGTATCCCTAAGACAATCATCGACATTGTTTTAAGTAATTCATAATTAAAACAAACATGAGATTATGTTCCTTAAAAACCGATTGACCGTATATTAACACCACCATGACTGACTGTTTATTTTTTTCACCATTGCTTATTTTTTAAGGTTCGACATTCACCGGTGAACGGAGAGTTTAAAGCCAAACCAAACCAAAATGGCGATCGAGTTTACGAAATATTCACTTAGAAGCCTGGACTAGGGTAGCCAGAACTCTGATATGTTAATTGGTACATCGATACCTTACAAGCAAGCCTGTTAGTATTATAGTAACACAATTTTATGAATTATGGCCACTAGTGGTTTACTAAAGCAGATGTTGTCATCCTAAAGATGGAGCTTATTTATTTATGTCAGGGAGGACTTCAATACCTCGTATTGTCATGACTACATATAGTGTTTGTCAACACACAACATGTCTATGCAGTGCTGTGTAAATATGACACGTTCTGTATAGTGTTTGTCCCCCCACACATCGTGTCTGCAGTAATGTGTAAATATGACACGTTTTGTGTAGTGTTTGTCCCCCACACAACGTATATATGCAGTGGTGTGTAAACATGACACGTTATTTACAGTATTTGTCCCCATATAACGTGTCTATGAAGTGATGTGTAAATATGACACGTTCTGTATAGTGTTTGTCCCCACAAAACGTGTCTATGCAGTGGTGTGTTAACATGGCACTTTCTATGTAGTGTTTGTCCCCCACACATCATGTCTATTAATTTGTGTGTTAACATGACACTTTCTGTATAGGGTTTGTCCCCACACATCGTGTCTATGAATGTGTGTGTCAACGTGACACGTTGTTATAGTGCTTGTCCCATTCGCCGTGTCTCTGTTGTGTTATATACATGTAGATGTGACACTATCTGAATAGTGTTTGTCCCCATTGGTCGTGTCTCTGCTGTGTTGTATAGATGTGACACTTTCTGAATAGTGTTTGTCCCCATTGGTCGTATCTCTGATGTGTTATATAGATGTGACACTTTCTGAATAGTGTTTGTCCCCATTGGTCGTGTTTCTCATGTGTTATATAGATGTGACACTTTCTGAATAGTGTTTGTCCCCATTGGTCGTGTCTCTGATGTGTTATATAGATGTGACACTTTCTGAATAGTGTTTGTCTCCATTGGTCGTGTCTCTGATGTATTATATAGATGTGACACTTTCTGAATAGTGTTTGTCCCTATTGGTCGTGTCTCTGATGTGTTATATGGATGTGACACTTTCTGAATAGTGTTTGTCCCTATTGGTCGTGTCTCTGATGTGTTATATAGATGTGACACTTTCTGAATAGTTTTTGTCCCTATTGGTCGTGTTTCTCATGTGTTATATATATGTGACACTTTCTGAATAGTGTTTGTACCCACTGGTCGTGTCTCTGATGTCGTGTAGATGTGACTTGTTTTGTATAATGTTTGTCCCCTTTCGTAGTATCTCTGATGTCGTGTAGATGTGACTTGTTTTGTATAATGTTTGTCCCCTTTCGTAGTGTCTCTGATGTCGTGTAGATGTGACTTGTTTTGTATAATGTTTGTCCCCTTTCGTAGTGTCTATGTGGTGTTGTGTAGATGTGACTCGTTTTGTATAATGTTTGTCCCCTTTCGTAGTGTCTATGTGGTGTTGTGTAGATGTGACTTGTTTTGTATAATGTTTGTCCCCTTTCCTAGTGTCTATGTGGTGGTGTGTAAATATGACACGTTCTGCATAATGTTTGTCTACTTTCATGGTGGAGTGACTAATCTGTGCCAATGATTGTTCAGTGGAACGATTAATTTGTGTCAATTATTCTTTTTGATATATATCTGTATCGGAAAAACAAATCACCGATGGGAACCTCGAGTACTTTGAATCATCCCTACCAAATTTCAACAAAACCCATTCAGTTGTTCAGATGAGGTCGAAAGTATAATAAGTTTATGCCGGAGGGCGTACAGACGCCGCACTAAGAGTGATCATAATACCTCCCTTGATTTTTGGGCTTAAATAAGCTAAATTAGAATAAGTTGTAACATTACCTTTTTATTAAATTAAACTTTATTTATTTTACAACGTTTAAGAAACAAGTTAACAACTTATATAAATATTGCTTGTTGGCACGAATCTTGGCGTAAGGGTGTCGGAGAAAACCGGAGTACCCGGAAAAAACCCACGAAGCCAGGCTGATGACATCTCACGTACCACACCAGGAATCGAACCCGAGTCACATTGGCGAGAAGCGAGCGCTATCTGGCCCCTCTACTTTGGTTAATCCTCGATTCCTCATGCAATGAAAGTTTCGACGAGAAAACAAGAAGTCGATAGAAACACAAAGGCGTAAGAGAAACAGGGCGTAAGCGGAGGAGGTACATGCGGAGAGGGATGTATGTTTATGTTTCCACATTTCAGTTGCACGAGACTTGGTTGCCGACTAAAGAAATAACAAAATTTGTGTGTATGTATGTGTGTGTGTGTGTGTATGTGAGTGTTTATATAATTTCATAGAGGTTTTGTCCCCCGCACACGCTTTTCAAGGCGCGGTTACCCCGTTGAAACAGTATGATAATACCATAAAATACACGATAACTGATGTCGTGGCACTCATAATTATGTACCTGTGCTAAGGTGCAGAGCTGACAAACGGAATCACAGTGTAACAACATGTACTAATGGAAGGTGCAAAGCTGTTTAACAATTTTCATTTGCTGTTTTGAAATGCCACAAAGTAAATACTTCAGGCGTCCCTAATCTCAGTTTACAATTTTTGAAATCAGAGTTATTATTGTGAATGAACTATCACTGGAGTATGCTTCACCTGAAGTGAATGAACTATCACTGGTGGATGCTTCACCTGAAGCAAACACGACATATAAGGCTGATTTACCTCGTCGAGGAATTCTGCTCATTTTGACGCAAGTGCATTCTAAAGGAATTCTGGATATGTCTTGATCACTACTGCTTTGTTTAGTATCATTCTTGTGACCCTCGTCGATTTGTGTTGATGCATCTGAATTGGAACGTTCTCGGGTGTTTGTTGAACATTGTTGGCTTCTCTGAGGACCGTTTCTGTTCGAAGGTTTCCGTATTTTGTGAAAGCATTTGACCTCTGTTTGCTCGCTATCTGATTGGAGCCGTTTTATTTCACTTTCTGTACAATTGCAGAGACTGGAGAGAGGAGATGTCGTGGTCCCTTCCAAGGTATCGTCATTACACTTTCCGTAGTCAGACAGGGATCTACATACAGCTGTTCTGTTTTTATCCATTTGTGGCGTTTCCGTAACACCATTACTATAATTTTCATTGGGAGAAAATGATCCTGCAGGATCACTAGGTATGACACTTGAGAGATTATTACGCTTGTTCTCATGAATTTTTCTCTGTGAATCCTGATTTGCATAGTTATGGATACAATGTGCTTCTCTGCACTGGAAATTTGAATCATTCCTAGGATATTGTCTGCCTTGAGGATCTCTCTCTTGTATGTTCCTTTGTGACCTCGGGCAGGTGGATGACTGCAACGGTGTATCCGGGTTTTGAAAACGTGCATGATTACGTAGTTGCAGGGAAGTCGTGCCATTATTGGGAGAGTTCCTAGCCGCAGCACTGTGTGCACCTCTACGAGGATCTTGACGAGGAAAGCCGTTATTGGTTACGTGCCCGTCGACGGTGTGGAAATGACTGTGGGACGTCATGTAGTGGTCACTACCTGGCTGTGGACATTCTGGACAAGAACATACAGATATTGTAGGATGTCCCGTTGTTGTTTGGCGTAACATGTGGGCATCGTGCATCCTCTGAATTTCTGAATAAGAAAAAAGTAAATTAATATCTAACGGAGTTTCAAAATCCAAAGGCTATTTTTCGTATTATAATTCATGAGTTCAAGCGATATTCAACATTTATGTAAGTATTAAGAATTCTGTTAGATGGTTATGGGAACAAAGAAATACTTAGAATAAGATGTGTGTTCCTCGGCGACCAGAATCCCTCGCTTCATTGTAATGAGGTATATATATATATATCACACTACTTGCCTGGCAGATAGGCTGGTATGACAGAATCAGCATTCGCGCCCAATTCCACGATAGCAATCTGTAAATGTCTGATAGTGACCTTTTTATCCTGGGCCTCTTGAAGCATGACCATTGTCGGCGATTCTCCACGCATCTCCCTCAAGTGCTGTGAGAAATAGAAGTGACATTAAAATAACAATAACTGATATTACGTACTGTTGTTTATTGTTCGAAATATTTGAGGAAGACATACGTGTATATCGTTAAGATGACAACTGAACATGCCATTATATAGCAGAAATATATATATATATATATATATATATATAGTCATAGACAGTCGAAAATCAAAGTGCATTTGAACAAATGTATTGCAGTTCATTAATGCGTCTTCCAAGAGTTTCAGATCCACGAGATCTGACTTTGGTATTGTAGGTGGGCCCGTAAACTGGTTAACCACACCATTTGTTTGGCTTTTGTCAAATTAAATGACCGTCCTAAGTCGGTATCGTAATTGCACTACAATCAAATATTTTTGTAATGTGTTAAATGTTCTATTATATTATTTATATTCATGTATTGTATAGCTCCATGGTGACTTCTGCCACATAACTGAGCCGGTAACTCCTCTTTTTTCTTGTGGTTCATTAATGCGTCTTCCTGGGGTTTCAGATCCACGAGATCTGACTTTGGTATTGTATAGTATATGGTATATTGTATAGTGTTCGATAAACCCCTATCACACGGCTACAATTACAACAGCTTCAAATGTTGCTTTTTTACAAATCGAAAGCTAAGTTTTTCTCCTGTGACAATTATACCTGCAACAGCAGTAAAGTATGTGCATGGTTCATATGCATGTTTTAACATTTATTGCATACTTACCCGCAGTGTTTGGCCGTCGAATCCCAGCTTGTAATCACAGATTTTGTCCAAGAGTTGTGCGAGGTGCTCCATCGTAACATTAGTTACTGAATGAGAATCGAATACGAGAGCTATTTTCCATTTGGCCTCATAAGGTAGAAAGGTAAGGGGGTAAGGATACAAGTCAAGAGAACCCATGATTCTGAAACGAAAAGGTCAATATAAATCATCACCACTCATAATCATTATATATTAGGATTATTATACCCCTGGTTGTAGTATTGTGTGGTTATGACATTATCTATAAAGGATCATTATACCCCTGGTTGTGGTATTGTGTGGTTATGACATTATCTATAAAGGGTTATTATACCTTTGGTTGTGGTATTGTGTGGTTGTGACATTATCTATACAGGGTTATTATACCCCTGGTTGAGACATTATCTATACAGGGTTATTATACCCCTGGTTGTGATATTGTGTGGTTATGACATTATCTATACAGGGTTATTATACCTTTGGTTGTGGTATTGTGTGGTTATGACATTATCTATACAGGGTTATTTATACCCCTGGTTGTGGTATTGTGTGGTTGTGACATTATCTATACAGGGTTATTTATACCCCTGGTTGTGATATTGTGTGGTTGTGACATTATCTATACAGGGTTATATATACCCCTGGTTGTGGTATTGTGTGGTTGTAACATTTTCTATACAGGGTTATTATACCCCTGGTTGTGGTATTGTGTGGTTGTAACATTTTCTATACAGGGTTATTATACCCCTGGTTGTGGTATTGTGTGGTTGTGACATTATCTATACAGGGTTATTATACCCCTGGTTGTGATATTTTGTGGTTATGACATTATCTATACAGGGTCATTTATACCCCTGGTTGTGATATTGTGTGGTTGTGACATTATCTATACAGGGTTATTATACCCCTGGTTGAGACATTATCTATACAGGGTTATTATACCCCTGGTTGTGGTATTGTGTGGTTGTAACATTTTCTATACAGGGTTATTATACCCCTGGTTGTGGTATTGTGTGGTTGTAACATTTTCTATACAGGGTTATTATACCCCTGGTTGTGGTATTGTGTGGTTATGACATTATCTATACAGGGTCATTTATACCCCTGGTTGTGATATTGTGTGGTTGTGACATTATCTATACAGGGTTATTATACCCCTGGTTGTGGTATTGTGTGGTTGTAACATTTTCTATACAGGGTTATTATACCCCTGGTTGTGGTATTGTGTGGTTGTAACATTTTCTATACAGGGTTATTATACCCCTGGTTGTGGTATTGTGTGGTTATGACATTATCTATACAGGGTTATTATACCCCTGGTTGTGGTATTGTGTGGTTATGACATCATCTATACAGGGTTATTATACCCCTGGTTGTGGTATTGTGTGGTTATGACATTATTTATACAGGGTTATTATACCTTTGGTTGTGGTATTGTGTGGTTATGACATCATCTATACAGGGTTATTATACCCCTGGTTGTGGTATTATGGCATTATCTGTACAATGTTACAGTCATCACCAGTATACACTGGTTTGTCGTCCGAGTGACGTGAGCTTTCATGGCGGATTTGACTAAACAAATAGTAGTTGCTTACTCCCTTCGTGAATGAGATCTCGTCCCGGACAGTGGTCGCTTACTTCCCTCCTGAATCAGATCTTACCCCTGACAGAAGTCGCTTACTTTTCTCCTGAATCAGATCTCACCCCTGACAGCAGTCACTTACTCTTCTCCTGAATCAGATAATGCCCCATAACAGTAGTCGCTTACTTTCCTCCTGAATCAGATCTCACCTATGACAGTAGTTGCTTAATCTTTCCCTGAATCGGATCTCAATCCTGACAGTAGTCCCTTACTATTCCCCTGAATCAGATCTCACCCCTGACAGCAGTCGCTTACTTCCCTCCTGAATCAGATCTCGCCCCTGACAGTAGTAGCTTACTGATTTCCTTAATCAGATCTCACCCCTGACAGTAGTCGCCTACTCTTCTCCTGAATCAGATCGCACTTCTGACAGCAGTCGCTTACTCTTCCCATTAATCAGATCTCACCCCTGAGAGTAGTCGCTTACTCCCCTCCTAAATAAGATCTCACCCTTGACAGTAGTCGCTTACTCCCCTCCTGAATCAGATCTCACCCCTGACAGTAGTCACTTACTCCTCTCCTGAATCAGATCTCACCCCTGACAGTAGTCGCCTTCTCTTTCCCTGAATCAGATTTCACCCCTGACAGTAGTCGCTTACTCTTCCCCTGAATCAGATCTCACCCCTGACAGCAGTCGCTTACTCTTCCCCTGAATCAGATCTCACCCTTGACAGCAGTCGCTTACTTCCTTCGTAACTCAGATCTCACCCCTGACAGTAGTAGCTTATTCTTCCACTGAATCAGATCTCACCACAGACAGCAGTCGCTTACTCTTCCCCTGATTCAGATCTCATCCCTGACAGCAGTCGCTTACTCTTCCCCTGGATCAGATCTCACCCTTGACAGCAGTCGCTTACTTCCTTCGTAACTCAGATCTCACCCCTGACAGTAGTCGCTTATTCTTCCACTGAATCAGATCTCACCACTGACAGCAGTTGCTTACTCTTCCCCTGAATCAGATCTCATCCCTGACAGCAGTCGCTTACTTCCCTCCTAAATCAGATCTCACCCCTGACTGTAGTCGCTTATTCTTCCCCTGAATCAGATCTCATCCCTGACAGCAGTCGCTTACTTCCTTCCTAAATCAGATCTCACCCCTGACTCTAGTCGCTTATTCTTCCGCTGAATCAGATCTCACCCCTGACAGCAGTCGCTCACTCTTCCTCTGAATCAGATCTCACCCCTGACAGCAGTCGCTTACTTCCCTCCTGAATCAGATCTCACCCCTGACAGTTGTCGCTTACTCTTCTGCTGAATCAGATCTCACCCCTGACAGTACTCGCCTACTCTTCCCCTGAATCAGATCTCATCCCTGACAGTAGTCCCTTACTCTTCTCCTGAATCAGATCTCGCCCCTGACAGTAGTAGCTTACTGATTTCCTTAATCAGATCTCACCCCTGACAGTAGTCGCCTACTCTTCTCCTGAATCAGATCGCACTTCTGACAGCAGTCGCTTACTCTTCCCCTGAATCAGATCTCACCCCTGAGAGTAGTCGCTTACTCCCCTCCTAAATAAGATCTCACCCTTGACAGTAGTCGCTTACTCCCCTCCTGAATCAGATCTCACCCCTGACAGTAGTCACTTACTCCTCTCCTGAATCAGATCTCACCCCTGACAGTAGTCGCCTTCTCTTTCCCTGAATCAGATTTCACCCCTGACAGTAGTCGCTTACTCTTCCCCTGAATCAGATCTCACCCCTGACAGCAGTCGCTTACTCTTCCCCTGAATCAGATCTCACCCTTGACAGCAGTCGCTTACTTCCTTCGTAACTCAGATCTCACCCCTGACAGTAGTAGCTTATTCTTCCACTGAATCAGATCTCACCACAGACAGCAGTTGCTTACTCTTCCCCTGAATCAGATCTCATCCCTGACAGCAGTCGCTTACTCTTCCACTGAATCAGATCTCACCACTGACAGCAGTTGCTTACTCTTCCCCTGAATCAGATCTCATCCCTGACAGCAGTCGCTTACTTCCCTCCTAAATCAGATCTCACCCCTGACTGTAGTCGCTTATTCTTCCCCTGAATCAGATCTCATCCCTGACAGCAGTCGCTTACTTCCTTCCTAAATCAGATCTCACCCCTGACAGTAGTCGCTTATTCTTCCCCTGAATCAGATCTCACCCCTGACAGCAGTCGCTCACTCTTCCTCTGAATCAGATCTCACCCCTGACAGCAGTCGCTTACTTCCCTCCTGAATCAGATCTCACCCCTGAGAGTAGTCGCTTACTCCCCTCCTAAATAAGATCTCACCCTTGACAGTAGTCGCTTACTCCCCTCCTGAATCAGATCTCATCCCTGACAGTAGTCCCTTACTCTTCTCCTGAATCAGATCTCACCCCTGACAGTAGTCGCCTACTTTTCTCCTGAATCAGATCTCACCCCTGACAGCAGTCACTTACTCTTCTCCTGAATCAGATCTCACCCCTGACAGCAGTGGCTTACTCTTCCCCTGAATCAGATCTCATCCCTGACAGCAGTCGCTTACTTCCTTCCTAAATCAGATCTCACCCCTGACAGTAGTCGCTTATTCTTCCACTGAATCAGATCTCACCACTGACAGCAGTTGCTTACTCTTCCCCTGAATCAGATCTCATCCCTGACAGCAGTCGCTTACTCTTCCACTGAATCAGATCTCACCACTGACAGCAGTTGCTTACTCTTCCCCTGAATCAGATCTCATCCCTGACAGCAGTCGCTTACTTCCCTCCTGAATCAGATCTCACCCCTGACAGCAGTCGCTTATTCTTCCACTGAATCAGATCTCACCCCTGACAGTTTTCGCTTACTCTTCTGCTGAATCAGATCTCACCCCTGACAGTAGTCGCTTATTCTTCCACTGAATCAGATCTCACCACTGACAGCAGTTGCTTACTCTTCCCCTGAATCAGATCTCATCCCTGACAGCAGTCGCTTACTTCCCTCCTAAATCAGATCTCACCCCTGACTGTAGTCGCTTATTCTTCCCCTGAATCAGATCTCATCCCTGACAGCAGTAGCTTACTTCCTTCCTAAATCAGATCTCACCCCTGACTCTAGTCGCTTATTCTTCCGCTGAATCAGATCTCACCCCTGACAGCAGTCGCTCACTCTTCCTCTGAATCAGATCTCACCCCTGACAGCAGTCGCTTACTTCCCTCCTGAATCAGATCTCACCCCTGACAGTTTTCGCTTACTCTTCTGCTGAATCAGATCTCACCCCTGACAGTAGTCGCTTATTCTTCCACTGAATCAGATCTCACCACAGACAGCAGTTGCTTACTGTTCCCCTGAATCAGATCTCACCCCTGACAGTTGTCGCTTACTCTTCTCCTGAATCAGATCTCACCCCTGACAGTAGTCGCCTACTCTTCCCCTGAATCAGATCTCATCCCTGACAGTAGTCCCTTACTCTTTTCCTGAATCAGATCTCACCCCCGACAGTAGTCCCTTACTATTCTCCTGAATCAGATCTCATCCCTGACAGCAGTTGCTTACTCTTGCCGGGCACCTGATCTCATCCCTGGTTTTCGGGGTACATGAAATCCTCACCCTGATCACCAAGGATACATAAGATTCTCACCCTGGTTTCCATGGATACCATCGTGGTACTTTATTGTGAGTGCTAGTCACATAGGATATTAACGTATTCGCTTTTTAGATTGCATCATGTGACCTAATGGACTATAACAAGTGTAGTAGGAAACTGCTACAAATGAACGTACTATAAAATGATTTCTTTTCATCGTTTTGGCTGGCTTATTCTATTTTATTCCAACATTCCCATACAGCAGACAATATTTATGTATAATAATACAACTTGAAACTTCCTGCACTCGAGAAGGATATTATATTGTGATGTGGATTCTGTCGTTAGAAACGCGGTAGCATTAATTATAGGAGTTACAACAATGAATGTGTACTAGGTTGGGTATTTCATGCACTGCGATCGTTTGTAGTAAACAACTGATCATAACATTCGTGACATACCCCTTGCTCTTTGTTGTCAGATAGCATCTGCTACGAAGTGCTCTGAAATTTGATTTCCCCAAGGAAACATGACCCTTTAACACAACATAATGATGTGTACAAAAACCGTAGCAGAATTCCAACATCCGTTCAAAAATGTGATTTACTGATACAACTCCGGAATATAGCACAAATTTATGAGATATTCTAGTTACATACAAGTATATCACAGTGGCCACATATTTATCAGTAAAAATCCAGACTTTGCACCAAAAATGGCCGAGTAGTTTGGCTAATACACATGTGGGCCCCCCTTTTCGGAATCCTGGATCCGCCACTGTATCATGCTTAGAATATCAAAGACACAATTCTAGTTACATACAAGTATACCGTGTTTAGAATATCAAAGACACAATTTAATTTCGAATGATTGAACGTTCTAAGTAGACACGGCCATCGCTGTGTAAGTGACTCTGTGACGGGTTTTTGTTTCCTTTTGTTTTTCTTTTGTCATGGGTGAACGTTGTCTTATAGTGGCACTTGGTGGAATATTAAGCCGTATTGTAAATTAATGAATGCCTCCATTTTTACTTGTATGGGGGTAGTCATATGAATAGAATAGCACCAATTAATATCATTCGCATATGATATTCAATGAAACCTTTGTTTTGACAAGAGATCAATGTTGTGATATATGTAAGGACGTGTAGGCCAGAGAATACGGCATGATGTAGTCTAGAGTCTCGTACCTCTGTTATCTTGTTTACCCCCTTCTCCAAATTTAACATCTTCACAATTAAAGAAATTATATATCATATATGTTATGATAAATGATTTAGCATTTCACATAATATAATCAATTGAAAGGCTCGTTCAACAATAAAGTTACACTAACTAGATAGAGGAGACCAAACCTTGTATAGATAACTCTGAGATTTCCCCTGTCCTGAAACGAGAGTATCATAGTGGGAGGAGTTAAATGTTTCGATAAATTACACGTCACGTTGAAACATATTTCATTAATACAGAGTATTAATAAGTTCTAGTACAGGCTTAAATGTTGACATCATAGCAATGGTACAGCATCCTCTCTAGGATGACATCCTAGTAGTGGCCAAACATCCTCAATAAGATGACAACAGTCAAACACCCTTTGTAGGATATCCTAGTTAGAGTTATACAACCTCGCAAGAATATCCTAGTCAGGGTCATACAACCTCGCAAGGATATCCTAGTCAGGGTCATACAAGCTCTCAAGGACATCCTAGTCAGGGTCATACAAGCTCTCAAGGATATCCTAGTCAGGGTCATACAAGCTCTCAAGGATATCCTAGTCAGGGTCATACAAGCTCTCAAGGATATTCTAGTCAGGGTCATACAAGCTCTCAAGGATATTCTAGTCAGGGTCATACAAGCTCTCAAGGATATCCTAGTCAGGGTCATACAACCTCTCATGGATATCCTAGTCAACGCCATGCATCCTCTCAAGGATATCCTAATAAGGGTCATACGACCTCTCAAGGATATCCTAGTCAGCGTCATACAACTTTTAAAGATATCCTAGTCAGCGTCATACAACTCTTAAAGATATCCTAGTCAGGGTCATACAACTCTTAAGGATATCCTAGTCAGGGTCATACAACTCTTAAGGATATCCTAGTTAGGGTCATACAACTTCTCAAGGATATCCTAATCAGGGTCATACAACCTCTCAAGGATATCCTAGTCATGGTCATACACCCTCTCAAGGATATCCTACTTAAATTTATACAACCTCTCAAGGACATCCTAGTCAGCGTCATACAACTCTTAAAGATATCCTAGTCAGGGTCATACAACTCTTAAGGATATCCTAGTCAGGGTCATACAACTCTTAAGGATATCCCAGTCAGGGTCATACACTTTCTCAAGGATATCCTAGTCAGGGTAATACACCCTTTTAAGGATATCCTAGTCAGGGTCATACATCCTCTCAAGGATATCCTAGTAAGGCTCATACAACCTCGCAAGGATATCTTAGTCAGGGTCATACAAGCTCTCAAAGATATCCTAGTCAGGGTCATACAAGCTCTCAAAGATATCCTAGTCAGGGTCATACACCGTCTGTAGGATATTCTAGTCAGGGTCAAACATCGTATATAAGATATCGCAGTCCTGGTCAAACGTCCTATGTAGCATATCCTGATCCTAGTCCTGGTCAAACATTCCTTTTAGGATGACATTGTAGTCAGGGTCAAACATTCTCTTCAGGCAGACATTTCGTCCGAGTTCCTTTGCTTGGCTATCCAAGATGCTACAAGTCTACAGCTGAACTGCCCAGTATGATCAGAGAAAGATAGCATAACAAACAAGTCGGAGATATGGACATCAGTTTACAGGCTTTGTCATATGTAGTACTACCAGAGAACCAACTGGACCAACGTACTTATTACATAACAAAACTACAACAAAGCGCAACCAATATGATAAGAGTACAGCCAACAGGAAACACGTACAACCAACCTAACCAGAATGCAAACAAGCGATGGGATTAACGTACAATCAACAGGACCAATTTACAAACAAGAGGGCCGACTAGAACCAACAGAACTAAGTGCCCAGCCTTAGATTCGATCTCGTGACTTTCTTATGAGTTCGACTATGTTGCATTGATGGAAGAAAAGGGAAAGATCTCCAAAATACATATGGTCGGCCATTTTCTGATTATATGGAATGCATGCAAGCCCGAATCCAAGGACCAGTAATCTGTAATGCTTAGTGTCTTATAATTCGCAAAAAAATGATTTCAAACGATTTCTACGGTGTCGAAGGAATCAAAGTCTGTAGGTAGTACGGAAACGTTTGGGTGCCTGATGTTGTTGTGTTGTAAATAGGTATCATGACAAAAATAAAATTGACTTGCCGAGGTTAACAAAACTTTATCAAGGTCGAAAAGTTGCCGTAAACTGTCCTTAAACGAGTTCTTTTGGGCAACTTTTCATCTGTAAAACAATAAGTTGATTTTCTTTAAGTCAAAATAACTTTATGCGATTTGCCTCATGTCAATTTTAAAATAAATCGTCGTAATAAAGTCGCATTTCCATGAAAATTAAGAATTATTGACATCATTTTTTGATATGTTGGAATAAACATGCTACAAACGAGAATTTTATGTCGAGTTATTGTTTTAAAATTACCAATTCGAGATTTCGCATGTCAATTTTTCTTCGAAATCGAGTTATCAATTTTGCATTTGTATGAAAATCTCGAAATATTGACTTTGTTGAAGTGTACGTGATGCGATAAAGTAACACTTATGGATATACTTTTTGACGACTTGACACCAAACTCATCACTTCAGCGACTTTTATAGGTCAAGATGATCAAAGGAAATGATATTGGGCTGGGTTGATGTGAACTCTCCATTGAAAGAGTGTTTAACCATTTTGTTTAGATACATGTATCTTGTCTAAGACGTGAAGTAGAGAGAGTAGTGGTTGGGACAAGGAGCAAGTCATCAGGATGAAAGGAGGGATGGTGACCCCCCCTAACTTTTGCAAAAGAGATCTTTCTTTCCTCGTTACTATATATAAAATGTATATTAATTCCATAAAGGAAAGCTCTAATTAAAAAAAAAACTTTTCAAATCACATGACACTTTCTTTCTTTTTATTTGCTCTCGAATGAGCACATTGTACATGTATATGCTCAGTCAGTCAAATGTATTAAGTATACAACATATTGTGTAAAGAAGCAAGTACTGGAATATACTTAAATCAAGTTCTCTCCTTGTGATGAACTTTAAATGAATGATTAGATGGCAAGAAACCGGTTGGGTTTTTTTTTGGGGGGGGGGGGGGTGGTTATTAATTTTTTAAGGGGTTTTTTTTTCAAAGGTGCCTGTACCATATCATTATGGAAATTTTTGTCTTTTAAATATTTGCATAAAGCTAAGAGATCAATGTTTGGGAAGAATTTAGACAAATTTGGGGGAAAACAGGAAGGTCGACAATGACATTTTCATTGGGAAGGGTCGTTATAACGGACTTGTTGTGAAGAGAAAACACCCACTGGATACTTAGAATATACAGTGGCGGATTTAGAGAGGGACTCCCTTTTTCGCTACAGATTTGCAAGATTAAAAACACTCAAATAATAAGAATAAAAATCCACACTTTGCTGTTCTGTTAAAATAAGAAGTTATGAAGAAATAAATAACTGTTTCTGGAAAACATATCTGTTTTTGGAAATAAATCTATACATGACATCCAGCATATAAATAATGGCCGTCAAGAAGTATATCAGTAAGTAGTACTTTTTCGAATCACGTCGGCTTCAACAAAGTCAATAATTCGAGATTTTCATACAAATGCGAGTTTGATAACTCGATTTCGAAGAGAAATCGACTTATGAAATCTCGATTTGATATTTTTAAACAATAACTCGACATAAAATTCTCGTTTTTAGCACGTTTATTTCAACATTTCAACAAAAATGGTGTCAATAACTCTTGATTTTCATGGTAATTCGACTTTATTACGATAGTTTTATTTTAAAATTGACATGCGGGAAATCGCATAAAGTTAACTTGACCAGAGACATATATACACAGAGACTGGAAACTCCCATTGAATGCTATATAGCTCCCTGACATGTGTATATATGTCTCTGACTTGACTTAAAGAAAATCAACTTATTGTTTTATAGATGACAAGTTACCCAAAAGAACTCGTTTAAGGACAGTTTACGCCAACTTTTTGACTTCATTACGTCATCAACTTTTATTAATCTCGGCAAGTCAAATTTAATTTTGTCATGATACTTACTTACAACACAACACAACAACACCAGGCACCAAAACGTTTCCGTAGTACGGAGACCAATTCACCTTTATTCGGTGACCTTCGTGTAGAAAATCTTTTTACATGTGGTATTATTTCTAACGTCAGTCAAAAATGGGTGTTATCTGCCTTCTATATTTAAAGTTGTATACACTACAATTTGGTATAATTTAAAAAATAAGAGTATATTAAAACAAAAACTGTATTTTTCTCGTATCGCTGAAGTTATTAACTTTGCGTTAATAACATTTTTTGTTGCTTCAAACCCCCGGAGATATCAAAATAAAAAGAAAATACTTCGTAAATAAAGCGGGTATTCTACAAATGTGTAACGATATACTGATTTCGCGCATGCGCAGTTTAATCAAAACAAATACGAGGAAGGGAAACTCCAAAAGAAAACATTTCAGTAAATACTAACTTTAGCAGACTTGACTGCAGATTTTTAAAGTTACTCGTCAATTTTTTTACCTCACCCTCCATGATGCGGCTTCCGAATTAGATCACGTGATAAGTTGGTTGTAAACATTCTGTTTAGAAACATCGCGTTTTAAACAGCAATATCTCAACTTATACGACGAATTTGATCACAACATTTGCTAGGGTTCTTTTTTAATATGTTTCAGGCTAATATATGTAATCAAAACAATTAAGAATAAATTTACCTATATAATAAACTGTACTAGCGAACATGGGGTATGCAGCTTTAAGTTTTGTACTTGAAATGCAATGCGTTCACAAAGCAAACGCCATGGGGCGAATAGTATAGGCGTAAAAGGGAGGGGGTGTTGTTCTTTCATGGTGATGATTATTTTTATCATTATTTTGTTTTTGTTATGGAGGTTTGTTTTGTTTATATCTTGAATTATTTTGAAAACCTTATTAAAAGCACCAATACCACTGTATATAATGCATTTCTTCATTACATTTAATCTGTCTATAATGGGGCGCAGTTGGCCTCAGGAATGTATGACGTCATTGGAAAACCCATGAACTAGATTTATATACAATTGAAAAAGCACTTTAAATGTCAAATTTTCTTTTATCAAGACGAAAACGAGGTCAAGGTCCAAACATGTCATCACGTAGGCAGATGAAAATATAAATATCAAAGAATGATCTTAAATTTCGTTCTATAAAATACATTTTACAGTTGAATAAATAGTAAAAATAGTGCATTCGCTGTGGATATGACTACATGTCATTCGCTGTGAATGTGACTACATACCATTCGTTGTGAATGAGTACGTATCATTCGCTGTGAATATGACTACGTATCATTCGTTGTGAATGAGTACGTATCATTTGCTGTGAATATGACTACATACCATTTGTTGTGAATGATTACGTATCATTCGCTGTGAATATGACTACATATCACTCGCTGTGAATATGACTACATATCATTCGTTGTGAATATGACTACGTATCATTTGTTGTGAATATGACTACATATATCAATCGCTGTGAATATGACTACATATCATTCGTTGTGAATATGTCTACGTATCATTCGTTGTGAATGAATACGTATCATTTGCTGTGAATATGTCTACATATCATTCGTTGTGAATGACTACGTAACATTCGCTGTGAATACGACTACATATCATTCGCTGTGAATATGACTACATATCATTCGTTGCGAATGAGTACGTATCATTTGCTGTGAATATGACTACATACCATTTCTTGTGAATGTTTACGTATCATTCGCTGTGAAGACGACTACATATCATTCGTAAGAATATGACTACGTATCATTCGTTGTGAATGAGTACGTATCATTTGCTGTGAATATGACTACATATCATTCGTTGTGAACGAGTACTATCATTTGCTGTGAATATGACTACGTATCATTCGTTGTGAATGTGACTACATACCATTCGTTGTGAATGATTACGTATCATTCGCTGTGAATACGACTACATATCATTCGCTGTGAATATGACTACATATCATTCGCTGTGAATATACGTATCATTCGTTGTGAATGAGTACGTATCAATAGCTGTGAATATGACTACATACTATTTGTTGTTAATGACTACGTATCATTCGCTGTGAATATGATTACATATCATTCACTGTGAATATGACTACATATCACTCGCTTTGAATATGACTACGTATCATTCGTTGTGAATGAGTACGTATCATTTGCTGTGAATATGACTACATATCATTGGTCGTGAATGACTATCATTCGCTGTGAATACGACTACATATCATTCGCTGTGAATATGACTACATATCATTCGCTGTGAATATGACTACGTATCATTTGTTGTGAATGAGTACGTGTCAATTGCTGTGAATATGACTACATACTATTTGTTGTGAATGATTACGTATCATTCGCTGTGGATATGACTACGTATCATTCGCTGTGAATGTGACTACGTATCATTCACTTGAATATGATGACTTTATCAATTCCACTATACGCTACATTATCTTGGATTTGCATTTGCATGCACTTAACCAGATGGACTGACGGGTAATATACATGTAGAGAAAACATTATAAGTCATTACCATCATAACTATATCGATAAAATATTACACTATTCATACTCTATAAGTGCTTATACCTGCCAAAATTATAAGAACAGAACGTTAAAGAAACACTATCTCTCAGCGAATTTATAAGTTTTGAAACTTACTATAAGCTTCTTAGTTCACATTTGTATATACTAGACACTACTTCGAAGATTTACAAAACATCTTTTGAAAATATTGTACCATTAACTAGATACCAAGGTCGGAAATATCGTGCTTTTCTCCGCAATTTCACGCCTAGGTAATGAATATTCATGAGCCATCAATCATGTGACCGCATTAAAACGACAAAAATGTCTTTAATCACATATAGTTTTTTCTCTACTTTTCATGTCCGAATCGCTAAACAAATTCTTTCTTTCCCGTTTCCTTTTCACTCTCTCCGTTTTGTTGATACTTTTGTTTCTGTCTCGCTTCGGAATATATCTTTGCGCATGCACGAAAGCGGCGCTTTCGGCAACTATGGATAATTTATGTGCACTTTACAAAAATTCATTTTATTTTATAAATAATGCATGATCTTTGCAGAAGTAAAGTTTCAAATTTTTTTGTTTACGAAAACTTTATATCTTTGGAAAGTCTACAAAAATAGCACATCAATGATTTTTTTAGTAGCTGTAAATTCAGGCTGTGAGGGAAAGTGCCTCTTTAATCTGCAGTCTATATCTATAATATCCACTTCGCCTTTGAGACTTACTGACTCGTGGATCTCCACTGAGACTATATAACAAATAATACTGGGGCTCGGTATTGAGAATTCGGAATTTTCTCCGTCTTAAAACACCAAGTGATTTTGGGGTAGTGGTGAGGCCTCGGCTCGGATGACCGGTGATTTTTATTAGTCAATAAAAGCTGGCACGTGCTGTGTTAGATTCTCATTTTAGAACATCAGTATTTCTGTATAATAGTATAAGCTTTATACATTGCTAGTATAGACGGTACGATCACACGAAGATTTCTATTGTAGCATACTGTTTTACTTTACACACAAAAGAACGTGTCATGCAGAAGCCCTAAATAGTAAAATACACGAGTTTATAAGTAAACTTTGAAGAGCAATGCTTTCTATGAGAGGCTTTCAAGATATGCTCGTAAAATTATAAAAATTGTATACTCTGAAGAGTTGAATTACTGAAGATTAAAATGTACTAAAGTCCCTGGCAATTGTTCAATTAACTTGATCCAAATCATGACCCCGCTTCTTCGCGTGGGCCTGTGACATATCTTAATACAAGTGGCTACCAAATAGTCCAGCTGAAAAGTGAAATAGACCGTAAAGATATTAGTGATGAGGCTGACAGGTACTATGGCTCCCCACTCTCCCTCCTTCCATCCCAAATCTTCTTCCTACCACCGCGTCTCACGCTCATGTTTCTCCCATCTCCCCTACTCCTTCCATCTCTCATCCCCACCCTCATGTCTCTCCCATCTCCCCTACTCCTTCCATCTCTCATCCCCACCCTCATGTCTCTCCCATCCCCCTTACTCCTTCCATCTCTCATCCCCACCCTCATGTCTCTCCCATCTCCCTTACTCCTTCCATCTCTCATCCCACCCTCATGTCTCTCCCATCTCCCCTACTCCTTCCATCTCTCATCCCCACCCTCATGTCTCTCCCGTCTCCCTTACCCCTTCCATCTCTCATCCCCACTCTCATGTCTCTCCCATCTCCCCTACTTCCATCTCTCATCCCCACCCCATGTCTCTCCCATCTCCCCTACTCCTTCCATCTCTCATCCCCACCCTCATGTCTCTCCCATCTCCCTTACTCCTTCCATCTCTCATCCCCACCCTCATGTCTCTCCCATCTCCCTTACTCCTTCAATGTCTCATCCCCACCCTCGTGCCTCTCCCATCTACCTTACTCCTTCCATCTCTCATCCCCACCCTCATGTCTCTCCCATCTCCCTTACTCCTTCCATCTCTCATCCCCACCCTCATGTATCTCCCATCTCCCCTATTCCTTCCATCTCTCATCCTATCTCTCCCACGTTATCTCTGCACCCTTCAATGTATGAAAGAGACCACTAACAAGAACAATTTTCTGTAAGATTTAACCGTGCACAAGATCACATAGACACGGTCGGGTATATTTGTTTTTCACCTTGCATTGCACGAGATCTGCACATGATAACCAGGTATGTATATTTACCCTTCACCCAGTATCTTTAGTGGAAGTGCACCGTTTACACAACAACACAAATGAGTACACAGAATTTATGGTAAATTTACTTAAATGATTCACATAATGAATATTGTAAGATAATTTGTGTGAATTACCCATGGGATTTATCGGCAGTGGAACCCTCTGAACCCTTCACAAGGGTTCTACACCGAGCCCAGAACAGTGCTGATACCGATCACCACGATTTTATGCTAGTTGCGCAAAATCAGGTGTATTTGACGAGTTTTAAATTCTCTCGCATTGTCATAATTAATATTGACATGCAAACGTCTTTACCGACAGGCTTGTGGAAGATTCCTCGATTAGACAGTAATAACGTTTAATACGCTAGAAATCATTGGACTTTAATACCACTTTAAGCTTTTTTAAAAAGTCAGAAAAAGTTCTACAAATAGCCAGATGTTTGTTTGAGTTTTGGGATTTTTTTTTTGGTTTTATGTCTCACGAATTTATTTTTTCACTTAAATGGTGACATTTGCCTGATGCATCGCAAAGATTGATTGATTATTTTTCACTCCACGATTATTTCACGTATGTCGTGACGGCACCTGTCTGACGCATTGCATCATAGCAGTTTATACCTTTGCAACTGACCCTCCCGAGGTAGTGAGGGATTTTGTTGCGAAACACGGGATCTCGGTTGTTACGTGACATGAGATCTCGGTTGTTACGTGCCATTGGATCTCGGTTATTACGTGACATGGGATCTCGGTTGTTATGCGACATGGAATCTCGGTTGTTACTGTCTCGTCGAAAGAAAGGACACCAGACAGCCGCCGGCGTGACTCGAACCCATATCCTGTCAGTTTTACGACGTCTCCGGCGTGACTCGTACCCATATCTTGTCAGTCTTACGACGTCTCTGGATGTCAAATGAACAGGTAAAATCGGTCAGATGAAGGAACTTCATTTGCATTTTATGATCAGTAAAAACCATAAAATACCGGTGTACTCTTGTTTTGGAATGAAAGATCAATGAATTACAGATGAAAGTTCAGTTACCCTTGCCAACATTTTGAAAGTAACTGTTCAATACCTAAAACACTTTCTATTTCTGAACGTGGTTTGCGGCGTCGACGATCCGGGTTCGATTCCCGGGTTGCGCCACTATGTTTAAGAGGTTGGTAACCTCCTGCTTCCATGTCGCGATATAACTGAGATATTGTTGAAAGCGACGTAAAACACCAATCAACCAACCAACAAACTGAACGTTGAAACTTGATAGAGACACATTTGAGATACATATAGTATAATCATAAACACTTGACTTGAGTCAAAATCAGTGACACGGGCAGACCTGTCCATTACATATATACATAATAACATCTGTTATCTCCTGAAATATGCAGTTCAACATTTGTTAGCGCCCCCTCCCCCTTCTCTATCCCCAATTTCAAATTAAAGCAAGGAGAAGAAATCTGGTTCTGACGATGTTCGAACCTGGCCTGGCAGTTGAAAAATGTATGTTTTTATTGTTTTGTTTGTTTGTTTGTTTGGTTTTTTTTGGGGGGGGGGGTGTTTGTCTCCGATGAGGCAGAATAAATGATACCTCATGTCACGGTATAAATTGGGACATTAAAGATCCCTTACTGATTCTGATGGGTCATGTCAGGTACATAGATAAATATTTCGATACTCTAGCATCAGATCATTGGTGCCGCCACAATACAAACGCAATACTATTGGTGTTGGAGGAAAATAAAAAAAAACAAAGTAAAAATCCAGAACTTTTTTTTCATACCAAGCTACTATTCGTTACTTTCGATTTAGCAAAGGGTGTACGCTATCGCGTAAGATTGTGAAATACCAACCGTGGGATTGTCCCACCTTTCGTGACCGAATTATAGGAAATGAAATGTCAAACTTACCTGGAAATCAAAACAGGTTTAGAACTACCAATAAGTGGCTAAATGTTGTCCACTAATGTATAACATCCATGAATAACTCTTTTCAACGATCACAATGTTTATCAATAGTTTGTAAACTTCGTCAAACGCTAAATACCGTGGCAGCGGCCGACAGTCAGCAAACTACCCTTGCTTGCTACCCGAGACCTTCCGAATGTGCAAAGTCAGCTACGCACTACTAGACTAA
Organism: Pteria penguin; assembly: GCA_035048485.1. Classification (NCBI taxonomy): domain Eukaryota; kingdom Metazoa; phylum Mollusca; class Bivalvia; order Pterioida; family Pteriidae; genus Pteria; species Pteria penguin. The sequence goes on along the minus strand of CM068591.1, from coordinate 4,662,104 downwards.
TCCAGTGGTGAATCCAGCATGGCGTTGACATAGTAGTATGGTAGTGTAGTATATGAAACGCTTGCGTGCTTTTTTCCTTTACGATTAAAAAGTATTAAGACACGGGGCGGGTCGTATCGTTTATTTACATTTCCGATAAATACAATATGATGAATTCAGGGATTTTGTTACAGATATATTTCAGTGCACATCCAGGGATGGGGAGCGGAGTCTGGGTATACCATTGGACTAAATGACTTGAAAATTTTGATGTGAATTCGTAAATTTAAAATTAAAAAACGTTTCTTAGTGTAATAATATGGACACTCGCATAAAATTGTGGATCTGCGATGAGATGGACGCTTTTTTTCAAGAGAATTAATATCGAGGGACAAATCCAGCAATGTCCTAAAGGAAAAGGTCGTGGAATGTCCCACCTTTTGTGGTAACCTTTTTTCCAAAACGGGGATATACATTTTTAAGTTGACTAATGTTACTGGGAGAGGGGATGGTGAATAAAAACAGTATCAATAAAACTAACACTGCCCGTCCCCCTCCCCAACAAACATACACATACACACACCATCACACGCCTACACACACACACACACACACACACGTGTCATTTGCGTTTGCTCATAGAGTTCGGTTTGATGTGGCTTTTGGTTTTGCTGTAGTAATCTGAGATTTTCCATTGTCGTAGCGTTATTCCGTTCTAGAGCATACTACACATTACTGTTCCGACCACCAAACAGTTGCGCTGGCAATCTATTTGCATTTTATGTGAGCATTTCTCGCATAACCAACGCGATTCTTATACATATATATCGATCAAATTCATTCTGTCGTAAGAGAAAGATACCATTTTTTCAGGATAAATTTAAAAAAAAGATGAAATTACAAAGGACAAAACAAAAATGATAGGGTATCAGAGCGAACAGAAAACAGAGCGAAGAAAGATAACTCCGTAAGACAAATAATTTCAAAATGGAATGCTGACAGATCTCTTTCATATTTGGTGATTAAATCAATGTTATAACAGTGGACACATGCATTGCAAAACTTTTCATTCTATTCTGATTTGGGGGGGGGGTTATCTAATTCTGCTTTGCTGAATTTTCCATGGGAAATTTTCCTATTTAAATTGAAATTTGGTTAGTATTAACAGATACTACGGCCGATGTGTCAAGCTATTTTCAGTCACTGTTATGTTGTTCTGTTCTCATGACAATGTCTTCTGAAATTTTCAAATGATCGCAAGTTTTCCGGGTAATTTTTTGTGGCCCGAATAATAGAACATGTTTCTGGATATTCTGAACGTAGAATAACGTCCAAATAATAAGAACGTAACAGGAAGAAATATTTATTTCACTTCACCGTTAGTACGGAAACAATCGTTCTCATGTTTAGGGTAGTGTGTTTTCTTGTGAGTACATGCTCTAGAGCAGTATTCCTATATAGTCAGCACGTCGGCCGTGCTAGTCAGGAAGGACAATGTACTCCATCTCGCCAAGTGTTTAAAGCATGTGTTCTCTGAACTTTCACAACTTTTAAAGCCTTTGTCAAGCTAACGAGAAATCTAAGTTTGATAGATTATTACTTAAATTTTGTAAAACTATTACATTAACATCTAAATTACATTAATTTCCTGATAAACCAATATCTATATATCATTCTAATAAACTAAAGTATCTGCTTTTTTTCACTAAGTAGCTCGCGAAAGTGGACAAAAATTACTGTAAAAGTTGTGCAGTGACTGTTAATTCAATATTCCTTTCTAATAATTCACTGCGATATAGTCGATCACTATCATATACCTCACTGAGATATTGTCATTCAAGTAGCAGTCTTCTTTATATACCTCACTGAGATATGGTCAATCAAGTAGCAGTCTTCTTCATGTACCTCACTGAGATATGGTCAATCAGATAGCAGTCACCTTTATATACCTCACTGAGATATGGTCAATCAAGTAGCAGTCACCTTTATATACCTCACTGAGATATGGTCATTCAAGTAGCAGTCTTCTTTATATACATCACTGAGATATAGTCAATCAAGCAGCATTTACCTTTATATACCTCACTGAGATATGGTCAATCAAGTAGCAGTCACCTTTATATACCTCACTGAGATATGGACAATCAAGTAGCAGTCACCTTTATATACCTCACTGAGATATGGTCAATCAAGTAGTAGTCTCCTTTATATACATCACTGAGATATGGTCAATCAAGTAGCAGTCACCTTTATATACCTCACTGAGATATGGACAATCAAGTAGCAGTCACCTTTATATACATCACTGAGATATGGACAATCAAGTAGCAGTCACCTTTATATACCTCACTGAGATATGGTCAATCAAATAGCAGTCACCTTTATATACCTCACTGAGATATGGTCATTGAAGTAGCAGTCACCTTTATATACCTCACTGAGATATGGTCATTGAAGTAGCAGTCACCTTTATATACCTCACTGAGATATGGTCAATCAAGTAGTAGTCTCCTTTATATACCTCACTGAGATATGGCCAATCAAGTAGCAGTCACCTTTATATACCTCACTGAGATATGGCCAATCAAGTAGCAGTCTTCTTTATATACCTCACTGAGATATGGTCAATCAAGTATCAGTCACCTTTATATACATCACTGATATATGGTCATTCAAGTAGCAGTCTTCTTTATATACCTCACTGAGATATGGTCAATCAAGTAGCAGTCACCTTTATATACCTCACTGAGAAATGGTCAATCAAGTAGCAGTCACCTTTATATACCTCACTGAGATATGGCCAATCAAGTAGCAGTCACCTTTATATACCTCACTGAGATATGGCCAATCAAGTAGCAGTCTTCTTTATATACCTCACTGAGATATGGTCAATCAAGTATCAGTCACCTTTATATACATCACTGATATATGGTCATTCAAGTAGCAGTCTTCTTTATATACCTCACTGAAATATGGTCAATCATGTAGCAGTCACCTTTATATACCTAACTGAGAAATGGTCAATCAAGTAGCAGTCACCTTTATATACCTCACTGAGATATGGTCATTCAAGTAGCAGTCTTCTTTATATACCTCACTGAGATATGGCCAATCAAGTAGCAGTCACCTTTATATACCTCACTGAGATATGGTCAATCAAGTAGCAGTCTTCTTCATGTACCTCACTGAGATATGGTCAATCAGATAGCAGTCACCTTTATATACATCACTACACAACATGAAATGCGGAAAGTGAGAGTATTCTAACTGAATCGGTGAATAATGTACACAACTAAAAGTATATTCCAATGAATTAGCAAGAGGAAGTTAAATCGCCATTAGGCTTACTACACTTCTAGGTTAAATAAGGTCGCCACGGAGAATGACCATCCTACGTTGGTACCACAACTCTTAAGTACTCAATGCTTATTCGGTCTTGTAAGTATTTTCTCCTTCCTTGTGATGGAGTTGCCTTATAAAGGAGTGGCATATCGTCTATCTCATAAATTAAACTTCTGTGATCGTAAAAAGTGCAGATCGAATGAATGCATATGTCCACTGTATAGTCAGCAATGAATATTTATTGGCAACTACATTGTATAAATTTCTGAAAATACTACAAAGCGGCGGGCATTGCAAGCTGATAAAATAAAAGACTTTATCTTTCACTACATCTTCAGTACAGCTAAGGTTATTTATTTTCTTGCAAGTGGAGGACAGATTTATTGATATATTTTTATTAATTATTTTCATTATTTACGAGGCCAGAATGTTTATTTCCAAAATCTGCCAGGCCCCCGCCCCCTCAGAGTCAAATGGTTGTCTCCTAGTTGTATATTGAAATTGTGTTTTTTTTTTTTCTGTACGCGAAATGTAATGACAATTATAAAAGTTGGATATCACACATTGAGAGCAGGTTGATAGAAGTGTGTTTGTATGATGACCTGTGGTCAAGTCACAATACTCTTAATCATATCTTAGCTTCAGCAAAACAACGTCTTATTGATAGCTGTAAACAGACTTGTTAGCCAAGATAACTACTCTACTTCACCAAAATGTATTGTGTGCAAACACCTTATTGATCAGGTAATATGTCGAACATATATATCAAAACCTATTTCTGTACAGTACAAAAAGATACATGTATGTCATTTACGCTTATCCTCACATTGTTTAGCTTTTGATTCTGTAGGTTTTTAAAATATTCCACTGAATAGATATGTGTACAAACAGATATTGATGACGAATTCCATTGTCTTATGTCCACCTACCATTCTTCACTATGTAGTTTAGGAAAATCCATTAAAACTTTTTTGTCCTATGAAAAACTCTTTGTATTTAAGTTTACGATATTATTTGTAATGTATCCTTATTCCTCTTCATCTTGAACTTATATTGTATATAAACAAACAAGAGATTTATCCATCCACAGAAAACGTTGATAACAAATTATCATAAGAAAGAGCTGAGTGGCACTGTGGTGCTTAGTGAACAATAAACCAAACACGGCCTATAGAAGAGAAAGACCACACAGGATCAAAGGTGTCGCAGGGATTTGTGGAAAGGGTCTCGTAATTATCAATTTACCAAGTCTGTTCGTTAAAAGCAAATGGAATAAATATGATTTGCGTTGGGAAGACTTTACAATTGAATGCATGTCTGCAATACAACTATGATCATGATTTGCTTTACCCTTCTTGTCAGAATGATTCTCGTCAATCAGGAGACGCTTATTCCTCCTGGATACCTGATGTTACACTTGTGGTTTCCAGGGATTTATACATGTAATTGTTCAGCCCTGCTTTGGGTGACACTGTGACATGCCACCTCTTGGATACCTGGTTTCACTTGTGATTTCCAGGGATCTATAATTGTTCAGTCCTGCTTTGGGTGACACTGTGACATGCCACCTCTTGGATACCTGATGTTACACTTGTGGTTTCCAGGGATCTATAATTGTTCAGTCCTGCTTTGGGTGACACTGTGACATGCCACCTCTTGGATACCTGATGTTACACTTGTGGTTTGCATGGATTCATCTTTGATCAGCGTTATTTTGGGTGACATTTTTGCAAAGTGATTCCTTGATACCAGGTTTTTGACTCAGGATTGAGAGAAGAGAACATTTGACTCAGGATTGAGAGAAGTCACGGGCATACAGAGCATAGAAGAATAAACACACAATAATATATCTAAATATTTAACTGTAATGATGTTGAGGTACCGACTAAGGACGTTCAAGTGAAATGACCACTGTCGGACAATTGGTATGGTTAGCCGGTTTACGAGCCATCTCCCCATTCACCAACTAACCGTGCTCTGCTCGTCTGAAATTTAGCTAACGTCCCTGACCTGTAGAAGTCCAGTCTAACAGTCCGAGGATATGAAGATCAGGAACTCATCTTTTCTGAAAACTCTTGGACCACACCCGTTATAGAATCATCACCGGCCTGTTAATCAGAGAGAAACGCACAAGGACAAATCGGTAAAACATTGAAGAGGGACCCAACACACAGGGTCATACTGTTTATGTCGAATGCGTTGAACTGTTTTTGAACCTGATTAAATAATTCGAGCCTTGATTGAACCAAGATCATATCTGACAGATCAAGGTCACATTGCTTATGTATGGTAAATCTTTGCCAGAGCCATAACTTTTTACTGCCTGCATGGAATGGGATATTTTACAGGATTGTTGCCATGGATAAAGGATGTGTCGTGATCTTGAACCAAAGTCATATCAGCCAGGTCAAGGTCATAGTGCTTATGTATGATAAATCCTTGTGAGTGTCTTATCTTTCTACTGCCTGCATTGATTTGAATAATCTCAAAATTGTTGCTCATGTCCGAAGTGTATGTCATGATTTTGAACCAAGCGTTTTTTGTTTGTTTGTTTGTTTGTTTGTTTTTTGTTTTTGTTTTTTTTTTTTGGGGGGGGGGGGCAGTTTTGAAACCCTAAATAAGAATGGAAAGAAGTTTCTGAATACATTCACTTAACCCTTCCTCGTATTTAGAGACGGGCGTATTATGCAACATTAGACATTGCTCTTGTCGTCTTTCCATGTGCTTTCCATGTGTTTTCGTAGGTATTCTCATAAAAAATTCTTTCGTACAGGGAAAATGTGACTGTAAATCCTGTCTGGAACTCGTGATTTTGTTACGGTCAGAAATAAATCCTTTTGTAAAGCCAACAAAAATCACAAAGTATCTATAAAATTTAACAATTTATTTACAAATTAACAAAAATAACAAAATTACAGATAATGCTTACAACTACAACGGCCGATGAAGGTATATGTAGGTAGCAATTCCGGAACGCTGAAATCCGTATTACATCCACTGTTTATAACAAGAATAAAGTATCCAGTGTATAATTTCACAGTTGACCATAGACTACAGTTTTTTTCCTGTTGTTTCCTTTGTAAACTAAAAAATCATTGCAAAAATCCCACCACTTATTTTTTTCTGAAATTTATGTATGTTGTTCTACTACATAAGAGCTGTCATTTCATGATCTGCAGAAAAAATTGCATACGCCAAACTCAAAATATCTATCAATACACATCTTGACCCCTATGACCTCACTCTCAAGTCTTGAAGTAGTGTATTCATGCGACAACATTTCAGCCTCATGACATACTCAGGAATGCACCAAAAAGCTTTAATATCATTTTTATAATTTTTTTCAAACTCTTTTCTACCAGAGGGCATGTTTAAATCACTATAAATACCATGACAACACTGGTAAATAAATCGAAAAAGATGCAAACATTAATTTTTTTTGGGACTATGTGCGTGGTACATGAAACAAGGGAGGAAACTGTAGTCTATGGTCTAAAAGGGTCACTTTTTTGCACCAATCCTAACCAAATTTTTTCGACACATACATTGACATATTTTGAACTAAAGTGCCAAGTTTCATTGAAATCAATCAACATTAAAGCACTTAAAATATTGCTAAGAAACACCTATGTAACCATGCAATTTGTGTTGTAAAATGTAAGCAGTGAATCAAATACTTCAATTTCAAACTCAAATAATTTCATAATTAAAAGGAATATCAACTTGGAATCTTTTTTACTTCAAAATGTTATTACAGTACTTTGCATTCATATTTAAGATAAGGACTGGAGATTTCAATTTTTAATTTTAATTAATTTTTAAATTCATGTATATCAAATGAAAGAAAAATCAATTTAAAAATTAAAATTAAATTCTTAGAAAACAGAAATGAGTATGATTATGCCCTAGAAAAATACTAAGGATATTAGATAATCAGATAAAAATGTTGGAGTAACTGTAATGTTTGTTTATGGAATTTAGCACTACAATAATAAAGCCAGGGGTGGTCTGAGCTTTTTGGGATAAAGGAAGAGGTATTTGTATATGTACTGGCTGTGAGGGGTATTTTAGATCTTTCTATTTACAAAAACCAAAGCAAACAGTTTCACAAATAAGAGCAATACAACAAATAAATGATTTATACTGTGAATTCTTCATTTTTTGTGTTATAAGACATGTAAATGTCATGATCATGGCACTAGTAACCAGACCATCCTTAAGTCCTTAAAACAATCAAAGTAAGCTATTGTCATGCTTGTTACACAGTCAGTATAAAGAAATGAGTGTATAAATATAAAAATTCTACCTATAACAATACCAGTATTTTCTACAATAAAGGGAATGAAGGTCAGATACATAGCCTAAGTAACAGTATCCCCCCCCCCTTTTTTTCTGATTTTTTGAGTGGAATACTAGTTTTATCATCTAGGAAAGCATTATCAATGAAGAAAATATCAGTGTGCAAGGCAAACATTTGCCACAGTATGACTTTCCAACCAATGTCATCTTCCTTCCTTGTAGAATACATCTTACAGAGCACCTCACCTCCCCCCCCCCCCTTTTTTTTCCAAGGCCAAGTTCTAGATTTTTTCATTGGAGTTACATTATAAGGGGAAATTGTAGTAATTAAAGCATTCAGAATTTATCAACATACATATACATAGTCAATTTCCTAAGTATGAGAAACCTCATCTCCTATTTTTCTCTTATTTGAATAATATGCCCATAATTTGGGAATGAAATTAGTTAAGTTTGTTGACAAAATTTTACCCTAAATTTCTTAAATGCTTGTCTAAAATACCTCTTTCATCACTTTGTAGCATATATATGTGAAGTGGAGCCTATTTCAAATGAATACATGCATATGCGCTTGATAAATATGCAAAGGGAGGCATAGGACATAGTCAGCCTATCACATAATAGGGCGGTAAGAGGAAATTCTGTAAAAATTACATTAAATACTTTTCTGAGCATATACTTGAACAGAAATCGCATGAAATTACCTTAATAAATTATTCTCTAAGATGTACTGTAGAAAAAAATGCATTAGAATGGATATTTCTGTCAAATTCTCAACTTCTGCTGTTTACAGTAAGACCATAGACTACAGTTTTTTTTTCCTGTTGTTTCCTTTGTAAACTAAAAAATCATTGCAAAAATCCCACCACTTATTTTTTTCTGAAATTTATGTATGTTGTTCTACTACATAAGAGCTGTCATTTCATGATCTGCAGAAAAAATTGCATACGCCAAACTCAAAATATCTATCAATACACATCTTGACCCCTATGACCTCACTCTCAAGTCTTGAAGTAGTGTATTCATGCGACAACATTTCAGCCTCATGACATACTCAGGAATGCACCAAAAAGCTTTAATATCATTTTTATAATTTTTTTCAAACTCTTTTCTACCAGAGGGCATGTTTAAATCACTATAAATACCATGACAACACTGGTAAATAAATCGAAAAAGATGCAAACATTAATTTTTTTTGGGACTATGTGCGTGGTACATGAAACAAGGGAGGAAACTGTAGTCTATGGTCAGTTCAATAAATCAAATTCAAGCAGTCGGTAAACAGGTTCGGGATATACGCATTTATCGCTATAATAGCGAGAAATCGCTATAATAGCGAGAAATCGCTATAATAGCTATAAATAGCTATAAATTGTTGCCGGAAGGAAGTATATTTCCGTGTTTAAAAGGCATGCGCTCGACACCGCAAACTACAACTGACGTTAGAAGATCGAGGTCAACATAGAAATTATCTGAAATTGGACCAGGTATCCAGTTCCTCTGCAACCGATTGCTAATTTTGGGATGAAACTACAATTTTTTACTACTGTTACCCTGAATTAAACAATAAAACTTCTTTGCATGAAACAATCTTCTTATCTTTTGCATGAATATTAACCAACTGCTCCGTCATACCAACTCAAATGGACTCCATCTTGGATTTCTCTTATTTTCTCTCCTGTACCCGAAATAGCATCTTTTTCATCCTTAAGTTGTATTCGCACGTAACACTATTTCATTCTAAGTTTAAACAGACATCCCAATACAACACAAATATTAAATATAATATTTCTATAATAATATAAGAAGTCATGCACAATAACTTCATAACTTCTATTTCCTTGTTACTTTACATTCATAGTAACATTAATTATTACAATTTACACTCTGCAATTTCTAACATGCATTTACATATATAAGGAAAAAATCTAAGACATATATTTGAAAACCTGTCATGTAATATATTTTAAATGAAATTATTTTAAGCTTCTTATATGACCAGGGTGGACACATATTTTCATGATTTAAATTCATAAAATTCATAAAACTTCTTAATTTTTTTTCATGCTTTCCATAGTCCGTGGCCACCCTGATATATATATATATATATACATGAATATATATATATATATATATTATATATATATATATATATATATATATATATATATATATATATATATATATATATATATATATATATATTTTAAATAAATATATAAACAAATTATATATATGTTATAAATTATGTTAAAGTTAAAGTATACAAAACTATGGCATAAAAATATATTTTAGGAATTATGGGTAATCGCAAATGTGGATGCATTGACCATGACATAAATGCCAAGGGAAGCGATTTCAAAATAATTGATATAAGACATAAAAAAAGTGTGCAAATCTACCATACACGGATTATTAGGAAAAAGTAGAGTGACTTTTTTTATGTTCTTCATGCATATCAAATTACGAGAGTGTACATCCTCCTTCAAAACAACAAAAAAAATTTGATAGAAATCAAAGTGAATATACAAAGTTTATAAACCTAATAAAAAGCAGAGGATTTACTGAGACAGAGTTAGCTGAAATAGCACTAGCTATAGGTGAACGGATAAGTGATGAAATAGCACTAGCTATAGGTGAACAGATAAGTGATGAAATAGCACTAGCTATAGGTGAACAGATAAGTGATGAAATAGCACTAGCTATAGGTGAAAAGATAAGTGATGAAATAGCACTAGCTATAGGTGAACAGATAAGTGATGAAATAGCACTAGCTATAGGTGAACAGATAAGTGATGAAATAAAAAGTGAAATAGAGAGTATAGACCAACTGTATGTAAATGAAGAAATATTAAAAACATTCAATTCATCAAATTGGTTGAACTCGAGAAACAAAATATTGACATCTTTTATGAAAGGCATAATAAAAGTCACAAATTTTGAAGATAATAAAAGCAAATCACTTTGTGCTGCAGCATCATTAGATTGCTCATATAAAGCTCGATGCTTAATATCAGTGACACCAATGGGTGTTTGCTAGAAACCTGGTTAACTATCGAGTATCTGGTGGTAATATTTTGTGCAATCTTAATTCCCAGGCATCTCCTGCAGGTTCATATGCAACCGTCACAAAGTGGTTATCGAATGAATCAATGTCACCTCCTTTAGCACCACCTGCACTTAATATTTCTACATACTTTGATAACAATCAAGTGTTAGTCCGCAAATGGCGTGTGCGATGTGATGCTACGGTGGCAGTAAGTGTCATCACTACTGTCATGAATATTATTCCGTCTGTGCCTTCCAATTTTCAAAGTAAAACAGAATTGTCACCATCATATTGGTTGTACAAAAATATAGACTACCAAGTAGCATGTGACAAAATTCATTCAATGACAATACGATGTGATGAAAAGTTTAACCACCTACGAAATGAATTTATTAACACCAGAATTCAAGCGGTGTATGCACAACAAATATGGAAAAATGGAAGTGTATCCGATTTTATAGATGATGAGGATCTTCCTAAAGTGGGTGTGCCTGATATTTCAGAAATTTACAACAAATTCAAAAGTAGTTACGACGTCAATAATCCACCAAAGACCGCGATGAATGATCCTATTATGGTAAATCCATGCTCATACAAAGCTGTTGAAAATGTATTGCGACACATCATATCACAGTGTGGTGTAGGTGAAGGATGCAGTAGGGCATGGACTGTCGTTGGTTGCGATGGCCTGCCCTATGTCCTTGCATCTAGAATTATTTAAAAAACTAAAGATCTTCAAAACACACTGATGACTCCTGGACTTGGACATTTTGAAAGTAACATGACAAAAGCTATGTTCAAGTTGTTGTGGGAACCAATCTTGGTGGAATTGGCAAAAGTCTTAAATTACAGATCTCAAAAGGCTTTACTTTGTTGTAAAAATGCATAAAACCAGCACAAGTCGTGGCAGATTTTAACAATAGCTTTTTTGGAACTTGTGATAAATTGATTTTACAGTGTGTGCGTGAAACAATGAAGAAAAATTCTGTTCCAAACCTAAGAGATTTCTACAATTTCCTTTCCGAAGTCAAAATGCAAACTACCTTTTCTTAAAGGACAGCATTTTTACATATCTCTTTGCCCAAATCTTTTTCCGTGCTAGTGTACGTAAAAATAACTCGGAAGCATAAGCATCTCAATGCCCTTACACTTTATATTTTACTTTACTTTACTGGGGTTTTCATTTTTACATAAAGACTGAAGGACTGAATAGTGACGCTTATGTAATTTAATATGGTATATCGAGGGATACAATGTAAATTACATTTTATTTTATATTATTTTCTTTGAAATATTTCAATATAATTTAAATTAATTCAATTTAATTTCTTTAACTGTTGTCTATGTTTTTTTTTTAAAAATTCAATGTCCTTCAAAGCCCTTTTCAAAGCCTTAATAGACTTGGCACCAATCCCTAGGCAATAGGAATGTGCCCAGTATTCGCAGTCCTCCTTACTACATCCAATCCAAATATATTCATCACCCTCCTTATACTCCTCATTGCATACTTCGCAATGCCATATTTTTTCTTTGACTTTGTCCATTTGAATTTTTCTTTTTGGATTCCTCCTGGTGAGGCTGTCCATTATCACCTATATTTAGTTTAAGTTTATTTCAAAAGTTAATAATGTGTTAATAATGTATGAATATCTTACCATATCTTAATAATCTTCTCATTTTTCTCATTGATTTTAATAAACACACATCAGACATTGTATTTAAACAATACATCAGCAACAGATGCAATTAACCAATCAAATTACAGCAATTAGGGAATCCTAATATATACCATTTAAAAGCAATTACGGTCTTCATTTTCAGTGTGATCCTGCCTCTCTGTTTGATTTTTGGGCGATGGAAAAACCGCACCCTGAAGTTCTTTATCTGTTTCGTTTTTTTATTTCATTGTGTCAGTTGATGCATCTTTAATTATTATTATATATTTTTTTACAAATATATGTATATATAGATAATAAATATTATATAAAATATATACTACATATAATATAAAAAAGATTTAAAATTTAATTTAATTTCATTTAATTTAATTTAATATGATTTATACCTTTTTTTTCTCAACATGTTTATTTTGTACGGAGCATTCTCCGGTCGGATGTTCCAAGACTCTCCCACTCTCCGTTTTCATATATAGGTATCCTTCCGTCTTTGTTAACTCATATAATTCATCCAACTTCGTTGAAAAAAAAATAAAAATTGATATAAATAAATAAGAAATAAATTATTTTACAATAGATAAGAAACAACATCAATATTGAGGAAAGTATCAGCACCATGAAGATTAACTTAGAAGATGAAATAGTTCAGTGGAGGAAGAAGATAAGGTACTAAATTTTCAACACGCAATTATATTTTATATTATGTGGGCAACTGGTACGTAATATCAATTTAATTATATGATGTCATATGAACAATCAGAAAGTGTGCCTGTCTGTTGACGTTATGTATATCTATTATATCTGTATGTCTATCTAATGCATTTAATATCTAAGTATATAATTTATGATATGTATGAACTCATATCAATTAATGGAATAAATCTATAAATATTATTTATTTAAGACACATGGGATACATAGCGAACATCAGGGACGACAATCCACATACATGTATGAATGGAAGTGAACTTGATGTTGATTTGGTTAATTTTGCAGTGAAGAGCAAAGAAAATCAAACTTACTACATGGAGGATATACGTAATGATCTAAGTGCGTAATATTAAATTACAGGTAAAAGAAATTTATATGTATATATGTTATTATATATATTACTTTAACATAATTTTTAAAAATTTATATTATTTTAATGTATACTTTATATTATATTTCATAGGAAAGGGAAGAAAACTAGAACCCATATTTGTCCCACCGAATGAGAGAAAAGATTACTTCGACATAAGCAAAAACAAAAAAAAAAAAAAAAAAAAAAAAACAAAAGCAGAATTAATTGTTAGGGTAATAAAACATTAACGAAATAAGAGAAATAGGGGAAATACATTGTGCCAGATGTCTCGAGGACATATGGGAAAGGTTGGTAAATACTAAACATATAAAAGCGTAGCATTTTTATTTTTATTTTTATTAGTTTTATAAGTAAATTGTATAATGTTGGTTAAAAGCCGACTTTTAAAATAAAGTATTAAAAATATATAATTTCATAGGGAGAAACTTCAAAACGGAAAAAAAGAAAATATATTAGAGTTTTATAATAAGGTTATAACAGCACTGGAAGATGAAACGGCAGTAGCAGGTAATATATTTAAATTAATTTTCATTTTTTTTTATTTATTTATTTATTTATTTTTTTTTTTTGAGAGGTAATAAATCAAATATATTAAATATACATACTGACCTTTTTAGATAAATTCTTCCTCCTGTTGTGGAGGTTTGAAGATCTCTGACATGGATTTTCTTTATATTTCAAAACAATCTTTCCTCTTCCACGTTTTGCGCGGGCTGGCTGTCCTTTGATAATTTTACCAGGATTGTTTTGTTTTCTTTGTTCTGTTGTTTTAGCTTTCATTTACATACCATATATATTTAAAATTAAATGCATGGAATGTTGCAATAGAATATATATATATATATATATATATATATATATATATATATATATATATATATATATATATATATATATATATATATATACATATATATATATATATTATCATCATATTTTAAAAATGATTTCTCTATATCCATTTATTATCTTAAAAACATAATCATTTTTATTCATTTAGACGAGGACGACGATAAAGATGAAGATGATGAATAAATTATGGGACCCATTAAATATAAACTTTAAATACAGAAAGAGGTATATAAATTATTTATTTACATTTAAAAACAATCACAATGTTTTAAAACTTGAAAGACTTAGGTACTGTGATGGCTATCATACACGTATAACAACACATGGAGAGAAAAAGTTTTAGTGCGAATGCAATTTGATGTTAAAAAAGATATTGAAACGGGTACAGGATGTGCATTTTCATCATACCATGATAACACGGACACCTCGTGTGATGTAGGAAATCTTCACCAATTTTCATGCAAATAGAACAAGAAATATACATGCAAGTGAGTTTTATTTATAAAATTATTGATAATGATGCAGATGTAACATTTCTCCGCTTCCCAGAACAACATGCTGCAATGTTACGGTTGGTGTTGTTGAAGTTTAATGTCAACGTTGAACTTGTATTTCGTACCATGGCTTGCGGTTTTGAGCGCATGTCTTTTAAACACGGAAATATACTTCCTTCCGGGAACAATTTATAGCTATTTATAGCTATTATAGCGATTTCTCGCTATTATATAGCGATAAATGCGGATATCCCGAACCTGATAAACACGATAAATCCCCAGTATATACGTAAAAAGGTAATGTTATGTTTGAAGGTCAATGAAAACTTAAATCACAAACATATGTACAACTGCATAATGCAAAATCAATACAAATACTTCACTTGCTGACATAACATGAGTTTAACCCGCTCTTGACAAAGCATCAGCAATCACATTGTCTTAGCCCTTTATATGATTCATTGTATAGCTCCATGGTGACTTCTGCCACATAACTGAGCCGGTAACTCCTCTTTTTTCTTACAATTACATTATACTCTTGTAACAACAAACTCCACCTTGTCAGTCTTTGATTTTTGTTTGACATTTTGTGTAAGAAGGTTAGAGGATTGTGATTTGTGAATACAAGGATTGGATGTACAGTGATGCTAAGATAAACATCAAAATGTTGTAAAGCTGACAGCAATGCAAAACATTCTTTTTCAATGGTAGAATAATTTCGTTGACATTTGCTAAGTTTCTTTGAAAAATAACAAATAGTTCTATCTACTTGTTCATCACCATCTTGAAACAATACAGCTCCAACTTCTACATCACTAGCATCTACAGTAAGTTTGAAATGCTTAGTAAAATCTGGAGCAGACAGAACTGGGCTGCTGATCAAAACGACTTGACTTTTTTGAAAGATTTATTACAGTTCTCAGTCCATTCAAACTTTACATTTTTGCCAAGAAGATTGGTAAGTAGACTAACAGCTGTGGAAAAATTTGAACAAAACTTTATATAAAATCCAACCATGCCTAAAAATCTCATCAACTCTTTCTTATTTGTAGGAGCTGGAAACTTTATAATAGCCTCTACCTTAGCCATGATAGGCTTTACTTGTCCTTGACCTACTTGATGACCTAAATACTCTACAGTAGCATGACAAAATTCTCTCTTAGCAAGATTAACAGTCAAATTTGCTTTTGAAAGGCGGTTGAAGAAATCATGTATGATTCTTAAATGTTCCTCCAATGTCGAGCTGTAAATAATGACGTCATCAATGTAAGCTTCACATCCTTCTAGATCCTGAGTTAGGAAGTGAATCATCATTTGAAATGTAGCTGAAGCGTTTTTCATTCCAAACGGCATGACTTTATACTGAAACAATCCATCCGGAGTAACGAATGCGGAAATTTCTTTGGCTCTCTCTGTTAAGGGCACTTGCCAATAACCCTTTAACAAGTCAAATTTACTTACATATTTAGCACTGCCAATTTTATCAACACAGTCATCGATTCTGGGGATTGGATACGAGTCTGTTTTTGTTACAGCATTTACTTTTCGTAAGTCCGTACACAAACGGTAAGAGCCATCTGGTTTAGGAATCAAACACAAGGAGAGCTCCAGCTACTATTGCTGAGTTCAATGAGATCGCTCTCTAGCATGCATTTCACTTCATCTCTCAAGAACTGCAATTTGATTGGATTTAAGCTGTATGGATGCTGTTTAATCGGCAACGCATCTCCAACATTAACATCATGACAAGCTGCATTCGTTTTTGACGGAACATCCGGAAATAAGCTTGAATTTTCATTAATCAAAGTTTTCATTTTGTCTTTAGTCTGCTTGGATAGATGATCCACTTTTGTGTCCAACGATGACAAGATTTCAGAATTTTTCAAACGTACACTTTGATTAAAATCTTTTTTAACAAAATCTACATTGACATTAGTTTTCTTCATCATAATTTACAGAGGCATTGTTAAAATAGGCTAAGGTAGACAGATTTTACAAGATTTTGATCATTTCTTTCAACATATTCTTTTAACATATTCACATGACATACTCTTTTTTCTTTTCTTCGACCTGGTGTTTTAACAACATAATTTAAATCACTAATCTTACTCTACTTCATATGGACAAAAAAAATCTAGCTTGTAAAGGATGACCAAGAAGAGGCAAAAGTACAAGAACTTTGTCCCCTGGCTTAAATGTTCTACTCCTGGCATTCTTATCATACCAAACCTTCATTTTTCTTTGTGAACTTTTTCAAATTTTCTTGAGCAATTTTACATACATTGTACAATCGTTCTTTAAAACTAGACACATAGTCCAAAAGATTCATGTCAGTAGTCTCAGCCAACCATTTTTCTTTCAATAATTTTAAAGGTCCCCTAACTGTGTGACCAAACACCAATTCAAAGGGAATAAATCCAAGGGATTCCTGAACTGTTTCACGGGCAGCAAACAAAAGTAGGTGGACTCCCTCATTCCAGTCTTTTTCATAATGAAAACAAAATGTTTTGATCATGGCTTTAAGGGTTTGATGGAAGCGTTCAAGAGCCCCCTGAGATTCAGGATAATAGGCACTAGACTTATATTGTTTTATTCCTAACTCATACATAACCTGCTGAAATAAGTTAGACATGAAATTTGAGCTTTGATCTGATTGAATAGCCTTGAGTGCACCTACAAAACTAAAAAAAAACTTGATAAGGGCCTTCACTATTGTTTTTGCCTTAATATTTCTAAGGGGAATTGCTTTAGGAAAGCGTGTGGATATACACATGATAGTAAGTAAATGAACATTTCCTGACTTGGTTCTAGGAAGAGGCCCTACACAGTCAACTAACACCCGACTAAATGGCTCCTCAAAGGCTGGGATAGGCTGCAGGGGAGCAGATGGGATTGTTTGATTTGGCTTACCAACCATCTGACAAACATGACATGACTTACAATATTTTAACACATCACTTTTTAATTTGGGCCAATGAAAATGTGTAAGAATCTTGCTAAAGGTCTTATTTACACCTAAATGACCAACTAAGGGTGTGTCATCGGCTAGACTCATTACATCCCACCTGTACACCACTGGCACCACTATCTGGTGAACGACTCGCCACTCCCTCACCTGGAGATGCATCCGGAGATCGCCACTTTCGCATTAAAATACCATCCTTTAGGTAAAAGCATTCTGGGACCTTGTCCGCCTCATCTGGTGGAAGAGCCCTCTTACTGAGCTGGATGATATCTGGATCCTTATGCTGTTCAGCAAGCAACTGCTCATGGTTTAAAGTATCTTGACCTTTGTTGAGCTGCAGAGAATTGTTAGGAAGGGAACCATTATTTAAGTTCACAGACAACTTGCTGTCATGGCTCTGAACAAAAAAGGTACCACTGAGGTCAATGTCAGCTACAGGGTCAGAACTACCTGGGGTCGACAATTGCCTTTCAATTTCCCTCTGCTGTTCTTTCGCCATAGCCCTTGTTACAGCACAGGACGGGTATAAATCCTGGTCCTCATCAATTGGCACAACTTTTTCACTAACAATGGGATCCGCCACTACTTTGCCGCCGGCTAGATCGTTACCTAGCAACATGGAAACACCCTGGACTGGAAGAGTAGGCCGCACACCTACGATAACTGGTCCAGTGATTAAATATGACTTCAGATAAACTTTATGAAGGGGAACATTAATGAAGCCTAGCTCCACACCCTGTAATAAAACCGAACTACCAACAGAAGTCTGCTCAGACAGAGGTAAAACACCCTCTAACAACAAAGTCTGGGCAGCACCAGTATCTCGTAAAATCTTAACAGGCTGTGGGGGACCGCTAGACCCCCTAAGTGAAACAAATCCCTCAGACAAAAAGGGCTTATAATCCTCCATAAAATCCATAGAACTGGACTTAGGACCCTGAACATCAGGTTTTTCACAACTATCTAAAACAAGGGGTTTCCTATCATCTTTGACAGCAGCACAAGCATGGGGAAGTTTTTCCTTAAACTCATTCTTCCTCTTAAGTTTAAAACAATCACCTACAAGATAACAATTTTTCTTACAATAAACACAAGTAAGAGTTGATCCTACAAGACTATCAGACTTTTTACTAGAACTAAACTGGGGAGTTGGCTGAGCACTGTCTTTCTTTTGAATACTTTCAACACCTAAACCTTTTTTATTGTTACTTACTCTGAGATTTTGACAAAAAACTCTTTTTATGAGTAAGAGCATAAGTGTCTGATAATACAGCTGCTTCATTTAAAGTATGTATACCTTCATCATCTAAATGAGTTCTCAAGACTTGAGGAACACATTGTCTAAATTCTTCTACTAACATTAATTCTCTCAAATTTTTGAAATTTGAATTAATTTTCTTTGATCTTAACCATTGTTCAAACAAATCCTCTTTTTCTCTAGCAAATTCCACATAAGTTGATTATCAAATTTCTTGTAATTTCTAAATTTTTGCCTATAAGCCTCAGGTACCAATTCATAAGCTTTCAAAATGGCATCTTTCACCTTAGTATAGTCAGAACTATCAGCCACATTTAGTGCTGAGTAAACTTCAGCGGACTTACCGATGAGTACACTTTGTAACATTGTAGACTAGACCTCATTAGGCCATTTTAATTTCTCAGCAACTTTCTCAAATTGTGGAAAAACATTTTAAACAGATTTCTCAATAAATTTTGGAACAAGTCTAAAATTTTAAGCAGCATCAAATTCTGATTTTGGATGGCCAGGTAAAATTTCTGGTTTTTGAACTGAGGCTTCTTTCATTTTTAACTCATGTTCTAATTTACTTTTCTCTAACTCCAATTGTCTATCTTTTTCAATTTTCTCTAACTCCATTTGTCTGTCTTTTTCTCTTTCTCTTTCTTGTCTTTCTCTTTCAAGTTTCTCTTACTCTAATTCTCCTTCTAACTGATTCATTTTTAATTGATATTCTAATTTTAATTTTCGTAACTCTATACTACTTTCTACTTCCTTTTTCTCCGAAAATTCATGTTTCAAAATATTCTTCCTCAACTAACTTTTTAGCAACCAAATGTTTATTTTCATCTTTTTTCATTTGAGACTTAAAAGACAGCCCAAAATGATGGCCTAATGCTAATAAATCATTTTTTCTAAGAGATTCAAAAGTTTCCTTGTCAGGCGAGCTAAAAAAAATCTTCAACCTTTAATGACATAATGAATTCTATTTTTTTTTTTGCTGGCTTTACGTTCTAATCTGCCAAAAATTTACACAGTACAAATGGCAAATAAATTCTCCCCCGGACGAGCCCCCACATTCTGTTACGGTCGGAAATAAACCCTTTTGTAAAGCCAACAAAACTCACAAAGATTCTATAAAATTTAACAATTTATTTACAAATTAACAAAAATAACAAAATTACAGATAATGCTTACAACTACAAAGTCCGATGAAGGTATATATAAGTAGCAATTCCGGAACACTGAAGTCCGTATTACATCCACTGTTTATAACATGAATAAAGTATGCAGTGAATAATTTCACAGTTCAATAAATCCAATTCAAGCAGTCAGTGAACACGATGAATCCCCAGTATATACGTAAAAAGGTAATGTAATGTAGTGCTCCCGAAATACCAGAGTCCATGCCTTATATACATTTCATAGTTTCTAGATATTTCTAGTTTCTACAATGTTCAAGTACTTTCCAATATAGAAACATCTAGATTCAAAAGAACTTTCAAGAATATTCACAAATCATTATGGAAGTAAACAAATTATGTAACATACAATTACAGAACTTTCTAGTACTTCATAGAACAGTCAATAATATAAACAAGCAAAAAAAAAAAAAAACAAAAACAAAAACAAAAAGAAAAAACATATATGACCCTCATAACAATTTATACTGTGTGATCCTAAGTATGTATGGCTTTACAGGATAGATTCTGTTATATCTCTCATATTACAGTCATACGATGAAGCTGATATGGAGGATTATTCATAAACTTTATAGTATAGTTAGCTCAATCCGATTTAATCGTAAAAAATGACATTTTGCAATTTAGTTGCCACCGTAAAAGAGATTGCTTAGTAAAATTCCCAGAGATGAAAGACTCCATCATGTCGTGGTTCAACACTGTAAGTTTGAATATAACTGTCTCCTGCTAGATGATACGAGAAAAGGCGTCCCAGACTATCTGTTTAAATGCTAATCAGTTGGTTAACTCGTTGTTTCGAGATAATTAACCCGTTATTTCGAGATCTTTTCTCGTTATTTCGAGATAGTTATCTCGTTAATTCGAGATCTTTTCTCGTTATTTCGAAATCTTTTATCGTTATTTCGAGATAATTATCTCGTTATTTCGAGATCTTTTCTCGTTATTTCTAGATAATCAACTCGTTATTTCGAGATCTTTTCTCGTTATTTCGAAATAATTAACTCGTTATTTCGATATAATTAACTCGTTTTTTCGAGATCTTTTCTCGTTATTATGAGAAAATTATCTCGTTTTTACGAGATTGTCATCGCATTATTAATTATCTAGAAATAGCGAGAAAAGATCTCGAAATAACAAAATAATTATCTCGAAATAACAAGAAAAGATCTCGAAATAACGAGTTAATTTTCTCGAAATAAAGAGGAAAGATCTCGAAATAACGAGATAATTATCTCGCAATAGCGAGTTAATTATCTCGAAATAACGAGTTAATTATCTCGAAATAAGGAGTTAATTATCTCGAAATAACGAGGAAAAAATCTCGAAATAACGAGTTAATTATCTCGAAATATTTTAAAATATTTTAAATATAACCCGACTTGTACACCGCCAGTAAGAAAGCCGCGTTGACAACAGAATTCTACAAGAGATAACCAGCGAAAACAGAGAAATCTGCCGAAATGTAGCAAACTGCCCAACCGTCTAGACATGACGGCTCTGAGTTTAAGATACCAGCAATATTCAACTTGAAGTTCTGATGCAGAAAACATGTTGATCATCATAAATTCAGCGACAGATACGAAGGCTGCCTTTAAAGATACATAATGTCTAATTTTATAAAATCAGAGGTACAACAAAATATGTTTCTAACTTATTTTACTTATAAAAAGATAATAAACTGCAGCGACCCCCCAAACCTAATAAGCCTTGGTTATACAGTTATTGCTGCAGCAAGTTAGAAATTCGACCCTCAAATTTAACCTACTTACGTTCGTACGAGACCGGAGAATACGCACGTGACTTTAAGATTATTCATTTGCATACGGAGTAAAACAGCAATGGTGAAGATAAGAAAGAAAAAGAAAATAAATCGGCCTTCTACACTTAGTGACTCGGAAAAGAAAAGAAAGAAAGAATGAGTATGATGTAAAGCATGCAAGAAGTAGAATTTGTATCACGTGCAATGCCATACATTATGCAAATGAATATTTCCGAGGTCGACCGAGATGAATAAAACTGATAAGGAAAACGTGGGTTATGTAGCGTATTTGTACGCGATAGCTACATTTAATACTGATGGACTGTCAAAAGATACTGTACTAGACAAATTTACGATGTTAATTTAATCACTATAGTAGACGCTACAGGTGACCATCTGTATCTTTAAGCTGTGTATTCTCGATGCTGTTTACATATTGTATGACACCTACTAGCACGTGACTCAGTCTTGAATAGTTCATATTGCTCCCGGTGATACTATGGATACTTACTTGGACATCGGTAATCATGTTACCACCAGTAAGGATCTCAGTGACTACAGCATTATGCAAGAATGGAATGGTATCTAAATGCATGGATAGTGGCGTGTAAGTGGAACCCACTAAAAACCCTATGTCAATAGTTGTATGAGCCTTATACACACAGAATGAGCAATGATTTGATTGACTATCCTAAGCAGGTACTGTAACTGCATTAAAATCAGATATTGTTGTATTGTTTTTATGTATTCTTCTTTGATCTGCATCTCCGTGTCCGGTTTTCTTATACATCTTGGTGAGATATCAGTTTTCACTTCTTTCAATGCATATGGCATCCTTTAATACATTTCTTGACCTCTTTGTGTAATTGTAAATGCGTAAAATGATTTTCCCCGTTCTTCTTATGTAGTGAGTTCTAATATTTTGATAAAAGGGCATTTCAGTATGAAGTGAAAATCAACTTCAGTAATATTATAATTATAAAAAAGAATGCATATACGTTGACTATCATCAATTTTATTACATCTACTATTTGCAATGAATAGATCGGGAGCTTATGAACTGAATTTTGAAATGAGCTTTTGAAAATGCTATTTAATAGGACAATAATCAACTATCAATCATATATGCATTTACTTCCTGAACTTAAGTTGTTGCAGGATTTTTGCGACGGGTGTTGCATGTAAACAGGTTACGCTTACTCCTCCTGGGTACCTGGTCACACCTCAATTTAACTGGAGTTCACATTTGTCTGAATATGACATTGTACACGATATTGTCCCTTTTCCCTTGGACATCAAGTTGTGATTAACCTTTCGTTACTTTTCTCGGTATTTACCTTCTATCGTTGACTTTATAATTTTGGTAAAATTACTGGCAATATTATGTTATACCATATAGAAGAAAATAAGCAGTGTATTGTAAAATATAACATGATATTGTACTGTATTATTTTGTACCTTATTATAAGCTGGAAATGTCTTTTTTATGATCGATACAAAATTTGTATTGAATGTCATTGTATGGATATAATAACGAAAATAGATATATAAATAGACAAACAAATCCAAATAATCTTAATGTTTAATCTTAGGTATCATATGTGTAGGAATTACGATAGTTGAGCCATTTATAAGCACATCGCCAAAGATTATAAGTGTTTCACACATGTCAATGTAGGGTGTGTCTCTGAGCATTTGTTTTGTAGGAGGCCATCAATCTTCAATGGTTTCATTGAGAACCATAATTCATTAAAGTTTCCATTCGGACATTAAGCAACCATTTATCACATATGTCCTCGTTCACGCTCATGTTCAGTTTTCAGGATGAGACATGAATGACTTACGTATCGATTATATGGAGGTGAAATCCTTTAATAAAATGAAATAGAATATAATATCTTTTAATTTCCATTATTATATCCAGTGGACGTCTTGATGCTAAAGATAGTGTTTTCTTCAATATTGCTTTAGAGGTTTGTGCTCAATTCCGGTAACCCCAGTCCGTCTATGCGTGCATTGGTCGAATCGCTTTACACCAAATGAGATAGAATGAGAGCCTTCTTCTCTTTTTGTGTCGATTAAAGTTGAGCTAGTGGATGCATATTCAATTAGTTGACCTTTTTGTATAAATACGGAATACGGTGCCAGTTCCATCCTAACTACTTTCAAGTTTTAGTACAAGATGGGATTTAGGGTTAACGCAAGTACTGGAGTGCACGTTAGTTTGCGTTTCACTCCTGGAATGAAAGTTAATACAGTATCAGTTCCATGAATATTTTGAGGGTTAATGTATGTATCGGCTCTAGAGTTATCGAGAGACTAGGTAAGAAAGTTGCCAGAAACACTTTACTCCAGAAATATTGGTGGGATTTTGAGTGTCAGCTTTATTTTTCATCGGCTTTCACACCACTGATATTGATTTTATGCCTATGAAATGAGATTTTTCCAGAAATAATTCTTTTTATATTCAATACACTATTGCATTCTCTACATTTCTTTTAAATTATCTCCAAATTGGAGTTATCTCTCTTTGCTTCCTCAATATTTTCACCAATCTCGCTACTTCTGTATTAACGGTTTTGGAAATTTCCATCAAGCTCTTTGGGAGTTTCACTAAATATTTCACTTAAGACTGAGACCAAAGGCCAGAGAATCCGAATTGAAACGGCAAATGGTGCAATCATTGTTGTCATTTCCTTAAATTTCTCGTCAAGAAGTACATGCCATAAGTTGTCTTTCTTTGACTTTCTTTTTCTTTTGCAGTTTTGATAGTTTTTCATCTATAATAGGTAGAAGGCAATGTTCCCCTCGGGGTAGAGTGTTTAATGCTGCGGGTTAATACAAATACGTAATTTACCGTTAGGTTTATGTACCAAGGGGACATCACTGTTATTTAAATGCATTTCATTAGAAATAATACCTTTGTTTTGAATATGTACAGCTTTAAGCCAAGTATTATTGATTTCTGATAATCGTAATCAGAACATGACGTATCGTTTTCCCGTTATATCATTAACAGATATAACTTGCATTTTAAATTCCTTTTTTGAATAGCCGGGAACTTTGAAAAGTATTGCAAATATGTTGGACAATCTTCCATACGCATGGATGTGTAACCATAAAATTTACAGGATGTCCTTCCATTTTAGAGAAATTCGGCTTTCTTTTTTTACTTGTATCACGTTTGTAGTCCAGTTCCCTTGATTTCCAGTTTGATTGTTTGCGTTTAGTTCCTTAGTATTTTTATAATTAGTAACTTTATGCACTGACCTTGACATCAAGCCTGGCTTGAGCTTGTCTGTTCATACTATTGAAAAATTTAAGTAGCTCTTTGTAAATCAAGAATATCTTCACGAAGTTGTACAATACAAATATTCTCTCCTCTAATATACTGAAATTGCGAAAGTTAGCTGTAGTGCGTAATTTCGTTAGAAAATTTCAATAGGTTCTGATAAGTGACATTGTACTGACCAAAATATGAGAGACTTTGCAACTCAACTTCATTACGACGAGGATGACAAGTTTTCTATCTTCCAAAGTTATCGATTTTCTTTATCTTCAATTCTAAGCTTTATGAAAAGATAATAAACTTTCAGCAAATTTTCACCTTCACAGGCTATAAATGTTGCTGCATTTACATTCTGAGGTAAGTTTGTAGAGCCATTTGCCATGAAATCGACCTCAATGTGACAATTCAATGTCTTAAAATTCTGAGAGAAATGTCCAGAAGTAATGTTTTAATCAGGAGGTAGACGTGGTTTTGTGTTAGATAGAGCTTGTACATGAGCGTGTGCTTGATCTGCAACCATAGATATTTGGTCAGCCTGACTTTCATTTTCGTTTTCAGCCATGTTCGTAAATTATCGACAGTAAAGAGTTCGTGAATGATTGATTTCTCTAGATCACAACAAAAACATATATACTCCTTCACAATGTTAATATGTAGTCGGGTCTAATGCCACGAATTTAAGAGAGACCAGAAAAAGACGACGTTTCAATATGGTGCTCATATGTTGCAGTAATATGTATTTACACAGTAAACATAACAAAAATGAACATCTGTTATGAAACGAATAGTATCAACAAGATAATGGTTGGAATAAATAACATCACTCAGTTCTGTACAGAAGATTTTTCCATTAGTATTTACATCGTCATGAGTTGCGAAAAGAGTATTGGAGATATCTGGAAGTTTGTTTTCCTCTTGTTTTTTTTTTTTTTATTGTTTTTATTTTTTTTTTTTTTGGGGGGGGGGGTGTTGTTATTTTGTTTTTTTCTTTTTATATAATTGCAACATTTTCGACTTCCATTTCATTACGTTTATTTTCAACGCTTCTTCTAATCACAATATCACATATCTTATTGTATATAAATCTTTCCTACGTCGTTTGGCAAATAACCTGATAAAAATCTACAAAATGTTACCTCTGGTATCATAGTGTATCAAACTTGTGTATTTGCTTCGAACATATACTTAACATCAATGTTATCAAATACATATCGATGGCAATGTGAGTACGACCAAAGTTAGTGATAAAATCATTCATGTTATTTCTTGTAAAATTCTTAATAAATCAATCATCAAAACAAGGAAATCATCAACAACATGACCTTCACGGGGTAAAATTGGGTTTTATTTGCTAGATGAGGACATTGCAAACAGATTTAAAATATCTAGAGTTGTATCTAGACCTGGATGCAAATTCTGAACAAATCAATTAATTAATCACCAGAAAGAAGTATTTAGAGAGAATTTGCTTTCTTTTATAAACTTTTAAGTACTCCAAAGCTAAACACATTTTGATTTCCTCCCCGGCCCGCTTTGTAGCTTTTACATTATTGTTTCAGTCATGTCCCAACTCAAACTCTGAAGTAGGAAATAATCTGTCTATGAAATGAAAATGACAAGGCTATGGTTCGATTTCATAGCATGACAACAGCTTAACCACTACCACAAGTCATTCCCCTGTATTACAAGCTGGGAAAATTAGAGACAAAAGAAAAAAAAAATCACAACTGGATTTATTCTGGTAAGGTTAATGGGTTATGTCTTTGTTCCAGAGACATCTTCTCACAAAGTTGGAGAAATATGATGTATGAAAGTCTTTGGAAACATTGGCAACATGCCGTGCTGTACATGCCGTGCTGTACATGAGCAAAATACAGACTTGATCGACCCACACTA
Source organism: Pteria penguin (assembly GCA_035048485.1). NCBI lineage: Eukaryota > Metazoa > Mollusca > Bivalvia > Pterioida > Pteriidae > Pteria > Pteria penguin. The sequence continues at coordinate 4,634,981 of CM068591.1, read as the reverse complement.
GATACCGTGCTGTACATGAGCAAAATACAGACTTGATCGACCCACACTAGATACCGTGCTGTACATGAGCAAAATACAGACTTGATCGACCCACACTAGATACCGTGCTGTACATGAGCAAAATACAGACTTGATCGATCCACACTAGATACTGTTCTGTACATGAGCAAAATACAGACTTGATCGACCCACACTAGATACCGTGCTGTACATGAGCAAAATACAGACTTGATCGACCCACACTAGATACACTCTCTGATGGAGTGCATCGGGCACGAAAAAGACAGCTTTGATGTTGATGAAATTAGGTGATAAAAGAATTACTTTAAGCAGTTAAATGTATAGTATTCATATGCTTTGGCAATTTAATATTTTTTTGGGCGATTTAATATTTTTTTGGTGATTTAATATTGATTTAAACGCATCTGAGCATTTGTTTGACTCTCCGACTGAGTAAGAACTGCTGTGATATCGTTCATGACTATCGGAGACAAATGCACTATTACCTGATTTTCGTCCATCTACTGGTTGTACAATGCAAAGTGATCTGGAATGACAATGCCGTCTTTATTCAACATGTGTTAACTTTGCTCTTCTCGATTTCCACGGCGATTAGAAGGAGAAGCATTTTCATGGTGTATGCTGCGAAAACACGGGTAACGAGTCTCCTGTATTTGAAGAATCTGACAAATCTCTCACAGCTGGATACGATCTTAAAATATCTTAAAGCTATAACATACGAAAAATGTGACAAACGTCTGACAGAATCTCGAAATTCCCGGGAATCCATATTGTTTACGTAGTTACTAAGGGACAGACAATTCAAGGCAGGCTTCGACTGACCTTTGACACGAAAGCAAACTGGCCTTACGCTTATGGGTTCACAGTTATGAATAAATCCTACTTCCTGTTGTGTAAAAAATGTTTGTGCATAGATATGTGATGTAAAGAAATACTATAATTGTAACGTCAATGTTTGTCCATAATCACGAGCTTCTTATTGTAATATTCAATACTTTTAACTGAAATCGAAATCTCAGAAATATTCTTTTGTGAATATTTTTAACTAGTGATAAATATGGATTATTTCGTGAAAAATTACAATACGCCCATCTTCCACTCAAATGTGGGAAAACAATTACAATACGCCCATCCTCCATAGGGCTGTGGGAAAACAGCTTTATCATAACAAAGTATATGTTCAATAATATGCTTTAGACTGATCAACCATTGGTATAAACATACACATTAATGGTTTGTCACGAATGACACAAATTCATCATTTGTACGAGCATTAGAATCACATAGTATGAGTACATTTCCGAGCCGGGAGGCATGTCGAGATTTAACTGAAAATTATTGAAAGCGACATAAAACAACAATTAACTAGCCAACAATTCTGTGAAATATCATTCAATGGGTGAAAAGTTATGAACCGGACAAAGGTTTATCCATCATTTGCACTCTGATCTTGCCCTTGCAGATATGACCTTGGTTCAAGGTCATGACACACCATTGAATCCTGGCCAACAATTGTATGAAATATTACATTGCCAACAATTGTATGAAATATTACATTAATCCATGCAAGGGGTAAAAAGTTATGGCCTAGATAAAGATTTACCCATCATATGCAGTATGACCTTGAGCTTGCAGATATGACCCAGGTCAAGACACACCCTTGGGTCTTGGGCAACAATTCTATGAAATATTATTCAAATCCATGTTAGGGGTAAAGAGTTAGGCATAGACAAAATATAGACACATACAGATTTATCTATCATATGCACTGTGACCTTGACCTTGCAGAAATGACCTTGAAAATCGTTGGGTTCATCATTCAGTCATAAGAAATTTAAAAGTTCTAACATAAACAGTTTGGTCTGTAACTTATTTACAAGTTGCATTCTAAAAAATGTTATTTTGTCCCCAAAATGACCTTGATCATTGACCTTGATATTGAAAATCAATAGGGTTCGTCCTAATGACAAAGGAAATAAGTGTACTAAGTTTGAAAGTGCTAGCCTAAACGGTATGGTCTGTATCGTGTTAACAATGTGCGGACAGACCCATAGATCCACAAACCCACAAACCACCGACCTACAACGTCATACCATAATACATCTACGACGGGCGTAAAAAATCTACGATGATTTCTTCATAAAACATAAGTTACCTTTAGTTTGTATTTATTATTTTTTACACATTTTATTCAAAGCCGATTTTTACATAATGCCGTCTCCTTATCGCTTTTAAAGTAAACCCGCTTTTAAGCCCTTCTGTAAATTTAGATTTTGTTGCTGATATAGAGTGTATTCCATTCAACGTATCTTATGTATTGATGATTGATGTCTACAGGACACACGAGTGTGACTGACGACGATACACCTAAGATAGGAAGAAAGATAAAAAACCCCGCCATTTATTAATAGCGAAGTGGGTTAAGCAGTGCATGGAAAAAGAATAATAAGAAATGAATATTTCAAGTAACAACGAGAACGCAACTGGGACAATTACAGATTCCAAGTCAATCAGTGACCAAAAAGACTTCTGGTCTACATTAAAGACTTCTGGCCTACAATAAAGACTTCTGGTCTACATTAAAGACTTCTGGTCTACATTAAAGCTTTTTGTCAAAGAAAAGTAACACCAAAGACCGTAATATTTTACTTTGTAAAAATGAGAAAAAATCCCTCTCCATAACAAGAGGCCCAAATGGGCCTATATCGCTCACCTAAGCACAAATTGCTTATTTACAATAAAATGACAGCTCATTTCAGTAGAAAAGTCTGCTTTCTATAAGGTTTAGTAATATTTTGTGCAGTCGTTTTGAAGAAGTCGAAAATGTGTCAACCAATTAGAGCCAATGGCGGCCATCTTGGATTACGGATCGGCACGAAAAACACGAACTTGGTAGAGGACCTTGAGTACTTACTTCCTATGAGGTTTGGTGGAATTCTGTGCAGCGCTTCTGGAGAAGAAGTCGAATATGTGTCAACCAATCAGAACCAATGGCGAGCATCTTGAATTACGGATCGGCAAGAAACACACAAACGTGGTAGAGGACCTCAAGCACTTACTTCCTATGAGGTTTGGTGGAATTCTGTGCAACCGTTCTGGAGAAGAAGTCGAAAATGTGTCAACCAATCAGGGTCAATGGCGGCCATCTTGGATTACGGATCGGCATAAAAAACACAAACTTGGTAGAGGACCTTGAGTACTTACTTCCCATGAGGATTGGTGGATTCTGTGCAGCCGTTCTGGAGAAGAAGTCGAAAATGTGTCAACCAATCAGAGCCAATGGTAGCTATCTTGGATTACGGATGGGCACGAAAGACACAAACTTGGTAGAGAACCTTGAGTACTTACTTCCTATGAGGTTTGGTGAAATTCTGTGCAGCGGTTCTGGAGAAGAAGTCGGACGGACGACGGACGGCGATTGATCACAATAGCTCACTTGAGACTTTGGCTCAGGTGAGCTAAAAACTGTGATATCTAAACACTTTTTGTTTTCGTGTTTGTTTTTTTTTTCAGTTTGTTACTATTATTATTGTTTAAGGTAGCAAAGATATAGACACATACACTATTTATGATCTTGAAATTAAGATATATGTGAAAATATTTTACTATAATATACATACATCAAACTTTGAAATTAATTGGTGATAATGTCACCTTCGCAACTTTTTTTCAAATAAACATCAAAGTGAATGTTTCTTGAATTCCCCATAGTCAGTGCAACAAGACATTTATCAGATGATTTTAACACATTATTTAAATGTAAAATAAAAAGTAACATAATGCTAAAATGAGAACAAAAGTAAAACCAACAAACACATATATCTTCATGTAATATACATGATAACAGAAGTACCAAGAGGCCCAGGTGGGCCTATATCGCTCACCTGAGACAGAGGAAACATTGCACAATGACATACTTTATTGACTTAGCTTAATTGACCGTACTAAGTCGATATCGTAACTGCAACACAATCGAATATTTTTGTAACATTTTCTTTCCGTGTATATTCTACTATAATCATGTTTTGTGTGCATGTCCTTGGTGATTTTTGTCATACAGCTTTGTCAGATATCTTCGGTTTTCTCTTTTTTATTGACTCCACACGGACACTGTGTCTCATCTCTGACAGGAGACACGTACTTCGCACGGACACAGCGTCTCATCTCTGACAGGAGACACGTACTTCGCACAGACACAGCGTCGTATCTCTGACAGGAGACACTCCACACAGACACAGCGTCTTATCTCTGACAGGAGACTCCACACAGACACAGCGTCTCATCTCTGACAGGAGACACTCCACACAGACACAGCGTCTTATCTCTGACAGGAGACTCCACACAGACACAGCGTCTTATCTCTGACAGGAGACTCCACACAGACACAGCGTCTCATCTCTAACAGGAGACTCCACACAGACACAGCGTCTCATTTCTGACAGGAGACGTTTACTCCACAAAGTCACAGCATCTCATCTCTGACAAGAGATTCCACACTCCAGACAGACACAGCGTCTCATCTCTGACAGGAGACACTCCACACAGACACAACGTCTTATCTCTGACAGGAGACTCCACACTCCACACAGACACAGCGTCTCATCTCTGACAGGAGACACTCCACACAGACACAGCGTCTCATCTCTGACAGGAGACACTCCACACAGACACAGCGTCTTATCTCTGACATGAGACTCCACACAGACACAGTGACTCATCTCTCACAGGAGACACTCCACACAGACACAGCGTCTCATCTCTGACAGGAGACTCCACACTCTACACAGACACAGCGGCTTATCTCTGACAGGAGACACTCCACACAGACACAGCGTCTTATCTCTGACAAGAAACTCCACACTCCACACAGACACAGCATCTCATCTCTGACAAGAGATTCCACACTCCAGACAGACACAGCGTCTCATCTCTGACAGGAGCCACTCCACACTCCACACAGACAAAGCGTCTCATCTATGACAGGAGGCACTCCACACGGACACAGCGTCTTATCTCTGACAGGAGACTCCACACTCCACACAGACACAGCGGCTTATCTCTGACAGGAGACACTCCACAGAGACACAGCGTCTCATCTCTGACAGGAGACACTCCACACAGACACAGCGTCTTAACTCTGACAGGAGACTCCACACAGACACAGCGTCTCATCTCTGACAGGAGACACTCCACACAGACACAAGGTCTCATCTCTGACAGGAGACTCCACACTCCACACAGACACAGCGTCTTATCTCTGACAGGAGACACTCCACACAGACACAGCGTCTTATCTCTGACAAGAGACTCCACACTCCACACAGACACAGCGTCTCCTCTCTGACAGGAGACTCCACACAGACACAGCGTCTTATCTCTGACAGGAGACTCCACACAGACACAGCATCTCATCTCTGACAAGAGACTCCACACAGACACAGCGTCTCATTTCTGACAGGAGACACTCCACACAGACACAGCGTCTCATCTCTGACAGGAGACTCCACACAGACACAGCGTCTCATCTCTGACAGGAGACGTTTAATTCACACAGACACAGCGTCTTATCTCTGACAGGAGACACTCCACATAGACACAGCGTTTCATCTCTGACAGGAGACACTCCACACAGACACAGCGTCTCATCTCTGACAGGAGACTCAACACAGATACAGCGTCTCATCTCTGACAGGAGACTCCACACAGACACAGCGTCTCATCCCTGACAGGAGACTCCACACAGACACAGCGTCTCATCTCTGACAGGAGACACTCCACACTCCACACAGACACAGCGTCTCATCTCTGACAGGAGACTCCACACTCCACACAGACACAGCGTCTTATCTCTGACAGGAGACACTCCACACAGACACAGCGTCTCATCTCTGACAGGAGACACTACACACAGACACAGCGTCTTATCTCTGACAGGAGACACTCCACACTCCACACAGACACAGCGCCTTATCTCTGACAGGAGACACTCCACACTCTACACAGACACAGCGTCTCATCTCTGACAGGAGACACTCCAGACAGACACAGCGTCTCATCTCTGACAGGAGACTCCACACAGAGACAGCGTCTCATCTCTGACAGGAGATTCCACACAGACACAGCGTCTCATCTCTGACAGGAGACACTCCACACAGACACAGCCTCTTATTTCTGACAGGAGACACTCCACACTCCACACAGACACAGCGTCTCATCTCTGACAGGAGACACTCCACACTCCACACAGACACAGCGTCTCATCTCTGACAGGAGACACTCCACACAAACACAGCGTCTTACCCTAACAGGAGACTCCACACAGACACAGCGTCTCATCTCTGACAGAAGACACTCCACACAGACACAGCGTCTCATCTCTGACAAGAGACTCCACACTCCACACAGACACAGCGTCTCATCTCTGACAGGAGACTCCACACAGACACAGCGTCTCATCTCTGACAAGAGACTCCACACAGACACAGCGTCTCATCTCTGACAAGAGACTCCACACTCCACACAGACACAGCGTCTTATCTCTGTCAGGAGACACTCCACACAGACACAGCGTCTTACCTCTGACAGGAGACTCCACACAGACACAGCGTCTCATCTCTGACAGGAGACTCCACACAGACACAGCGTCTCATCTCTGACAGGAGACTCCACACAGACACAGCGTCTCATCTCTGACAAGAGACTCCACACTCCACACAGACACAGCGTCTCATCTCTGTCAGGAGACACTCCACACAGACACAGCGTCTTATCTCTGACAGGAGACTCCACACAGACTCAGCGTCTCATCTCTGACAGGAGACTCCACACTCCACACAGACACAGCGTCTCATCTCTGACAGGAGACTCCACACTCCAGACAGACACAGCGTCTCATCTCTGACTGGAGACACTCCACACAAACACAGCGTCTTAACCCTGACAGGAGACTCCACTAAGACGCTGTGTCTCATCTCTGACAGGAGACTCCACACAGACACAGCGTCTCATCTCTGACAGGAGACTCCACACTCCAGACAGACACAGCGTCTCATCTCTGAAAAGAGACTCTACACTCCACACAGACACAGCGGCTTATCTCTGACAGGAGACACTCCACACAGACACAGCGTCTTATCTCTGACAAGAGACTCCACACTCCACACAGACACAGCCTCTCATCTCTGACAAGAGACTCCGCACTCCAGACAGACACAGCGTCTCATCTCTGACAGGAGCCACTCCACACTCCACACAGACAAAGCGTCTCATCTATGCCAGGAGGCACTCCACACGGACACAGCGTCTTATCTCTGACAGGAGACTCCACACTCCACACAGACACAGCGGCTTATCTCTGACAGGAGACACTCCACAGAGACACAGCGTCTCATCTCTGACAGGAGACACTCCACACAGACACAGCGTCTTAACTCTGACAGGAGACTCCACACAGACACAGCGTCTCATCTCTGACAGGAGACACTCCACACAGACACAAGGTCTCATCTCTGACAGGAGACTCCACACTCCACACAGACACAGCGTCTTATCTCTGACAGGAGACACTCCACACAGACACAGCGTCTTATCTCTGACAAGAGACTCCACACTCCACACAGACACAGCGTCTCCTCTCTGACAGGAGACTCCACACAGACACAGCGTCTTATCTCTGACAGGAGACTCCACACAGACACAGCATCTCATCTCTGACAAGAGACTCCACACAGACACAGCGTCTCATTTCTGACAGGAGACACTCCACACAGACACAGCGTCTCATCTCTGACAGGAGACTCCACACAGACACAGCGTCTCATCTCTGACAGGAGACGTTTAATTCACACAGACACAGCGTCTTATCTCTGACAGGAGACACTCCACATAGACACAGCGTTTCATCTCTGACAGGAGACACTCCACACAGACACAGCGTCTCATCTCTGACAGGAGACTCAACACAGATACAGCGTCTCATCTCTGACAGGAGACTCCACACAGACACAGCGTCTCATCTCTGACAGGAGACTCCACACAGACACAGCGTCTCATCTCTGACAGGAGACACTCCACACTCCACACAGACACAGCGTCTCATCTCTGACAGGAGACTCCACACTCCACACAGACACAGCGTCTTATCTCTGACAGGAGACACTCCACACAGACACAGCGTCTCATCTCTGACAGGAGACACTACACACAGACACAGCGTCTTATCTCTGACAGGAGACACTCCACACTCCACACAGACACAGCGTCTTATCTCTGACAGGAGACACTCCACACTCTACACAGACACAGCGTCTCATCTCTGACAGGAGACTCCACACAGAGACAGCGTCTCATCTCTGACAGGAGATTCCACACAAACACAGCGTCTCATCTCTGACAGGAGACACTCCACACAGACACAGCCTCTTATTTCTGACAGGAGACACTCCACACAGACACAGCCTCTTATTTCTGACAGGAGACACTCCACACTCCACACAGACACAGCGTCTCATCTCTGACAGGAGACACTCCACACTCCACACAGACACAGCGTCTCATCTCTGACAGGAGACACTCCACACAAACACAGCGTCTTACCCTAACAGGAGACTCCACACAGACACAGCGTCTCATCTCTGACAGAAGACACTCCACACAGACACAGCGTCTCATCTCTGACAAGAGACTCCACACTCCACACAGACACAGCGTCTCATCTCTGACAGGAGACTCCACACAGACACAGCGTCTCATCTCTGACAAGAGACTCCACACAGACACAGCGTCTCATCTCTGACAAGAGACTCCACACTCCACACAGACACAGCGTCTTATCTCTGTCAGGAGACACTCCACACAGACACAGCGTCTTACCTCTGACAGGAGACTCCACACAGACACAGCGTCTCATCTCTGACAGGAGACTCCACACAGACACAGCGTCTCATCTCTGACAGGAGACTCCACACAGACACAGCGTCTCATCTCTGACAAGAGACTCCACACTCCACACAGACACAGCGTCTCATCTCTGTCAGGAGACACTCCACACAGACACAGCGTCTTATCTCTGACAGGAGACTCCACACAGACTCAGCGTCTCATCTCTGACAGGAGACTCCACACTCCACACAGACACAGCGTCTCATCTCTGACAGGAGACTCCACACTCCAGACAGACACAGCGTCTCATCTCTGACTGGAGACACTCCACACAAACACAGCGTCTTAACCCTGACAGGAGACTCCACTAAGACGCTGTGTCTCATCTCTGACAGGAGACTCCACACAGACACAGCGTCTCATCTCTGACAGGAGACTCCACACTCCAGACAGACACAGCGTCTCATCTCTGAAAAGAGACTCCACACTCCACACAGACACAGCGTCTCATCTCTGACAGGAGACTCCACACAGACACAGCGTCTCATCTCTGACAGGAGACTCCACACAGACACAGCGTCTTATCTTTGACAGGAGAAGCTTACTCCACAAAGACACAGCGTCTCATCTCTGAAAAGAGACTCCACACTCCACACAGACACAACGTCTTATCTCTGACAGAAGACTCCACACTCCATACAGACATAGCGTCTTATCTCTGACAGGAGACTCCACACTCCACACAGACACAGCGTCTCATCTCTGACAGGAGACTCCACACAGACACATCGTCTTATCTCTGACAGGAGACTCCACACTCCACACAGACACAGCGTCTTATCTCTGACAGGAGACTCCACACTCCACACAGACACAGCGTCGTATCTCTGACAGGAGACTCCACACTCCACACAGACACAGCGTCTTATCTCTGACAGGAGACTCCACACTCCACACAGACACAGCGTCTTATCTCTGACAGGAGACTCCACACTCCACACAAACACAGCGTCTCATCTCTGACAGGAGACATTTACTTCACACAGACACAGCGTCTTATTTCTGACAGGAGACTCCACACAGACACAGCGTCTTATCTCTGACAGGAGACTCCACACTCCACACAGACACAGCGTCTTATCTCTGACAGGAGACTCCACACTCCACACAGACACAGCGTCTTATCTCTGACAGGAGACTCCACACTCCACACAGACACAGCGTCTCATCTCTGACAGGAGACTCCACACAGACACAGCGTCTTATCTCTGACAGGAGACTCCACACTCCACACAGACACAGCGTCTTATCTCTGACAGGAGACTCCACACTCCACACAGACACAGCGTCTTATTTCTGACAGGAGACTCCACACAGATACAGCGTCCTACCTCTGACAGAAGACTCCATACAGACACAGTGTCTTACTTTTGGTCTCTAGGGACCATAATGTTCACCATTGTACACTTTTGGGTAGTGCTACAGTGACATTGCGTCATTTGAAATCTTATTTTACATTTTGAATACGTTTTTACCGTGCCGTAGAAAGCCAGAAGTCTATTTAGAGTAGAGAAAATTGTGTTATAAGACAAAATTGATAAACCTTAAAGAAAATTCCATGTGTTTTTCTGAAATTGTTCGGTAAAGGATAGTGATTCTGTCGTGGTATGTCTGTCGGGTGTTTCGCTAAACATCGTATAATAAACATCGTATAATAAACATCGTATAATAAACATCGTATAATAAACATCGTATAATAATTTTGGGCGAAAAGTCGTTTTACTACACAACGTAAACTTTAAAAAGAAAAGTGTAAAAGCAGGCGAAAGTCTACATGTGTCCTTTATCTGTCGTAAGTTTAATCGAAAATACGGCAACATTATTAACCTTACTTGGGATCGGCGAAAATAATCAACGAAAAGGAAGAATTTTCAAACACAAAGAACAGTCAATTGAATAATGATAAAGAGTTGGTAAAGCGGTATATGTTTCCAAGGAATGCAAGAAAGAGAAATAATCATGTCGCTAATGTTTTGCTACATTTTAGACCGGCATTACATACATTTACTTCTCTATCGGAGGAATAACTGATTGCGATTTACAGTATTATAATTGTTAGTTGTTTTGCCGAACATATCATATGATACAGTGGTAGAGAGGGGTTGAAGTCCGTTATTTCTCACAGCATTCTACATTTTATTCATACTTCGTTTACGTGTATATAAATTAGTTCAACCTAAATTATTCAGTCATAAAGATAGGGGTAAACTCTATATTTACATTTAAATCTGCACTACTTTTCAACAATATTTAGTGAAACGACCCCTAGGTTCCTCCGGTGTCCGTGATTTATAACTGTAGACTTCATTCTTACAGTATCTTTAAAATATCAAAGAATCCAACCTTCGCGTAATTGTCAGGGGTCAGACAGGCCATCCGGAGATCGATTCACAGAATGTGCCACCCCGTTTCAAATTTGATTCTCGTTTTACGTCACACCAAGATTATGGACCCACCTAAAGTACTGAAGTGTCTTAACATGCTACGTCACACCAAGATTATGGACCCACCTAAAGTACTGAAGTGTCTTAACATGCTACGTCACACCAAGACTATGGACCCACCTAAAGTACTGAAGTGTCTTAACATGCTACGTCAACCGTGACATCGGATATACTGTTTTATCCGAAAGACAGAACATAGACCTGACATCGGCGTGACTTGAACCCTGTACCTCTCCGCCAAGAACCAAAAGCATAAGGATTGAGCTATGCAGGCTCAGGAGAAATGGTAAAGATCTGTATGTATATACATTACGAGATCTAATGACTGAATACTCTAACCGAGCATTTGATTATACGTATATGAGTAGCTAGAAGACTTGAAGCTAGGGTCATACTGTAATGTATTAGCGAAAGAGAATAATGATCTGAAAGTAAGGAAATAGAATATTTTATTACAATGCTTTTCATGCGTCTAAAATTTTCATGTTGTACAATAGCAGAAAGAAAAAATAACGTCTGAGTCATCTCTATTACTGATGTCGTCAAGGAAATGTACAGCAAAGAAAAATAAGCTCACAAAAAACATCAATAAAATACTCGATAGTACTGCAGTAATAGTAATGCAGGACAGATTGATTTTACATTTCAAATCAATTGAGGCATTGATACACACCCAATATGACGAAGATGACGAAAGATATTCCTAAACATTTACGACTTTTTATTCAATTCCACATCGTGTATTAGATTACCAGTGCGTATTTATGCATGACATTGCTATGTAACTCTAGGGCGTCACATGCCTAAATCGTGTTGCAATAACATTCACTCAAGCTTAAGACCCTGGAATACTTCTTTACATAGGCGTCACTCTATATGTAAGCTTATTTCAGAATTTGTTCTTTATCACAGCATGATTTAAAGCGCCGTTAATGCAACTTGCATAGGATTGCAAAATGGCTAATCCCCAAACCACAGAGTAGGAGCAATATATTTGATCAAATGTTCATCATGTTGAAAATAGTACTGTAAATCAGGAAATCAGATATAGAAATCTGTTGCCAGCGTAACGGGAATGAGTGTACAAGTAAGTAAGCAAATAATGTCTTCTATTTTCAAAAATGAATATCAAAATATAGTATCTAGTAAATATAATAAAATAAGGAATAATGGAGTGACAGAGGCGGGGATCGTTATGTAGCACCTGTCCTTTATGTAACACCTGTTCCTTATGTAGCACCTGTCCCTTTTGATGTGAATGAATGTGTATATAGATTGCTTTCTCAACAACAAATGAATCCAGTGGGAATTTCTTCCCTTTAATGTTTCTAATTTTGATTTTATCAAGAGTGTCGTAGTATTTTAACTTAAAAATACTGCAAGTAGTACTTTTGGACGTATGAAAAGTAAAATTTCAATATACTTCATGTATGCATTTGTACTGCGTAAAGTTAATCAACTCGCTGGTCTGAACCTTACGTAGATGTACGTACGTCGGTTGATGAAACATATATTTCGTTGAACTAAGAGGGTACGTAAGTAGACTTACGCCATTTTCATAAGATTTAGTTAGTAAAACATTTACGCATGTTGATAAAACAGGCTTCAATATCGCAACTGCAGCACAATAATGTACTTATATGTCTATTGCATCATAACGGAAATACGGGAACAGTAACAATTCAATATTTAGATAGCACATGACTTGATCACGTGACGTCTTGCAATCGCTACCGTAATAAAATCAAATAAGCGACAAAAATATATCCAAACAAGTAAATTCTTCAAGGGACATCCCAATGTCTAAATAAATAAAAGAAAGAACAGGAAAACTTCACACTTTCCACACATTTGTGTTAAACTAGTGTTTTATCTATTAGGACAACAGTAAAGTTTACGCTGCATACGCTAGATGAAGTTGAATTTGCACCGTATCGTAAGTGACACATTCACACAATATCAGAACAAACCGTGAAAGGAAAAAGTTGACGATTATATGTTCTGACGGTCACCACCCACTAGTCCGACGGTCCGCTAGTCCGAAGGTTCACCAGTCCAAAGTTCACTAGTCCGATGGTTCACTAGTCCGAGGGGCAGGCTTGGTGTAGTGGTTAAGCGCTCGGCTTGCGGCGCCGACGATCCGGGTTCGATTCCCGGGTTGCGCCACTATGTTTAAGAGGTTGGTTACCTCCTGCTTCCATGTCGCGATATAACTGAAAAATTGTTGAAAGCGACGTAAAACACCAATCAACCAAAAACCAACCACTAGTCCGACAGAAAAATTAGGACTATTATCCGATATAAAAATGTCCAAAATTATCCAATTTATCTTTCTTTCTTTCTTTCTTTCTTTCTTCTTCTTCTTCTCCTTCTTCTTCTTCTTCTTCTTCTTCTTCTTCTTCTTCTTCTTCTTCTTCTTCTTCTTTAACCTCAGTGCTACGATAGCGTATTCACACACAGCTATTTTAATACAAATTGTAAAGAGTTACTCCCCCTCCTCTCCTGCTGTGGATTTCAGTTCACGGGCTTTATTCATTTCAGCTTACATGTATGTAACTGAATGGCTGCAGAATAACATATACCATCTAACTACTGAATTTTCCGATTTTAAATGCATACATTATTTTAAAGGAAGACATGCACAGTTTGATTCTCTCTGATAGCAAGCACTTAAAGATTGTAAAATTTACAGAATAAGTTACTGGTATACTGATATTATTCAGTAGAATCGTTTAGATAAGGCGGTTGTCTCTTTCTAATTTTTGTATTTACCACCCCAGGTAATTTCAAAATGAAAAACATGACACTGGTATTTACGCTGACTGATAACGACAGGTGGACCATATAAGATAACACAACGTTGATACATTGACCTAGTGACTAGTGAACCTTCGGACTAGTGGACCTTCGGACTGGTGAATCTTCGGACTAGTAGACCGTCGGACTAGTGGGTGGTCCCCGTTCTGACACCTACCAGCTTATTGTTATAATTAGTAAGTAGTAAACTACCACCAATACCTTCCAAATACAACAGGACTGGTGCGCAATCTGCAGGTGAGATAATCTCGGAGGACGGTAAAACAATACTCGGTGTCATGTATTATAATCTCTAAAGTGTTTATTCACTTTCGTTGCATGTACATATTTATCTCGGTATGATATTAGCATTGATGGAGAGAGAGAGCTAACGAACCTAAGACTGATACCCTTACCTGACACCAGCACTCTTACCTGACATTCAAAGGGAAATTAATGTTCATTGATAAGCAAATCAATTGCTTCTGGTTGATTTATCAACATAAGTCGGTACCGTGATAGAAATTTTAATAGAATTGTTCTTAAATGCTTGTTCTTACTTGTTATGTTTTATTTTCCTTCCAATGTCTTTTTTTCTCGATCTCTTTCTGTGGATTTTGCGTTTGGTTTTGTCAGGAACCGAACAATCTCTCCGAGCACCAGGTTTCATGTTTGGTTTCCTTTGGTCTTTGAATCTCTAATTCATTACTTTGTTATTAGTGTCGTATTCAGTGGAAAGTTTAGTATCATATTACCTCTGTCAGATGGACATTTAGCTGTAAACCTGACTAGCACTTGTAGTAAGTAAAGTGCTAAGACATCAAGCGGTAGTCATTGAGAAACATTCAATTTACTATATGAAATAGAGATACCTAGATATTGATATTTAATTCTAGCATGAAACTTTAGTATATTGGAAGTCAAAGACATTTAAAGAATTTTTTGTTATCTACTCATGATGCAACAAAAAATGTTGTACATGATCCATTTTGAAAAACCAAATAAAACAAAAACCAAATAAAACAAAACAAAAAAATATATATAAAAAACCCCCAAAACAGCACAGGGAAAGTATCCTCAGTAGAAGAGAGTTTTCATTCTATAAGTATAAAGGATGACACCTTACACCATTTTATTAATTTTGGATTGCATAGTGACATAAAAGGAATAATAAATGTATGAGAAAAGTATTTGTAAAACGTCAATGACGAACACTTATCAACAGCAGTCTAGTTACACGGGAGAATTAAATGCCCTCTTTGACTATGTATCTGTAGGCAATAATGCTTTTAAGTCCAATTACTCTCTGGATAATGTAACTTGCATCTTATGCTAAGAAGAGATCGATCGGCATAGTAAACAGTCCATACGTTGCCTATTGTACTTTACTAATACATCAAGTGATGGTTTCTGCATTTCGAGATGCCAGAATAAATAAAGATGATGGGACAGATATAGATCTATAGATCGTTTGTTAAAACCCTTTGGCGTAGAAATCCATGGAAAGAAAAGCAGACTTCTTGTTTTATGGGCTGAGAACATTTAAGTATATTTAAGGAATCTTTTTGATAAACCGATTTTGTAAATAGTACTAAAGGTTTATCTTTGCTATCTACATCTGCTGTATTCTATTTATTATACCCCCTGCAAACGAAGTTTGGGGGATATTGGAATCACCTAGTCCGTCTGTCTGTCTGCCCGCCTGTCTGTCCAGAAAACTTTTACCTTGGCCATAACTTTTGAACCAAAACAGATGGGGCCTTCATACTATACATGTGTCTTCCTTGCGGCAAGACCTTTCTGTCGGTACCAAAATTTATGACCTCATGACCTTGACCTTGACGTTTGAGCTATTTTTGAAAAACTAACCTTAGCCATAACTTTTAATCCAAAAGAGATGGGGCCTTCATAATATACATGTGTATTCCTGGTAGGAAGACCTTTCTGTCAATTGCTGAATTTTTGATCCCGTGAGTGACCTTGACGTTTTACATACTCTTGAGATAATTTAACCTTAGTCATAACTTTTGAACCAAAAGAGATGGGGCTTTCATAGTATACATGTATATTGGTTGTGGCAAGACCTGCCTGTCGGTACCAAATTATTTAACCCCATGACTTTGACGTTTGCCCTACTTAAAAAAACTTTAACCTTAGCCATAACTTTTGAACCAAAAGAGATGAGGCCTTTATATTACATATATGTATTTCTTGTAGCAAGACCCGTTTGTCGGTACCAAAATTTTTGACCCCGTGACTTTTACATTGGTCTTTGCCCTGCTTCAAATTTTGTTGCCCCGGGGGGATTATTTGTCCCGTTAGAATAGTTCTAGTTTATATATTTATTTTTTGTCTGAGTACTTAAAAGGGATTCAGGGTATAAGTAAAAACGAAGTATCGAAGTGTGTATTTAATCATTAGTCTTTGTAAGAAACATGATTGTGTGTATTGCATTCCATGGAGTTCGTGTGTATTGCATTCCATGGCGTTGAATCCATTATGATCTGATACTTGTATAGAAAGACGCAAAAGATCTCTGATGCAGCTGAATGATAATAAATAAATAAATAAATAAATAAATAAATAAATAAATAAATAGAATTTTAACATTCTAGTTTTCATGGCATTATCTTCTAGATCTAAGCACACCAATATTTATACCTTTATGGAATGTAGTAAGTGCCCATGTGACATGCCCATTATTGTGACATCCTCTATTTTATACCCAAAGCTGACTAAGGAATCATACATATAGTGTCACGTCCAGCTGGCAGGAGATGAATACCTATCCTGGTTACATAACTTTATCATTGTTTGAAGACAAGTATAAGGAGATACACATATACCAGCCTAATGTATCATATACGTACATCATCAACAACCACCGCCCCTCCCCCTTTCCCCAGCTAGTGACGCTCATGGCCAAAACTGAAAAAAGTCCCAAGTATGAATATTTGAAGAGCAAACAACTAAACTGACGTAAAAATAATCGCAAAAGAAGCAATATAAGGACAGAACTATGTATGGGAGAGATATCCTTTAGTCTTAAGAATAATTTAATACTCTTGTCACCGTTAATGTAAAGTGCATATATAGAGTCTGCACAGAAGCAATGAAACTGGGCTTGTGATTACTGCGAGCAACTAACAGTCCATCAGCAACGGTATTGGAAATATGTGTATACCAACCCAGTGCACCAAATGCACACCTCGAAAACCAACGTCCCTTCAGCGACGCTGATTACCGACACTGGAAATCTAAAGCACAATTATTTTTAGAGCAAACAAATTATTGCACTGACCTATCAGTAATTACAAAAGAATCAATCGAATGACGGAGATATACAAGAGGGAACTACTCATTTAAGAAATAATTTACATTTTTTTTTGATTTTTTTTTTTGGTCACAGCAAGTGTAAAGTACAGCTCAAAAGCACTGAAAACTGCCGTCGTGGATACACTCAGGGACTAACAGTACAAGAGCAGCGGTATCGATCCGATAGTTATAATGAACACCCCCCCCCTTCCCCAGATGTATAAAAATATCATTATAATACGAAACAGATCAGAGAATGCAATGCAAATCGTAACAGTTTGTTGTTCTTCAGATTACGGGGCAACGACTAGAAAACTACATTTAATGAGCTTTAGACACTGAGCGCTAGTCAATAAGGAACATCAATAATACTAGACAAAATACCGATGCTTACTATAACGGACCCCTGGATGAACCAGAGGTGGGACCAGTTGCCATGGAGGAGGACTGAACATCCCCTGTTGACCAGAGGTGGGATTAGGTGTCATGGAGGAGGACTGAGCATCCCCTGCTGACCAGAGGTGGGATCAAATGTCATGGAGGACTGAGCATCCCCTGCTGACCAGAGGTGGGATCAGGTGTCATGGAGGAGTAAGCATCCCTTTCTGACCAGAGGTGGGATCAAGTGCCATGAAGGAGGACTGAGCATCCCTTGCTGACCAGAGGTGGATTCAGGTGCCATGGAGGACTGAGCATCCCCTGCTGACCAGAGATGGGTTCAGGTGTCATGGAGGACTGAGCATCCCCTGCTGACCAGAGGTGGGATCAGATGTCATGGAGGAGTAAGCATCCCCTGCTGACTAGAGGTGGGATCAGGTGCCATGGAGGAGTAAGCATCCCCTGCTGACTAGAGGTGGGATCAGGTGCCATGGAGGAGTAAGCATCCCCTGCTGACCAAAGGTAGGTTCAGGTGTCATGGAGGACTGAGTATCCCCTGCTGACCAGAGGTGGGATCAGGTGCCATGGAGGACTGAACATCTCCTGATGACCAGAGGTGGGGTCAGGTGCCATGGAGGAGGACTGTGCATCCCCTGCTGACCGGTCATACCAGCCGCGTTGCCATAATATGAGTTAGTAGTCATATGAAGTGGTAACGGTAACACTGTAGTCACAATCGGTAAAATGTCATGACTGAGTAGAAACATGTGATGTTGTATTATTACAGTAAAACAACTTAATAAGGATTATAATCAATAAGGAAGTCAACATGTCGGACAATGATATCTGATAAACGCTTATGCTGTATAAAATAAAATCGATTATATGGAACGCCATAGCTGTCTTAAGATCACATTATTAACAATAAATAGTCATTTCACAATAGCATTACGTCAAAACAGTATACCATTAAGTAGTTTTTATATTATATGAAGTCAAACAAATATGATGTGAAGTCGAAATAGTGCGTTATGATGTCAAAGCATTAAGTTATGAAGTCACAAAAGCATGTTATGGAGTCAAAATAGAATGTTATGAAGTCAAAACATTACGTTATAAAGTCACAAAAATACGTTATGGATTCAAAATAATATGTAATGAAGTCAAAGCATTATGTTATGGAGTCAAAATAGTATGTTCTGAAGTCATCAAAGTACGTTATGAAGTGAAACATTACGTTATGAAGTCACAGAATTACGGAATGCAGTCAAAATAGTATGTTATGAAGTCAAAACATTACGTTATGAAGTCACAAAAATACGTTATGGAGTCAAAATAGTATGTTATGAAGTCAACACATTACGTTATGAAGTCAACACATTACGTTATGAAGTCACAAAAATACGTTATGGAGTCAAAATAGAATGTTATGAAGTCATTAAAGTACGTTATGAAGTCAAAACATTACTTTATGAAGTCACAAAAATACGTTATGGAGTCAAAATAGTATGTTATGAAGTCAATAAAGTACGTTATGAAGTCAAAACATTACGTTATGAAGTCACAAAGGTACGCTATGCAGTGAGAATATTATGTTATGAAGTCAAAACATTACATTATGAAGTCATTAAAGTATTTTATGAAGTAATAAAGCATGTTATGAAGTAATAACAACACATTATGAAGTGCAATAGTAAGTCATTAAGACAAAACAGTAAGGCATGGAGCCAAATGTTAAGTTAAGGTCTTATACAGGGGCAGATCCAGGTTTTAGAGTTTAAGAAAGGGGGCGAAGTCAGGCGAAGAGTATGGGGACTTCATTTAACTGTTGTCAGTCGGTACCGCAACTGTCGTGTGAACGAAGCTTTTTGTGGTGCTATTCATGTCTTGTCCATATTTTGTTGTACATGTGGTAGATTTTGTCATATAGCGGGGTCAGAGCTGATATTGTAATAAATCTGATTCAGCTATATCGCAAAATCCAGAGACCTTTAATACAGGTCTCTGGCAAAACCCGCTATCATTACTTTTAGTAAACAGAAACGAAGCATCTATACTAGACGAATGTAGAAATGTTTGAAAAAGGGGTTGCGACCTGCCATGAATGCTTTTCAGTCAGGAGAGGATGGGTTGGGGTTGAAGCCCTGAACCTAGCCAAAATGACCTTTGTTGGCAAAGTTTTTCGATCAAAGGGGTTGCAACCCCGCATCCCCTGCTTACTACCGGTTTCGAAATTTTCATAAAACGGATAGACAGAGTCTAGTGAACGAGGGATTTTTTGTCCACTTTGATGAATTCTATTGATTAAATAGCAGGGCCGTAGCCAGAGTGCAAATGATGTGTACGCACAAGAAAAGCAGGGAGTTTGAGGGAAAGGAAAACGACCACCTCTCTCTCTCATGAGGCACTATATTTTTGACAATATGATGTGTACGCACGTGCGTATTTGGCGTAACGGTAGCTACGCCACTGAATAGGGAAAGAAATCAAGTCATATTATAGATTTCTATGCAATGCATCAGGTAGAATCCGTCACAATATGCATATACGTGAAATAATCGTGGAGTGACGAAAACAATACTTAATCGCTGGAAGAGAAACCATAACATGATCTCAAGACCACGCCTATTTCCCACCATCGAGGGCTGGGCACAGATTCAAAATTACACATGCACTAGATCATATAGGGAATACACATATACTTCTAGCTCACAATCAAATCTCAAAAGAGATAACAACAAATTGTTTACGAACGGACGACAAATGGTATTGCATAATCTCTGGCCAGTAGAAATTATAAAATTGAAACAAAAGGATTAATTTCAGTTGTTTGTTTATTAACATTGAATCACGTAAACGAACACAAACATAATCTAAATACAGCAATTTTTCTTCTGCAAGCTAGACCCTTACGAAATAAACTTTACTTCAAGAGATTTTTGACCCGATAATTTTCTGTTGTGTATCTTGAAAATTAGATACTACACGAACATTGTATTGATTGATTATTGTTTACGTCACTCCACGATTATTTCGCGTACATGGTGACGGCGTCTGTCTGATGCACTACACAGAAATTTATACTTTTGCAACGGAACCCCCCCCCCCCTCCCGAAGCAGTGAGGGATCTTTTATATGTCACGCCTACCGTGACACGGGACCTGAACAGAATTCATCCGAATGAAAAAAAAAATCATCGTTTACTAAACTCTTGCTGCCTATCAGTTTTATGAAAATTTATAAACCGGCCGCAGTGACTGAAAAGCATTCATTGCAGGTCGTAACCCCCTTTTCAAACATTTCTACATTCGCCTAGTATAGATGCTTCATTTCTGTCTACTAAAAGTAATGATGGTGGGTTTTGCCAGAGACCTGAATTATAGGTCTCTAGATTTTGCTATATAGCTGGATCAGATTTATTACAAAATCAGCTCTGACTCAGTTATATGACAAAATCCACCACATGTAGTACAAGTATAACAAGATAAAGACAAGACATGATTAACATTCACAAAAAGCTTCGTTCACATGACAGCTGCGATATCGACTGAGAACAGTCAATTGAAGTCCCCATACCTCTCGCCTTACTTCGCCCCACCCCCTCCCCCCTTTTCTTAACTCTAAAACCTGGATCCGCTACCTGTATAAGACCTTAACTTAACATTTGGCTTCATGCCTTACTGTTTTGTCTTAATGACTTACTATTGCACTTCATAACGTGTTGCTATGACTTCATAACATACTTTATTACTCTATAGAATACTTTTTGACTTCATAATGTAATGTTTTGACTTCATAGTGTAATGTTTTGACTTCATAACATAATATTCTCACTGCATAGCATACATTTGTGACTTCATAACGTAATGTTTGACTTCATAACGTACTTTAATGACTTCATAACATACTATTTTGACTCCATATTGTATTTTGGTGACTTCATAAAGTAATGTTTTGACTTCATAACGTAGTTTGATGACTTCATAACATACTATTTTGATTCCATAATGTATTGTGTGACTTAATAACATACTTCGATGACTTCATAACATATTATTTTGAATCCATACTGTATTTTTGTGACTTCATAACGTAATGTTCTGACTTCATAACATACTTCGATGACTTCATAACATACTATTTGGACTCCATAACGTATTGTGTGACTTCATAATATAATGCTTTGACTTCATAACATATTATTTTGACCCCAAAATGTATATTTTGTGACTTCATAACGTAATGTTTTGACTTCATAACATACTATTTTGACTCCATAACATGCCTTTGTGACTTCATGACGTAATGTTTTGACATCATAACGCACTATTTCAACTTCACATCATATTTGTTTGACTTCATATAATATAAAAACTACTTAATGGTATACTGTTTTGACGTAATGCTATTGTGAAATGACTATTTATTGTTAATAATGTGATCTTAAGACAGCTATGGCGTTCCATACGATTAAGTCTTGATTCACATGAATTAATGTATAATATATTCAGATCTAGATCAACTGTATGTATGTTTACTGAATCGAAATTTATTTCACAGATTTTAATGTGCATTCTTCGATTGTAATTTTTCAGTGTTGAATTACTTTAAGAACACAAAATATGTGACTATTTCCATTTAAATAACTGACCGTCCCAAGTCGGTTTTGCAACTGTATTATTATCATATATTTTTGTGACATGTTTTTATATGTTCATTCGTCGGGTGTATATATATATATATATATATATATATATATATATATATATATATATATATATATATATATATATATATATATATATATATATATATATATATATATATATATATATATATATATATATATATATATATATATATATATATATATATATATATATATATATACATTGTGTGTGTGTGTCCGTTGCGAGTTTTGCATTAACTAAAGTCACATTATTTTCCTTCCCCTACTCTAGAAGAAACAATAATTTTTCTTGAAATATAGAGATTAATTCATCACTAAGTACTGTCTGTTTGTTATAGATATTATAACATTGTGAGCAACGATAGCCGGAAGAAGTTACTGACCGAAATTAATTGTAATATTCCATAGGACATTTACTCGTCTCAAGTTGTTTACTAAGCAGTAATGTGGCTTTTGTTCTTACAATCAATTCCCAGATGAATAAAACGGATGCATTCAAAGCAGTGTATCGCAATATCCTATTTCACACACAAATACACTATGCTGAAAGGAACGCAGTTTTGAGTCAAAGTTCTAGGTCAGACGGCGGGGCTTTACATGACTGAAATTATTATAGTTCTTGAAGACGTTAACGCCAATTATGTCATAAGACCTTGTTTTTCTCTTACTCAACATGCTATACAGACAATCCAGGACTTACAATACTGTCATTTCAATCAGCCTCAGATCAGTAGAAATATTTTACGTGATTACTCTTTTTAAGTAGACTGGTAAATACCAAAGAGAATAAATGATTAAAGCTTAGGCCTATAATTATCATGAAATATTAATTTCATTGCGTGTGCAAAAAATGTGATACATATTCAATGAATGCAGATCTCGAATATCCCGTAGGTAGTGTCTGTCGGCATTTTCATTTCTACACGTCAGTGGCGGATTTAGATTTAGAGAGCCCCCCTTTTCGTCACATATTTACTAGTAAAAATCAAGATTTGGCACCAAAAATGGTTGAGTAGTTTGTGGCCCCCCCCCCTCCCTTTTCGGAAATCCTGGATCCGCCACTGCACGTAAAGAGTTAGCATACTTCTCTGTTAGCTAAGTAAGGTGGAAGAAGTGAAAATGTTCGCGCGGAGTGCCCCCCCCCCCTTCCCCTTTTCGGATATCCTGGATCCGCCACTGCACGTAAAGAGTTCGCATACTTCTCTGTTAGCCAAGTAAGGTGGAAGAAGTGAAAATGTTCGCGCGGAGTTGTCACTATAGCTGTGTTCTGATGGCTATGACACTACTAAGAATTTGTCTACGTCATCTCATGTATTTACATATCTTACGATAAATGTCCATATAAAACATAACATGCATTACGACATAACATGCGTTACGACATGGCGAAAGAGGTAACCTATACTTAAAGAAAACGCCAAGGTCACATGATCATGTGGCATTTTAGGCTACAGTTTTAAATCTAAGAATTAGCAGTTTACTTTATCATACATATCAAAACTCGTTTTAGTATTAAGAAATTATGAAAAGGTGACTTGCACGGAGTAGTTCTTCATTCGGAGAGAGAGAGAGAGAGAGAGAGAGAGAGAGGCATGGACATGGTAAGTACGTGACTTGTACACGGTAATATTGGTAACAAAGACCAATATTATCGGAATAGTCACTTCCTGAAAGTCTGAGAGTATAGTTTAAATAATTTAGATTTTATTTGTTGTCATGTAAAGTATTGATTAACGAAACTTATACATCAATTATAGACTAAATAGATATTTGTACATGAAGCATAATTTCCTCCAGTTAACAGACTGATATTGACAGACTGACTCTACCAAAGTTCACAGATTGATGTTCACAGACTGGTGATGAAGATGATCATGATGACGAATGATGATGAATTTGTTGTTGTTGCTGTTGTTTTTGTTGTTGTTGTTCTTCTTCTTCTTCTTCCTCAATGTGTACTCAAAAGTTGAGCATTATACTTCTTGTAGCAGTCAAGATAAAAGCCTCCCAGGACAGTTAAAAAGTTAAGAGTCCTTGCTCCTCTCTCGAAGCTGAAATGGACCGATGGTGTGATACCCATTGCTGTTCGGTAATCCTCCAAGGAACATGGTGATGGCATTGCTGATGGAAGTCTGTTCCATTACCTGATGGTAACCGGTACACATCCTTTTTCGTTGCTGGAATGCGAAAGGTATGTTGTCCCATGTTCTGGTGTCTGGATGAAGCATTGCTCTGCTGGAATGCCACTAGATTGTGTTGGATCTAGAACAGCAACAGAACCCGGATCTTTACTCTTCTTATCTGTAATGGTTTCGGTCCCAGTGAGCTTACCATGTTGGTAATGCTGCTTGCTTCTCTGTCCCAGTAGTTCCTTGTAGAGAATCGTGCGCTCTACGCCGGGCTTCCTCTATCTGGCCGATCTGTCCTTTGTAGAGAATCGTGCGCTCTACGCCAGGCTTCCTCTATCTGGCCGATCTGTCCGTTGTAGAGAATCGTGCGCTCTACGCCGGGCTTCCTCTATCTGGCCGATCTGTCCGTTGGAATGAGGATCCCTTATTGAGGCAGGATACTCCGGCGTTGGACGTGCAATGGCAAAACAGTGGTTGTTGGTGGTGGAGTCCATATAAGATGTAGTTAAGTTCCATATCAGACGCGCACATTATCAAGCAAGTGTATGATACCAAGCCAATGAGACTATTCCTTAGTAGCAGACATGGGTTTGGTACGAATGAAAAAACAGTTGGTGCCATATATGCTCTCTCTGCCACCTATACCAAAGGTATGCTTAAATATAGTGTCACGTGGATGTACTAGAGGATGAATGAAAAGACAGTTGGTGCCATATATGCTCTCTCTGCCACCTATACCAAAGGTATGCTTAAATATAGTGTCACTTGGATGTACTAGAGGATGAATGAAAAGACAGTTGGTGCCATATATGCTCTCTCTGCCACCTATACTGAAGGTATGCTTAAATATAGTGTCACTTGGATGTACTAGAGGATGAATGAAAAGACAGTTGGTGCCATATATGCTCTCTCTGCCACCTATACCAAAGGTATGCTTAAATATAGTGTCACGTGGATGTACTAGAGGATGAATGAAAAGACAGTTGGTGCCATATATGCTCTCTCTGCCACCTATACCAAAGGTATGCTTAAATATAGTGTCACTTGGATGTACTAGAAGATGAATGAAAAGACAGTTGGTGCCATATATGCTCTCTCTGCCACCTATACCAAAGGTATGCTTTAATATAGTGTCACGTGGATGTACTAGAGGATGTGTGAATGAGCTTTGCGGTTGATGGAAAATGAGTTTACCGTGCATAGAATCTTGTAGCAAACTTGGTAGCAATGGATGCAAAAAAAAAAAACTCGGCTCTAGGATTGAAATTGAGTTTTTTACACATAAAGACTGATTTGTTGGCTAAACAAACGACATTTGTAACTGTTTGTGTGATAAATATACCGTTGCTGTTACACAATTCTTTTTATAGATGCATAAGTAAGAATAGCATAAAACATTATCACTGTATGCCATTTAAACATGGATTGGCCATACGTTTAGTAACTCAATAATAGTCATAATACAATCCTTGGCCCAAAATATGTAGGGAGATGTTTATTTTTTCAACTTTGTCATACACAGACTTAAATTCAGTCTTTATGGCGACCATTTTGCAGTGAAATTAAGTGTCAAAAAGTCAAAATACAGCTGGGCAAACGCTGTATTTGTATTAAAGACATATATTATTACATCTAAAATCATATTTGCTTGCCGTGAACACAAAATGCCTCCATCATTTTTTGTCTGATAAGTGGCTTAGCCAGTAGATCGTTAGTCCTTGGCGACTGCTGTTTTTTTTTTCTCTTTTTTTGTTTTCTTTCTTTTTTTTTTTTTTTTTTTTTTGTTTGTTTGTTTTTTGTTTTTATTTTTGTTTTTGCCGTTGAATTCACTTAACAATGATAGAATATTAATCAATTGCCATTCCATATGTTCTTACCAAATGTGTTGGATTAAATGCCCAGGTCCCATGCTATCATATACAAAACTATCGCTTTGTATTCTCATTGTTGGTTTGAACAGTATTTATTTCAATAAAGTTGCACATCAATATATAAACAAATGAATTATGTTTAGGACTGAGCAGCAAGCAGTAATGCTTATATAAAACTTTCTCCATGTATACTATTTTAAAAGATACAATTTAATAATGCCGACGTGATATATGAAGTCATATTATTCTGCTGTTTGTGAGGAACAATGGTCACAAATATATATTCAACCATTTACATACAATTTTATATATACACTTGCATATGCATACATACAAACATATACATACACACACATTCAACCATCTACATACAGTTTTATATATACACTTGCACATTCGACCATTTATATATACACACACACACACACACACACACACACACACACACACACACATTCAATCATTTACAGATATATGTTTATATATACACATACACATTAAATCATTTATTTACATATGCATGTATAATAAAAGAAAATAGTACTAATAAGTTTACCGAACCAAAAAGAAAAAAAAAACCCAAAGACAAAACAAAACAAACAAAAACAAAACAAAAAATGCAACATAGCTTAGGTTTATGTACACTGTATTATAATACTCATTCCTTGTATGCATGCTATACACATACATTAACTACCAGATGTATTTATATCAAATATTGATATAAATATAAATGACAACCAGTTGTATTCCCATTGTGTGAACTGGTCTCTGTAGTGTACACTTACTCTGATTAAGTTGAATACGTAGATCTATGCATTAGTTATATCTGCAAATGCGTATAAATGTAAGCATGTATACATATTTGTATGTGTGTATACATGCATCTTCGTATTTATGGTATAAACGTTTGCTTATTGAACTGTTATATCTATTTCCTCATGTATATATTATGCAATTACTTATCTTGATGATCTCCTACGGGAGGAAATATCAGCTCGATTACATCGTCACCATACAAGGGACATTCAGAAAGCAATATATTATGTTACCAGGGTCCAGCGCCATAAACTGAGAAAATGCTGAAGTCATAATTTCATATTCTTCCGTTCAACAATGAATTGATAACTGGGATTTGAATTTTATTGAGTTTTATTCTATCAATGAATAGAATTCAACCATTCTGCATGACAATTTATTTGAAAGTTTGAATGGAATATATTAAAAAGAAATAATTGACTTAAGTATTTTCTCAGTTTATGGCGCCGGACCCAGGTATAACTGGAATTGTAGTACGTCTAATATTACCGTATGATTTGCAATCAAAGAAATAGTGTGAGGCTGTTTGTATACATCCACAGACATATCATTATCTCTTAAATGATTATCGGTATCGAAAGTCCGTATCGTAACCGCAGCACAGTCGAATAATTTTGGAATGTCGTTCCGTGTATATTATTCTGTTGTCATTTTTTGTGTGCAGGTCCTTGGTGATTTGTGTCATACAGCTTTGTCAGAAGTCTTCTGTTTTCCCTTTTGTATGTCAGAATTTAGAGAGCTGCAGCCTAATCGCAGACGAGTATGATGAATTTGGCACCATCTTTCCCCTGCATAAAAGTATTTTGGAATTTTTATGGTCTTTTTCTAAATAAGCTTTAAATGAGGAAGGAGAATTTAGGGATCTTATAGATTCAGGTAATGAATTCCATTCAGTTGCTGTTTTATTAATGCATGGATTTTGATATAATGTGGTTTAACATCTTTGAACGTGGATGTCGTTTCCAGTTCTAAGAACGCGTTGACTGGCCTGATGAACATGAGGGTGAACCAAAGAATGTAAATATGATGGAACTTCATTGTTAACCATTTTGTAAAACGTAGTTAATCTGTGATTAAATCTTCGTTTTCTATGCTGTCTCACCCAGTCTCTTCCAGCAGTTTATCACTAGAACGGGATCGCGTCGCACCAGTCACTACACAGACTGCCTCGATTTGAATTTGTTCAATTTTTGTTTTTCGTATCTGATGCAGTTGTCCCAAACAGTATCACCGTATTCTAAAGTTGGCCGAATCAAAGAAGGGTATGAAAAAGAATCATTCATCACGTTTGTTTTATCAACCGGAGTATTTAAACATTTCTTGTTGACTCTTATTACCAAAAATGCAAAATGTCAACATCATTAGTTTGGTGTAAATGGTTGCGTTTTCTCATAATTTCCCGAATTTGGTTATGCAACCAAGGGGGATCTATAGGTCTTATGGTGACAGTTTTATTTGGTATGGCATTTTCTGCAGACGACATAATATTAGATTCGAATAAGTCTACTGCAGCATCAAAATCAATTTGATCAATTCTCCAATTACATCCACCCAAGGTTTCTGTGTATAATTGATAGTCTCCACGGTCATACGACCATTTTCTCATTGTTAAAAACTGTAGTGGAGTCACGCTGAAGTACGCACAGAATAGTGATGGAAAAGAATGAAAATTGTGTCTGAAGATTATGTAGTACATTTGTAACTTTTCAGATGATATGTCACGATACGTGTGGATTCACATTAATGGTAAGTTTTATTACTATATTGATTTAAGAGTTACCATACAGCTATTCTAAAGGTCGACTAATGTTATATACACTGTGGTCTATATTCTCTTCATGCTAGTACTTTTCGTATTTTAAATAATATCAAGCTTAATTCCTTTGCGGTGTGCAGTTTATAAAAGGTCCCTAGGTTACCGTTGTTCTGACGTTATATGGCTGTGTCACTTTCTATACAGTGTTATTATGCCCTTGTTACGACGTTATATGGCTGTGCCACTTTCTATACAGTGTTAGTATACCCTTGTTTTGACGTTATGACGCTATATGGCTGTGTCACTTTCTATACAGTGTTATTATGCCCTTGTTATGACGTTATATGGCTGTGCCACTTTCTATACAGTGTTAGTATACCCTTGTTTTGACGTTATGACGCTATATGGCTGTGTCACTTTCTATACAGTGTTATTATGCCCTTGTTACGACGTTATATGGCTGTGCCACTTTCTATACAGTGTTAGTATACCCTTGTTTTGACGTTATGACGCTATATGGCTGTGTCACTTTCTATACAGTGTTATTATGCCCTTGTTATGACGTTATATGGCTGTGCCACTTTCTATACATTGTTAGTATACCCTTGTTTTGACGTTATGACGTTATATGGCTGTGTCACTTTCTATACAGTGTTATTATGCCCTTGTTATGACGTTATATGGCTGTGTCACTTTCTATACAGTGTTAGTATACCCTAGTTTTGACATTATAACGTTATATGGCTGTGTCACTTTCTATACAGTGTTAGTATACCCTAGTTTTGACATTATAACGTTATATGGCTGTGTCACTTTCTATACAGTTATTATGCCTTTGTTTTGACGTTATGACGTTATATGGCTGTGTCACTTTCTATACAGTGTTATTATGCCCTTGTTTTGACGTTATGACGTTATATGGCTGTGTCACTTTCTATAAAGTGTTAATATACCCTTGTTTTGACGTTATGACGTTATATGACTGTGTCACTTTCTATACAGTTATTATGCCTTTGTTTTGACGTTATGACGTTATATGGCTGTGCCACTTTCTATACAGTGTTATTATACCCTTATTTTGACGTTATAACGTTATATGGCTGTGCCACTTTCTATACAGTGTTATTATGCCCTTGTTTTGACGCTATGACGTTATATGACTGTGTCACTTTCTATACAGTTATTATGCCTTTGTTTTGACGTTTTGACGTTATATGGCTGTGCCACTTTCTATACGGTGTTATTATTCCCTTATGTTGACGGTATGACGTTATATGGCTGTGCCACTTTCTATACAGTGTTATTATGCCCTTGTTTTGACGTTGTGACGCTATATGGCTGTGTCACTTTCTATAGTGTTATTATGCACTTGTTTTGACGTTATATGTCTGTGTCACTTTCTATACACTGTTATTATGTCCTTGTTTTGACGTCATGACGTTATATGGCTGTCACTTTTTATACAGTGTTATAATGCACTTTTTTCGACGTTATGACGTTATATGGCTGTGTCACTTTCTATACAGTGTTATTATGCCCTTGTTTTGACGTTATGACATTATATGGCTGTTCCACTTTCTATACAGTGTTATTATGCCCTTGTTTTGACGTTATGACGTTATATGGCTGTGCCACTTTCTATACAGTGTTATTAAGCCCTTGTTTTGACGTTATGACGTTATATGGCTGTGTCACTTTCTATACAGTTTTATTATGCCTTTGTTTTGACGTTATTCTACTACCTGTCTTGATGTTATATGACTGTGACACTTTCTGTTCAATGACATTATTCCTCTGTTCTGACGTTTTGTGGTTGGTACTCTTTCTATACAATGTTATTTATTTTGTTTTTGTGTTTGCTAGAAAAGCCAACATACTATGCTGTCGTGCAGCGTGTGGAAGTTGCAGGCGAACAGCTAATCATTAAATCAACAACAGTACGCCTTGAGAAATAATTCTCTGTTGTTCGTCAGTGGAACACATTATCCAAATTGATTTATCGTAACAAAACGGCCTGTGAAAAATGCAAATATGTCTCTTTATAGAATTTGGGGTTATTCCACATAACGGCATTGTAAATTTCGAAATATTTTTCGTGTGTTTTGATAAATCGCGTATGAATATATACCATTGTCAGACAACTACTCAACATTTTCGTTCAATCCTGTTACTAAAATTCGCATCTATTATATACCTTACTTATTATTGCTTGGGTGCGTTTTGAGAATGAATGATATCTGAATTTCCTAAAATTAGATAGTTTTGGTCCTGATAATTGTACATACATCTGAATAAAATACAAAGCATTTACTCGAATATCGGTATTTTGACACGATTTACTTTTGCGCGAGTTGCCTATCTTGTTTCTACTTCCGCCCAGCTGTTTTCTTGAAAAGCTCTCGAAACGGTCACGGACCTATGTAGATATTAAACTAAAATTTTGGTAAGTACATATCAAAAGGTTACAGAGTAAGGTGAAGTTTTCGTAGTGATTGACTCATTTTTTGCCAAGCAGCGATTCTTGACTTAGATGTCAAGTTTTCCAGACTTTCTAGGCTGTTTCATCAGATATTGGACCGACAGTTGGCGGGTGAAACGAAACACCGAAACGGCACCTAAACACAGAAACGGCAGGGTAAACACCGAAACGGCACTTATATACCCATTATAATGACAAATTTGCCCATTTCCATAATATATAGGCCAAACAACATTGGAAATGCTGATTTTTTTAACTTAGAAATAAAAAGTTTGGTATTTTGAATTTCCTGATTGATATCCAATTAATATAATAGTTTCAATTAATTTAAAAGCAATTAACATTTCAATGCAGACATGAAAGGTGCAATTGCCAAGCAATTATAAGTAACTGTGCTTAATAAAGGATTGACATGGGAACTTTCGCCAATTATCTTGTAAACAAAATCTTCCCAAATTAATCAAAGTTACGCTATTATCCAAATCTTCAAAGTACAAAGTGCAATAACTATGTCAATATGCATCAAATCATAATATAACTTGGTCATTGTATGTATAATATATATATCTATCATAAAAAAGTTGTCTTTTGTTTCTGGGGCAGGCTTGGTGTAGTGGTTAAGCGCTCGGCTTGTGGCGTCGACGATCCGAGTTCAATTCCCGGGTTCCGCCATTATGTTTAAGAGGTTGGTAACCTCCTGCTTCCATGTCGTGATATAACTGAAAAATTGTTGGAAGCGACGAAAAACACCGATCAACCAATTTTTTGTTTCTTTGATGAATAGTAAGTGCCGTTTCGGTGTTTACCCTGCCGTTTCGATGTTTCGATTCACCGACAGTTGGCATGTGAGTACAGATCAATAAGTTGCGGAGCAAGGGAAGCTTTTAGTGATTAACCTTCTTGTTGCAGTTCCTTCACTTAAAAATCTTCAGATTTCCAGACTCTTTCTGCTGCTTATGCAGATATCAATTTTGTATATAAGTACATATCAATAGGTCACAGAGCAAATTTCAGTTTCATAGTAATATCTCATTATTTGCCGAGTTACAGCTCTTGGACTTGGAAAGAAAATTCTGTAGAAATTCTAGTTTCCCAGACTTCTTTCTGCTATTTCTTCAGATATTGAACTGAAAGTTGACATGTGAGAACAGATCAGTGAGTATCAGAACAAGTGAAAGCTTCTTGCTGGTTTACCTGAATTATAGTCAAAACGGCCCAAAAAACAAAACGGCCCACACCAAAACATAAAAAAAAACAACGGCCCACACCAAAATGGCCCAACTTTTTTTTTACCAAAATGGCCCAACTTTAAATTTCTTTTTTAAACGGATTTATTTGTTGAAATTTTGGAAATCACTTATTAAATGAATATTGAATTTTGAACTGAGGTTGTTAACCACTAAGAAATTGGTGTTTCCAGCTCTTGCCACGTGGAGGCCACCTCAAGGAAGAGCCAAAAATTTGAAATTTCATACGAAGAAATCGAAATAATTGAAAAAAATATCTACGATTATCTAAGATTACATTGTCCTTATAGATAGAAGTATTTTTTGAAATCAGTAAAACTTGTTGAACTGCCTTTAGAGTAAAAAAAAATTAATACTGGCATAAACGCTTCCCTGTTTCTAATTACTTTTTCTTCTTATATATCATAATAGTCTCTACAAAATAAAGGGGCTTGTACTTTGTACTGTGCACACATTTGTTATTGTATGACTTTTCTCTAATAAATAAGCCGGCATGGCCTAGTGGTATCGTGCTGGACTCCTGATCGAGAGGCCGGGGTTCGATTCCCGCTCTGGTCATGCTGGTGTCCTATCTTTCGGATGAGACAGTAAAACCCGAGGCCCCGGGTCGTGGTATGCATTGCATGTTAAAGATCCCTCACTGCTTCATGTGGGTCCGTTGCAAAGGTCAAAATTTGTATGCCCCACATCAGACAGATGCCATCACCATATACGTGAAATATTCGTGGTGTGACGTTAAACAAAAATCAAGCAATCAATCAATTTTTCTAATAAATTATGCTACATATGTATTTCTTTTCTATTTGTTTTTTGTATATATATATATAGTTTGTTAGTTGTGTACATTATCTGTATGAATTGCCTACATTTGGGCTAGAATTTACAAAATGATTAATTGGTAGTGCCCTTGGGTGATATTGTACTTTAGAAGAAAAAATCATTGTAACGGAAGTTAAGCAACGTCTCATTGATATATATATATATATATATATATATATATATATATATATATATATATATATATATATATATATATATATATATATATATATATATATATATATATATATAAGCAGTAGATTATAGCTGAAATAAATGCATCGTTGAAATGTTCTTTATATAAACACATTATTGATCACGTTACATTACAGCTTTATTTGACCAAACCTGTTTATATGCAAAGAAACATATTAACAGATTGCGCCTTTCGTCACATTGTTCGAGTATTGAGACTGGGCAATATAAAAATGTACCTTTTGAAAGACGTTTATGTAATATTTGTAAATTAGACAGAGAGGATGAGTTTCATTTTATTTTGAAATGTCCCGCTTTTGAATACAGGAATTTGAAATTTGAAAAATTGTTATTATAGAAGACCCTTCATCTTCAAATTAGTTCAACTTCTGAGTTCCAATAACACAAAGGAACTTTGCATTTTTGGTAAATTTCTAAAATGTGCTTTCAAAATTAGAAGTACTTTAAGTCATAATGAAGACTTTAGTCACATTTTTTAGTTATATATTGTACTCTATTTGACATATAAACATATTTATATTTTGAATTAATGTGATATATAAATTCATTATGTTGACCTTGACATTTTACTATATTATTTTTGCTGATTATATATTTGTATATATCTACTGAACTTGAAAATGTTTTTCTTAAGTTAATACCTAATAAAAGTCTAAAAATAGCTAATTATAATCATTGCTATTATCATTGCATGGCTTGCACACGATTAACTTTAGAATTAAACCCGTCAAAGGCATATATATCAATAATGTTTTAATAACTTTCTGAAAATTGCTGCAATTACCGTAAATAACGAAATAAAAAGTCGGGCCGTTTTATCTATCATATATATAGTGAATAAAACGTTGGGCCGTTTTATCTATCATATATAAAGTGAAAAAAGTTTGGCCGTTTTAGTAGTGGATTTGGGCCCTTTTGGTATCGGCCGTTTTATTTTTTGGCCGTTTTGACCATACAACGTTTACCTAGTTTTTACCTCAACTGAACCTATGGGTCAGTGAGCTGTTATCATAGCGTGTTGACAACTTCTTGAGAACCACAAAAGGAAATTTGATGCAACTTGGTAAGCATGAAGTACTCATAGTCCCATACAAGTGATTTTTTTAACCAGATCCATCGACAGCAGGAGCAAAAGTAGGTAACAGATGGTACCCTTGTTTGACAAATTTGAATCTTTTTTTGTTATCATATGTATGATAAGAACTTACAATGAAATATTTTTTTTTTCAACAGCTCAATCTTAAGATATGTTTTATTAAAAAAAAAAAAAGGGGGGGGGGGTTATTCACATTTTCTTCTTTATTCTTATGAACTGTGTGAAGGAATTAGATGAAGCTTAGAAGAAATGAAATACTTATGACCCCCTATTAAATTTATTTTTTGTCTAGATCTCTCAATAGGTGGTGCCAATTAACTCATGTGGACAGAATTATGTACCTTGGACTTTGATCATTTCTAAGAAATCAATAGTTTCTTGACTTGTCTCATTATCTTACAAATATTTAATTGTAATTGGTATGTATGTAGACATTTGATAGGTTGCAGAGTTCATATTTAATAACTCCTTTTACACTAGCCAACACACAGGACTTTCAGTCCTTTGATTTTTTACATTTGAGAGTACTATGTATTATCCCCATACTGGAATATTGCCCCACCTTATGTATAATATCATTATTCCCTATTGACAAACTTTCTATACGGTGTTGTTTAATCCCTGTTCTGGCATTGTGTGGCTGTACCACGTTCTATCTAGTGTTATTATATCCCTGTTTTGGAGTTGTGCCACTTTGCATCTCATGCGTGCACCGAAGAAATATTTTTTGATATCTGAAGATGATATTGACATTGATGACTGGCGTGACTAGCCAAGCAGGACACGCTTACTTCACGTGGTCTTTATACTGTCTGAATATGATATTGACATTGATGGCGGCTGCGAGTAGCCAAACAGGACACGCTTAATCCCCGTGGTCTTTATACTGTCTGAATATGATATTGCCATTGATGGCGTCGTGACTAGCCAAGCAAGACACGTTTACTCCTCGTGGTCTTTATACTATCTGAATATGATATTGACATTGATGGCGGGCGTAACTAGCCAAGCAGGACACGCTAACTCCCCGTGGTCTTTACACTGTCTGATTATGGTATCGTCATTGATGGACGGTGTGACTAGCCAAGCAGGACACGCTTACTCCTCGTGGTCTTTATCCTGTCTGATTATGATATTGGCATTGATGGCGGGCGTGACTAGCCAAGCAGGACACGCTTACTCCCAGTGGTCTTTATACTGTCTGAATATGATATTGCCATTGATGGCGGGTGTGACTAGCCAAGCAGGACACGCTTACTCCTCGTGGTCTTTATACTGTCTGATTATGATATTGGCATTGATGGCGGGCGTGAGTAGCCAAGCAGGACACGCCTACTCCCTGTGGTCTTTATACTATCTGAATATGATATTGACATTAATGGCGGTCGTGACTTGCCAAGCAGGACTCGCTTACTCCTTGTGGTCTTTATACTTTCTGAATATGACATTGCCACTGATGGGGTCGTGACTAGCTGAGCAGGACACGCTTATTACTCGGGGTCTTTATACTGTCTAATTATGATATTGACATTGATAGTGGGCGTGACTAGCCAAGCAGGACACGCTTACTCCCCGTGGTCTTTATACTGTCTGAATATGATATTGACATTAATGGCGGTCATGACTTGCCAAGCAGGACTCGCTTACTCCTCATGGTCTTTATACTGTCTGAATATGACATTGCCACTGATGGGGTCGTGACTAGCCAAGCAGGACACGCTTATTCCTCGTGGTCTTTATCCTGTTTAAATATGATATTGACATTGATAGTGGGCGTGACTAGCCAAGCAGGACGCACTTACTCCTCCTGGTCTCTATACTATCTGAATATGACATTGACATTCATGGCGGGGCCTGACTAACAAAGAAGGACATGCTTAACCCACCTGGTCTTTGCTCAGATTTAGAGGAGTCACTGGATGTCTACCGTGGTGTATTTTGAAAATGAAAGTGACGTAGTACATGTACCAGTTTACTTCGTATTCTACTCTCTTTATTATTGTAGACAAGTCTCAAGTAATGGACACCTGCTATATTATATATTCCAGGCACATTCCAACTAATACCTCCCTATGTTAGTATATCCAAGGAATCGGACAAACATTCAAACCAACGGCCTCCATTTATATCCCAGGCGATGTCGGACACACGTCCCAAATAATGAACTCTCCTCAGTAAAACCAAGGCATCGGACTAACATTCAAACCCATGCCTCCATTTATATCCCAGGCAATGAACACACATCCCAGATAATGAACTCTTCTCAGTAAAACCCAGGCATCGGACTAACATTCAAACCAATGGCCTCCATTTATATCCCAGGCAATGGACTTATGTCCCAAATAATGAACTCTCCTCAGTAAAACCAAGGCATCGGACTAACATTCAAACCCATGCCTCCATTTATATCCCAGGCAATGAACACACATCCCAAATAATGAACTCTCCTCAGTAAAACACAGGCATCGGACTAACATTCAAACCCATGCCTCCATTTATATCCCAGGCAATGAACACACATCCCAGATAATGAACTCTCCTCAGTAAAACACAGGCATCGGACTAACATTCAAACCCATGCCTCCATTTATATCCCAGGCAATGGACACACATCCCAAATAATGACCTCTACTCAGTAAAACCCAGGCATCGGACTAACATTCAAACCAATGGCCTTCATTTATATCCCAGGCAATGGACATACGTCCCAAATAATGAACTCTCCTCAGTAAAACACAGGCATCGGACTAACATTCAAACCTATGGCCTCCATTTATATCCCAGGCAATGCCGAACATACGTCCCAAGTAATGAACTCTCCTCAGTAAAACCCAGGCATCGGACTAACATTTAAACCTATGGTCTCTATCTATATTCCAGGCATTGGGCACACGTCCCAAATAATGAACTTGAACTCTCTTCAGTAAAACACAGGCATCTGACAAACATTTAAATCTATGTCCTCCATTTAAATCCCACGCCATGGACACGCGTCCCAAATAATGAACTCTCCTCCGTAAAACCCAGGCATCGGACTAACATTCAAACCAACGGCCTCCATTTATATCCCAGGCAATGCCGGACACACGTCCCAAATAATGAATTCTCCTTAGTAAAACACAGACATCGGACAAACATTCAAACCAATGGCCTCCATTCATATCCCAGGCAGTGGACACACATCCTAAATAATGAACTCTCCTCAGTAAAACCCAGGCATCGGACTAACATTCAAACCAATGGCCTCCATTTATATCTCAGGTCATGGACACGCGTCCCAAATAATGAACTCTCCTCAGTAAAACACAGACACAGGACAAACATTCATACCAATGGCCTCCATTGACATCCCAGGCAATTGATAAACGTCCCAAATAATGAACTCTCCTCAGTAAAACACAGGCATCGGACTAACATTCAAACCTATGGCCTCCATTTATATCCCAGGCAATGCCGAACATACGTCCCAAATAATGAACTCTCCTCAGTAAAACCCAGGCATTGGACTAACATTTAAACCTATGGTCTCTATCTATATTCCAGGCATTGGGCACACGTCCCAAATAATGAAATTGAACTCTCCTCAGTAAAACACAGGCATCTGACAAACATTTAAATCTATGTCCTCCATTTAAATCGCACGCCATGGACACGCGTCCCAAATAATGAACTCTCCTCCGTAAAACCCAGGCATCGGACTAACATTCAAACCAACGGCCTCCATTTATATCCCAGACAATGCCGGACACACGTCCCAAATAATGAACTCTCCTTAGTAAAACACAGACACAGGACAAACATTCAAACCAATGGCCTCCATTCATATCCCAGGCAGTGGACACACATCCTAAATAATGAACTATCCTCAGTAAAACCCAGACATCGGACTAACATTCAAACCAATGGCCTCCATTTATATCTCAGGTCATGGACACGCGTCCCAAATAATGAACTCTCCTCAGTAAAACACAGACACAGGACAAACATTCAAACCAATGGCCTCCATTTACATCCCAGGCAATTGATAAACGTCCCAAATAATGAACTCTCCTCAGTAAAACACAGACATCGGACTAACATTAAAACCAATAGCCTCCATTTATATCCCAGGCAATTGATAAACGTCCCAAATAATTAACTCTCCTCAGTAAAACACAGACATCGGACAAACATTCAAACCAATGGCCTCCATTTATATCCCAGGCAGTGGACACACATCCCAAATAATGAACTCTCCTCGGTAAAACCCAGGCATCGGATTAACATTCAAATCAATGGCCTCCATTTATATCCCAGGCAATGGACATACGTCCCAAATAATGAACTCTCCTCAGTAAAACACAGACATCGGACTAACATTCAAACCAATGGCCTCCATTTATATCCCAGGCAATGGACATACGTCCCAAATAATGAACTCTCCTCAGCAAAACACAGACATCGGACTAACATTCAAATCAATGGCCTCCATTTATATCCCAGGCAATGGACATACGTCCCAAATAATGAACTCTCCTTAGTAAAACACAGACATCGGACTAACATTCAAACCTATGGCCTCCATTTATATCCCAGGCAATTGACATATGTCCGAAATAATGAACTCTCCTCAGTAAAACACAGGCATCGGACAAAGTCCAAACCAATGGCCTCCATTTATTTTTTTCCAGGCAATGGACACACGTCCTAAGTAATGAAGTAAAATTGGTACACGCTTTTCGAGTCCCACCAGAAACGGTGCCCGAACGGAGCGAGGGACCATTTCGAATGGAAGAGAAATGTGTGTACTAACCTATTTAGTACATGGTTTATATACTGATTTTCATTGCCTCTGAGACAACCCCCCTGCTCATTGATGAAGGACTCTTTGGCAATAATTATGTTATCAAATCATCATAGATTAATCATTGAAGTAGTATAATGTGAAAGATATCAATACAAGGGCGTAACCCACTAAATCGTGTTATTTTACATTCGCCTCGACAGTTGAAAATGGTTTTAAATTTAAATTAAATCTCAGTGACTCTCGCAGTCATATTCTCAGAACCACTTCTGGCTATTCAGGTAGACGTGAAATGTAACAGGCAAGAGGAAAAGGTACGGCCAAACTATGATCTGAACACACAACAATTCGCCTTAAGATCGGATGATCTACGACATGAGGTAAATGGTCAACATACCCAGCCACCGATACATTTTCCCCTTTTGTAAATATTCTTCTAAATGTCGATCGATAATGTATGGAGAGTGG
Organism: Pteria penguin; assembly: GCA_035048485.1. Lineage (NCBI taxonomy): Eukaryota > Metazoa > Mollusca > Bivalvia > Pterioida > Pteriidae > Pteria > Pteria penguin. The sequence goes on along the minus strand of CM068591.1, from coordinate 4,594,714 downwards.
AAATTCCCGTTTGAAATGACAATGTGATTTTTATTAAAAATACAAAAACAAAACAACAATAAAAATGTTTTTGCGAATAAATATGGTTCCCATACGAGGTTATAATGCTTTGGTGTTTCTATGTACCTAAATGTATCAATTCTGTCTTTTTCTATCTGAGGGATGTCAATGAGTGAATATCGATATTACTTAAAATTGTTGAAAATAAGAAACGGATATGACTAGTTTTCATTCAATCAATGATGTGACATGAACTACCTGGTTTTTTGTATGCGCATAGTTGACTTTAGTGTTAATAACTGGATAGAGTAAGGTGATATTTTACATGCGAGACACAGAAAGAGCTATCGTATAACTGAACTACAAGGTCACTGTGCCCTTTCAACTATTACAGGAAATATAATGTATTAAGAATGTCGCAATCCCCACATCATGAAGTAAAGCACGAGGGTGTGGCCAATAGCATTCAACTGCGGAACTATCATTCAACTGCGGAACTATGAATGCCCTATACTATTTAGAAATCTTATTTGTAATAGACAGTCTGAAAGGATTCTCACCGTAAGAAGTCATTTGCTTCGGGAAACCTACATCCTGCCATATCCTGTGGCAGATCAAACCTCCCGGATATTTATATTATTGTTCAGTAGTATTTCCTATATATACAGGATTGCATTATATTAGCGATGTTGTACACGTACATCGTATGGTGAATGGGAAATGTTGAACTGCTTTAAAACGCGAATCAGATCATTATAAATACTATTGACGGCGGTTTAAATACGTTAGTGTGATTATAAACGTATGCGAGAGGAGTTAGTAAGAGAAATACATATCACTGAGGGTGAGTGTTTATCTGTTATTTTTATCAAAGAAATACAGTGTATACTTTCGAATCTTACTTGACCATATAGTTAACATGCCAGAACTATTTGTTATTTGACGGGTTTGATCTAGAATTACTAATCAAATCAAACTTCCGTGTATTGATAGATTACAACACTAATTCTTTGTTAATTGTTATACCGGTGAAATGGTATCCGTGCTTTGTCAACGAAATATATAGTCCCGTCCATGTTAATTATGTGTGTCGTTGTAATGTTTTTTTTCAATATATTTGACCTGAGTCAGGCGGCGTGGCTACAGCATTCAGATCAAGGAACAAGTCTGTTATGGTAAACTAGTGACGCCACTGTAATATCTGACATGAACCAGGCGGCGTGGCTACAGCATTCAGATCAAGGAACAAGTCTGTTATGGTAAACTAGTGACGCCACTGTAATATCTGACATGAACCAGGCGGCGTGGCTAAAGCATTCAGATCAAGGAACAAGTCTGTTATGGTAAACTAGTGACGCCACTGTAATATCTGACATGAACCAGGCGGCGTTGCTAAAGCATTCAGATCAAGGAACAAGTCTGTTATGGTAAACTAGTGACGCCACTGTAATATCTGACATGAACCAGGCGGCGTGGCTAAAGCAATCAGATCAAGGAACAAGTCTGTTATGGTAAACTAGTGACGCCACTGTAATATCTGACATGAACCAGGCGGCGTGGCTATAGCATTCGGATCAGGGTACAGGTCTGTTATGATAAACTAGTGACGCCATTGTAATATCTGACATGAGCCAGGCGGCGTGGCTACAGCATTCGGATCAGGGAACAGCAGTGGTGGATTTAGAGGGGGGCAGCCCCCCCCCCCTTTTTTTTTGGTCACAACATATTTCCTAGTAGAAATCCAGATTTAATACCAAAAAAAAAAAAAAAAAACAATATTGGCTAAGTCGTTTGTTTAATACACATGTGCGCCCTATCCCCTCCTTTTCGGAAACCCTGGATCCGCAACTGTATAGGTCTGTTATGATAAACAAGTGGCGCCACTGAAATTGAAATATCGTAGTCATCATATCATTTTATGGTGTTTCATGAGATGAGCTAGCTTTGGTAAGGGGTTAACATATTTAGCTCAAAATCAGAAGGTCTAACTTAAGGTTTAAAATTCCGCCCAAATCTTGTCGCTGTCCTGTCCCTCTGATGCGACAATAAAAATTGGTAGACAGTGGCATGAAAAGACATTAAGCATTCTTGCATTTTGTGACATATCAACTAAAAGGTCCATCCTTGCATTTTGTGACACATCAACTAAAGGTCCATCCTTGCAATTTGTAATATTTCAATTAGAGGTCCATCCTTGCATTTTGTGATATATCAATTAGAGGTCCATCCTTGCATTTTGTGACATATCAATTAGAGGTCCATCCTTGCATTTTGTAACATTTCAGTTAGAGGTCCATCCTTGCATTTTGTGACAATAACTAGAGGTCCATCCTTGCATTTTGTAACATTTCAACTAGAAGTCCATCCTTGCATTTTGTGACATATCAATTAGAGTTCCATACATACTTTTCATTTGCCTCGTACACTGGAGCCTTTATCCGCCTATATAATGGTTAATGTTCATGTAATATACCATCTACCGGTACATGAGGTCACCATATCTGTTACTATACAAAGTATGGCTTATTCCCGTCTACAGATATAAGTGTTCATTGATGTTTAGATGTGCATACCCATACACACACACACACACACACACACACACACACACCACTCACACACATACACACAACACCTACACACACACTCTCTCTCTCATAAACGCATATACATACACTACTTATATACGTAATTGCACTTTACAAATCATCTCTCAGTCACGTGACAACATTTTTATCACCCAGTTTTATTGATATCAATAATAAAATCCCTCTCTACTGATTGTTTGAATGGTAAGAAATTTACCGAGGGTATGCTGAACATTGAACAAGGACTTGAAAATAATCTGCTAGGTGACAGGGACAGCGTATATGGAAATCAAGGTATACAGGATATCATATATAATAACTTGTATTACAACATAAGAATTTTTTAATTTGATTTGAAAAGAAATAAATTAAGTTATTCCGGTATATCCCGATATGTCAGGACAAATATTGTATGCAATGCTCTCTCTCTCTCTCTCTCTCTCTCTGTTTTATAATTACTGTCCGCACTACTCACTTAGTAAACCGAAAAATCTGAATTTTCACTTATTTATCTTTAAAATAGTTTTACAAAATTAATGTCAATAGACAGATCTTGTTTAGTCGTAACTTTTAGTGTATGTTATATCTTTCTACGAAGAAGCATGCGTATTTTATAGGGAAAAACTCATTTTAGATAGGGCGTTTTCTATGTTAATTTTGACGTGACGTCGCCGATGTTTAACATTGAGTCCATGGGAAACTTGGCGACGTCACGTCAAAATTTAAAATGGAAATCGCCCTATCTAAAATTGATTTTTTTTTTCTATAAAATATGAACGCTTCTTCATGCAAACATATAGCATACACCAAAAGTTACGACTAAACAAGATCTATCGAATGGTTTTGCCTTTTTGAAATTATTCTGAAGATGAATAACTGAAAATCCAGATTTTCCAGTTTCCAGAGTGAGTGGCGCGGACAGTAGTGGTAAATGCAGTACATACAAATAGATGAACTACTCCAGCGATTGTTTTAGCGTAGAAGTTTAGACATAAATACGAATAAAGTGATCACTTGTTGAGCATGCATCAAAGGTTAAAATAATCAACTAATAAATCGAGTTTGTGTATTGGTGTAAACGTAAACTATAACTAACACCACAGCCAAAGTTATCCTCTAGGAGTCCCACAAGCTTCATTTGTGTTACATCATCACAAAAAACATTGTTCTTGGGATGCTTGTAGTGCTGATGCACGATAAACATACAGATTAAAACGTTATAAAATCATTCAAATTAGAGACGGATCTTGTAATGAAATACCAATATGCCACCGGGCGTCATATCATATTACAAATCGGAACACCCGTGGGGACAATAGAGCATTGTATGCCGATCGTCAGACTACAAGACACGCAGTAAGGATATATCAACATTCCATGATCTACTGAAACAGTCATGGTCTTCTGGTCACTACTGATGTAACGAGTATATATTTCAAGAATAATTAGAGGTAGTGGACATCAGTGGCGGCTTTAGAGCCCCCCCTGTACGTCACAAATTTACTAGTAAAAATACATATTTGGCCAAAAAAAAAAAAAATGGCTGAGTAGTTTGGCTAATACACGATGGGCTCCCATTTTCGGAAGTCCTGGATCCGCCACTGGACATGGTGTACATAATGGATATAACACCATCCATTATTAATATTATTCCATGCACATCAACACTGGACATTCTTGATTTATTAAGACTAAACCGTAGATTTGTTTTCAAATGTTTTATTAAAGGGTGTGTTTCAGACATGCGCATTACTACCTACATGACAATATGAGATTACAGATTACTACATTTTTGAGAAAAAATCGTTAAAAGAGTTTTTTTGTCCTTTTCCACTTGTTTTTCATTTTTCCTGATTTTGTATGTCCTCTGGTTTCATGATTTTTAGACTTATGGTTTGGATTTATCCATCATCTTTACATTACAATGTACATACAAACAAACTAATTGGGGGAATGTCCTAGTTACAAAATTTGACCCCCGAATAAAAAGAATTAAAAAGGGATAAAAACATTGGGAGTTGATGTCTAAAGATGTAAATCTCAAGAACATATATGAATCAGATTCAGTGGTAGCCTTTGAAAGGTATGAAAAAATCTCGGCGACATGTTTACATCATCATCCATTAAATAGATTATGTCAACGATGTAATGGTTGGACCCCTGATGAGGCAGGACTATTTATTTAATTATCGTATTCAAATTGAGATGACTACGAAAGATATAAAACATTACAAACTCGTCAACTAATGTTGCCGAAATACTTATTTCAAGTCACAACAAGGTGCTGCTGACATTACTTGACAAATCATTCATAGAAATCCAGAGAGGTATGCATATTTTAACCGATTCTACATTACAAAACAAATCCCCGATGTGCGTACAATTTATTACAAAATTTAGATTAAGTGTCCACAAACTTGCCGTTGAAATTGTAGGATATACCAAAGTTGATAAACAAAGCAGATTATATACAGTATGAGATTTACATGATAATGAAAATGCTATGTCCTTGACTAATGAAAATAGGAAAAAATATAAAGAAATACTATTGGTATAAACTATCCGTCTTTAAATTATTACAAAGGTTGCCAAAATATTAAAGGGACATAGTCCGAGACTGGAAAATTTTAGCATGAAAAGGGTAAATTGCGACAATATCTTATTTTTCCTGTATTGCATAAATTATAAACTTTGTGTTAATTGCAAAATTTAAAACTAAAATCCCTCAATGTTTTCGTAGAATAAAGGTAATTGAGTCGAATTAAATTCGGTTGGTATCAATTCTCCAAATAAGGCAATGCTCCGCCCATAATCATGCGCGTGCGCGGATATTCACTGTAGAAAACAACAAAAATGGTTCACATGGAGGAATACGAGCACGAGAAAAGCAAAAGTGTGGTAGAAAATAACTATACACAGACTCAGAGGCCAAAATAAGGAAAGTGGAACAAATGCTAGAATTGGGTAAAGCTCGAGTTTCATTGTCACGTGATTTCCTTTGACCGACCTCATCAGTATTCAAGAAGTTGGCCTGGTTATGTTGCAAATTTAAAACGGGCATATCTCGTTAACGACATCGACTTTGGTAATGATACTTTTTACACATCTTAGATAATATACTAACAATCGATTGCCGTTTAAGAAATCCGTTTAATTTTTTTTATACTTTTCCCGACTTCAATCGGACCATGCCCCTTAATGATTTACTTAATTTACATGCATATGTTATAATGCTATGAAAACCGAGAATTGTTGATATGATAATTGATCTCTTATGTTAATACTTTTGTCTCTCCTCTGCATGCTACATTTGCTTTATGTTAATCTATGTTTGTATTCAAGTAACTACAAGCTATTTTGCTTTTGGTTAATAAACTTCTACTACTACTACTACTACTACCATTACTACTACAAGCATGAGTATAGGATCCTTTGAAGAGACACGTATGGCTGTATGGGTATACTGATTTGTTTGAACATAGAACATTTTCAGCATCATTTAATTTCATGACTATATTCTTGGGTAAAGTATTTCAGCCCTTTCTATAACAAAATCGGACAAGGGATGCCAGTTTAGGTTTTGCATAAGGTGCAGATGCGATTTTACGTATTGCCCATAGAGGAATTTCAGACATCAATAGACACATGGGAACTCAAAAACACAAGCATCACTGAGGAAGCAAAACGAGAGAATTTCGACATTCCTCTCGAACGTAAACGACTGTCATGTTCTAATTTTTGAATTTTTTGGGGTGGTGGTAAATACAAAAATTAGAACATGACAATTTACCACTCCCAAAAGTGAATTCAACAAGAAACCGTCAAGGACGGTATGACCTGATTGCAAATGCTAAATGCAAAATGTTGACGCCGGACGGACGGACAGACAGACAGACGTACGGACGGACGGATTTTGCTAATTTATAGACCAGAATTGCTTTGCATTAACATTAACAATACATGTATGCAAGTGGTCACCCTAAAGGCAAAATACAGTGTGTGTTCACTGAAGCGTAAAGTCAATGTCAAGGTCACTAAATTTTTGTATTGGTTGGATAGAACAATCAAGTATCTACAAACCTATCAACTTTGACATAAGTACCCTTTAGGGTATGAAAGAAACCAAGCTAAACGCAAATGCTAAACGCAAAATGTTGACGCCGTGCGGACGGACGGACAGACGCACGGACGGGCAGACGGACAGACGGTTTTCGTCAATTCATAGACCGGAATTGCTTTGCAATCTGGTCAAAAATTAGAGCATAACACGACGCACGTAGTTACAAATGCTAACAATAAATGGCATTTTCTGGACTTCACTGTATCTTGTGGTAGCAGTATGTAACAAATATATCTTTTTCACCTTAAATATTCAAAATTTCAGAGTAGATGCTTAATTTTTATCATTAAAACTGTTAAAGAAGCTATAAAATCTGAAATTCTTTTCTTGAATTTGAAAAAGCGATGACCTGAAAAGTCGTATTCTTTTCAAAATTCAATTTCTTTCCCAGCAGCAGAGCGGGTGTGCCCCCGTTTGTTGTTCCTCTTTAAGGATTGACGTGCGCGTAAACAGTTACTTATGGTTGGTTGTTATAGTAATATTCATGTCTTTGATGGTATTAATGTTTAGTTATTGTACAAATTTGGGATTGTATTATATGAATGCACCTCTATGAGTTAATTTTCAACGGTAAAAATTTTAAAAACATAAAGTATAGACAACATTCGCGGTGGACTAATAAAATTTCTACCGAGAGGGGATTTTTTTTACATAAATTTTGTCTTTTCCGAAATATATATATATATATATATATATAAATGTGTGTGTGTGTGTGTGTGTGTGTGTGTGTGTGGGTGTATGTGTGTGTGTATGTATGTATAGGTGTGTGTAGGTTTGTGTGTGTGTCTGTGTATGACTCGGTATACATTGAATACCGTACAGGACTGATATCTTACAGTAAAACTAAATTGTGCAGAAGATACCATTTCTACAGAGTAGCCCAGTCACGTTCACATGTAAATATTAGCTGAAAGAAGAAAGACTGAGAGATAAGATATGACATTTCTACACGGTAGTCCCACATTCACATGTAAATATTAGCCAAAAACCCCCAACAACAAAAGAAAAAAAAACCAAACTAAAGTCAAGACGGAGATGTTACATGTCTCCATAAACACTATATTTGTATATTTGTATGTTTAAGTATTAGTTTGGCGTGACAGTGTCTAGTAAATTGTAAAAACGATAATAGTTAGCAATACATACAAGTCGGTGGAGGGCAAAACCCTGATTTATTTTCGAATATCTAGACAATTATGTAGTAGTGGAGGATGTAGGAGATTTAAATAACAGCTCACTACAAAAGTTTGTGGTAAATCTCATTTTTTAAAGATTTGAAACATATGCAAAGAAATGCACACGATGAATTAAAGTAGAGGTCAGATTTGGTGATTGTATACCTCCTACCAACCCTTTTCCTTATCTAAAATGTCCTTATTCAATGACAGACTCGCAATTTGATATCTGATTGGGGTCGATGGAACCAATCAGTTCACTGTAAACAACACGTTAATGTGCATACATTGTACATACATGTATGTTCTATAGTGGAAGTGTATACATTGTACGTACATGTATGTTCTATAGTGGAAGTGTATACATTGTACGTACATGTGTGTTCTATAATGGAAGTGTATACATTGTACATACATGTATGTTCTATAGTGGAAGTGTATACATTGTATGTACATGTATGTTCTATAGTGGAAGTGTATACATTGTATGTACATGTATGTTCTATAGTGGAAGTGTATACATTGTACGTACATGTATGTTCTATAGTGGAAGTGTATACATTGTACGTACATATGTGTTCTATAGTGGAAGTGTATACATTGTACGTACATGTGTGTTCTATAGTGGAAGTGTATACTAGTACATTGTACGTACATGTATGTTCTGTAGTGGAAGTGTATACATTGTATGAACATGTATGTTCTATAGTGGAAGTAAATGATGATTATATTTTCCTGATATATATATATATATATATATATATATATATATATATATATATATATGTACATATTATTTTATTATGGTCTACTACATGTGGAGTGATGAATGAATTCTTATGTTTTAAATCCGAACACAGAGATTTCATACCATGATTTATCTTTAGAAATTACGAAGTATTTATTGCGATATCGGCTTTTGAATAACGATTTTTTTGTCAAGAGTTCGAGAAACCCGAAGCGTAGCCATTGGGGAGATGAGTTGAGGCGAGTCAAATAAAACAAGACCGTGTACAGAGTTGTCTTCCCTTTTGACAGTTACTTTCAAACCTATGTCTGTAAAACTGTGTATATTCCTTAACTTATCAGTAACGGGATAAACACCACAATTTATACAATATTTCCATTCATGTGAATGTTTCAGTCTTACAGGTAAACTTATCATAAAGACTAAACCCTTTGTGTATTCCAGATTTTTCCTGCTTTCAAAGTTTATCTTGAAAACGAAGCTTAAATTATTCCCCTTTTATTAATGTTTTGAAAAAAGACTACATGCCTTTTTATCGTATATGTTTAATAAGATATTGGAAATTAATCATAATTACTATTAAAACGAGTTTATAACTTCTGAGTCAGAAAATTAGTGCGAGCAGACTGTTGAGTTGAGCATGCTACATACATGTAATGCTGAAATTCCATCTATCTAATTTGTGTTGTACATGGACAAATCCCTACATCTACAGACTAATTTACAGTGGCCAGACGCGTAAAGGGGGTGATTCTAGGTAGTACAATTTAATACTACCAAGAACCCCCCCCACCGCTCTTTTACGCGCTCGGGCTCTATGGGTTAATTCGCTACATTTGTGTGATGTTAAATTCTTTCTGTTTTTGAAGGTTGACGTACGATACGGAAATCATGAAGAAAAGACGTCACCGACTGAATGTGTTCTACACCGCCTTGGCGTCCATGGCTGTTGTCATGGTGATATATAAAGCTATACCGTATGAGAACAGACTAGTGGAAGATGCTGCGTACATACAGGAGGCGCGTAAGTCTTATTGTTATCTCTGTTATAGTATATGTAGTGTATAACGAGGCTTCTATGGTGATTTTTCTGTGGTGACTTTTCTGTGCATCGCTTTAAAGAGGCGCCATCACCATATAAGAGCTTCTATCTTGGTGTGGCCTAGAACAAGATTAGTCATCTGTGGGAACAAGATAGCCTTTTTGCAAATGTCTGTTTATAGTCAGCATAACAAATAGTTCCGTCTGGAATAGCACTCGGTCCCTCAGCCCATTTCATTGATTAGAAAACTACATTCGTTGGGGAAGTTCTATGCTGAGATGGAGGTCAATGTTTGTTACCCTTGTCAAGTTTAAGTTCAAATCCTGATCGAGGCAAGTGGGAAAGCTCATCAGGCTTCATGCCAAGTGTCAGTAGCTACTTCGTATTCGGTATTTCGGACACGTATTCTAATAAAGGTTGACGGTCATCTGGTAGGTAATCAAGTATTAACAAACAATAGAGCAGTTTTGATATCGCCTCACTAATTTATACAAAATAAGAAGGTTGCACCATGGTCTGATAAAGGACAGACACTAATCTACAGAAAGCGACGTAAAACACCAATCAACCAACCAACTAATCAACCAACCAACTAATCAACCAACCACCTAATCTACATGTAGCTATCATACAAATGATATAATAGATTTTAAACTTCATTTATCCTTTTAACAAAAAGGCTTTCATTTTTGGTACACCATGTAAGTCACTTACACAGTTTAATCTGATTTTCCCAGTTTTACAAGAATCATGTAAAAAATCTTTGAGTCGATAACAAAGGGGGAAAGCGGAGATTAGCGTAGCGCCCTCTGTTGGAGAGAATGGACAGAATCATAACCCAGTCCCCAGAATCCGACTGGACGAAGGATTGTCACATTCTATCATAAAACATATTATATTGTTAATGGTGTTTTATTTTGTTGGGTCTTGCAAGTCTTTTACGTTCATATTTATTTTCAGCGTATGTCAGGAATTCCGAAAACGTAGAAGATGATAAGATGCTAGATATCAGAAAGGTTGGTAGGAAGTCTAAAACACACTACGTTCTGAGTGGTAAACAGGAGTATTACGTACTGAGTGGTTTACAGGAGTCTAAAACACATTACGTTCTGAGTGGTAGACAGGAGTATTACGTTCTGAGTGGCAGACAGGAGTATTACTTTTGGGTGGTTTACAGGAGTCTAAAACACATTACGTTGTGAGTGGCAGACAGGAGTATTACTTTTGGGTGGTTTACAGGAGTCTAAAATACATTACGTTGTGAGTGGTAGAGAGGAGTATTACTTCTGAGTGGTAGACAGGAGTCTTACGTTCTGAGTGTAGACAGGAGTATTACGTTCTGAGTGGTAGACAGGAGTATTACGTTCTGAGTGGTTTACAGGAGTATTACGTTTTGAGTGGTTTACAGGAGTCTAAAACACATTACGTTCTGAGTGGTAGACAGGAGTCTAAAACACATTACGTTCTGAGTGGAGTCATGTTTTATGAATGAGCGTAAAAAAAAAAAAATAATAATTCCTCGAGACTGTCGAAATGTCGATAATTAATGTCGACATTTAATTAGTTCAGTTTGGTAATTAGCTTGCGCTTCAAATATTTATACTACTACTACCATACTTTCGATTTCATCATTAGGTCTTGAGCGTCACTGACGAGATATAAGTTGTCGACATGCGCATATGGTGCACTGTATCCATACACTACATGCATTAATGTACTGATATATGCTGTTATTATTGTGGGTTTTTTTTTAATTTGAAAATGATCACTCATGACATTTGCGAATTGCAAGCGGCGCAAGTGGAAAAACCCCATACGTTGATATGTTGATATTTTTATGATGTCATGGTAACAAGTATTGTGATGTTGCGTAAACCCAGATTTTATACATTATACATTTTATAAAAATATTTGGTAAAGCACATATGATCTATTAATTTCCCGCACCGGAGATCGACTAATCCCGTATTTTATCAGTACTGGAAAATTCTATCCGGAACACTTTGTATCCTTCCGCGCGTCGTCTGCAAATGAAACATGGCGACTTGCGATTTTTGCGTCGGAGAGATAGTCAACATTGTGTGTTATCGTTAAGTTTAATGTTGAAAAATCCTATCAAAATATAAAGTTTCTTCATGCATATCATGGTGTTTTACTTTATTGCGGCGGACTATCTTTTTATTCAATCAGTGATTCGGCTATCAAAGGAAGTAAACAAAAACATTGAAAATATCTATAGCCTACATCGAGCTGCTGAGGTGCGAGAAAAATAATCAAGCACTAGTTTGAGTTCCAGATAGAAAAAGATCAGTATCGGGCTGGATGAATCATCATATCTCAACCTCGGTTAACGCCTCGGTTGTGATTTGTTGATTCATCCAACCCTCGACTGATATTTTTCTATCTGGAACTCAAACTAGTGCTAGATTCTATTAATATATTTATACACACGTTTAAGATACATATAGACATTTCATACTTTTCATATATATAACAATTGCTAAGCACCTGTTATAACAAATAATATATGAAGAGACATTTGTCTTTAATATGGTTAATATTACAAAAAGTACAAGATCATATGAGGACATTCTGAATTTTGCTATAAGTTTTTGATAATGAGGATAATATTGAGTACAGAAACGTTCGATAAGGTGCTGATACATTTCACCCCTGGAAGCTCTGTTACAGAGCATATCTTAATTATATAAATCTAAGAATCTATAGTATATTAAGTAAAAGTTAGAATAATCGTATATGTTTTCTTTCCATGGTCTGTTTAGTTCATCTTTTATCTCTAAAACCCTCTGGTCATAATGTGCAACTAGATGGTCATACATGTTGTAACCAGGGGCGTAGCCAAAGTGCAAATGATGTGTACGCACAAGAAAGGCAGGGGGTTTGGGGAAAAGGAAAACGACCACCTCTCTCTCTCTCTTTCTCATGAGACACTATATTTTTGACAAAATGATGTGTACGCACGTGCGTATTTGGCGTAATGGTAGCTACGCCACTGGTAACAAAATTTTAAAAAAAAGTTGTTAGTAAATTGTTAATTGAGCCAGACTGAGTACTGTAAATCATTTATTTTCGTGGGTCACGATTTTCGTGGATTTGTAGGTTGTTATAGGTTCGTGGGGTCACTATTTTCGTGGATTTGTAGGTTGTTATAGGTTCGAGGGGTCACTATTTTCGTGGATTTGTAGGTTGTTATAGGTTCGAGGGGACGTAATTTCGTGGATATCTATAGGCAGATCACTGTTTTATTGGGAATAACAAAGTCGGGCACTATGATTGATTGAATATTGTTTTATTTCACATAAATTTGCCAAGGTCGTAGTATGCCATACATTATATATAGAGTATGTCTACCAAGGTCGTAGTATACCATACAGCTAGGGAATGAGTTTCGTGCATTATATATAGAGGATGTCTCCCATAGTCGTAGTATACCATACAACTAGGGAATGAGTTTCGTGCATTATATATAGAGGATGTCTCCCGTTGTCGTAGTATACCATACAGCTAGGGAATGAGTTTCGTGCATTATATATAGAGGTTGTCTCCCATAGTCGTAGTATACCAGACAGCTAGGGAATGAGTTTCGTGCATTATATATAGAGGATGTCTCCCATAGTCGTAGTATACCATGCAGCTAGGGAATGAGTTTCGTGCATTATATATAGAGGATGTCTCCCATAGTCTTAGTACACCACATTACTAGGACTGAGCTTCGTACACAGAAAATAAGTTTACAAAATTGATTATGGTAATTTTCAACATAATTATATTTGCGAAATCCCAGTATTTCCGAAGCATACCCGAAAACACTGTTTTCAAAAGTATTAAATACGAAACACTTAATTTTTGTATTAAGACGACTTTTAATTTACAGTTAAAGGAGCATGGTCTGATTGAAGTCGCGAAAAGTACAAAAAAATGTAAACGGATTTCTTAAACGGCAATCAATTGCTAGTATATTATCTAAGATGTGTAAAACGTATCGTTACCAAAGTCGATGTCGTTAACGAGATACGCCCGTTTTAAATTTGCAACATAACCAGGTCAACTCCTTAAATATTGATGAGATCGGTCAGAGGAAATCACGTGACAATGAAACTCAAGCTTTACCCGATTCTAACATTTGTTCCACTTTTCTTTTTTGGCCTATGGGTTTGTGTATAGTTATTTTCTACCACACTTTTGCTTCTCTTGTGCTCGTATTCCTCCATGTGAACCATTTTTGTTGTTTTCTACAGTGAATATCCGCGCACGCGCATGATTATGGGCGGAGCATCGCCTTATTTGGGGAATTGATACCAGCCGAATTTAATTCGACTCAATTACCTTTATCCTACGAAAACATTGAGGGATTTTAGTTTTAAATTTTGCAATTCACACAAAGTTTGTAATTTATACAATACAGGAAAAATAAGATATTGTCATAATTTATCATTTTCATGCTAAAATTTTCCAGTCTCGGACTATGTCCCTTTAAGTGCAATAAAGCTTTTTTGTCCAGTTCATCTGCGAGTTTTGGGGTCAAGTTAAATTTACCATTGTAACTAACTGAACACTATACCAAGGTGGTTGAGTTAACTGCTTTACATTTATTATACGACCATTCTTCATTAGCTCGTATTTGTCAACCGTTTTTTTTAAATATTTTTAATATAAATATTTAGCTCTGTCTTTGTTTGTAATAAGTTTCCACTCGCTGATGTAACTGTGCGATGTATCAGTCATATTCTGTAGACCCTCTGGCTTCCGCCATTAAAACTATATCGTCGGCATACAAGAGGAATCAAAGTACTTGTAGCACAGCTAGATGGGGACATTTATCAATATTGGTCTAAGTTTAAAAATAATGAATGTTTTAAACTTTTAACGTAACACATACCATCCTATCTGTAGCAGAATATCAGGATCTCTTGGGGATTTAATAGTTAGCCACATTGTCAGACAGAAATGTATCTCAAACCCCAAACATCTGCAAACAAAACGTTATTGCGCAACTGGACAATAAACTGAAATGAGCATACACTATGGAGGTGAATGTCGTTTTTTACAGCTGATCCAGTTCATATCCCGCGAATACTAAACAGCCCGATGACAGACGGTAATCATTGCATAAAGCAAATTTGACAAAATTTTGTCCCCGTCTAAAATTTCTACTTCCGTGTAGGTATTGAGCGAAAGATTAGATGCATTCTCCGTACTATATCTTGGCGTAAATTTGAAGTTAGATATACTATCAGGTCTACATCCAGGCGACCCCATCGGAAAATTTTGTACCCGTCTGAAAACAGATTTAACCGACACAATTTGATAAAGAGGCTATTTTCTAAAATATACATAACTGCCCTTGAAAGAACCAATAAAGTTACGACAACATACAGAAAGAAAGCCATTATTTTTAACATATAATTTAACTTTTATATACAAATATTTCATGATAGCAAACATTTTACCTGTAGTAATTTTACATTGTATTATGTAAATTCCTTATTTAAATGTCAAATGCAAAGATAACAAGATAATTGGCGAATTAAAAATTACAATGTGGCATACCTAAATTTCTCAATAGGAATAGAAATGTTATAGTAGTAGTAGTAGTAGTAATTATTTATTTGAGTGTCACATGCCAAATATAACATTATAGGTACATAAAAACAGTACAATACACAATAAATATTCAGCATCCTGCCTTAAAAGACATATGAGACACTATGTAAAAATAAAACACAAATTCATGATACATTTAAAACAATACTTTGATAACTGACTATAAATTATAGAAAAAATGATCATAATACATACACATACATACATATATACACATACATACATACATACATACACATACACATATACATACATATACATACCACACACATACACATACATATACACATATACATACATACACACACATACATATATACATACGCATACACACATATACATACATACATACATACATACACATGGGGCAGGCGTGGTGTAGTGGTTAAGCGCTTGGCTTGCGGCGCCGACGATCCGGGTTCGATTCCCGGGTTGCGCCACTATGTTTAAGAGGTTGGTAACCTCCTGCTTCCATGTCGCGATATAACTGAAATATTGTTGAAAGCGACGTAAAACACCAATCAACCAAACATATATACAGATACATACATACACACACACATACATACATACATACATACATACATACATACATACATACATACATACATACATACATACATACACACACATACATACATACACATATGCATGTAAATATGAATTATATATTAATATACTGGTGGACTACATCACTTAGAACTCAGCATGTTTTCTTCTTCTAAAACATTAATGATAAAATACTTGCAACAGTAACTGTAAATTGTAAGTATTCATTAAATAATATAACTTTTCATTGTCACTAAAATTCTCAAAATTTGAATAAAAAACTTTCGCCTCAAAAAAAAAAAAAAAAAAGAGTATATCTTAGATCACTGTAAAATTCACAATGTAGTAAAAAATGTATTTCATTTTCTAAAACCACATCTGTACAATATCTACATATTCTATTTTGTAAGGGTTTTATTGGCCTGGTATATCTGCCTGTTTCAATTTCTAAAGGTAAAGAACCACTGCGGAATTTAGATAAAATGCTTCGTTGATCTCTAAAATGCACAACTTTAACATAATGACTAGGTACAAGACTATGTTTGTATAGGCGAAACGTTCTCAGTTTATTACCATTTGGTTTGTTGTTGTCATTGCACAATTCCCTACACCACTGTGATTCATCATTCTTAAATAAAACTTTTTTGATATGTAAAATTCTATATTTTGTAGCGTAATTTGAATGTACAATTTCATTGAGATTAAAATGACTTATGATAGACCTCATTTTATCTTCCCAAGAACGTTTAATGGCAACTGACCATATATGTATTCTCTTAACGAGTCTGTCCACTGGAAGATCTTGAATACGAAATAATAATCTAAAATTTTCGAGTCTCTGCTCCGTGAGCGTTGTGCACCATCCCATGTCGCCCCTCGTAGCGGCATTCGACGCATTCCGTTTTGCTCCTAAAAAGTATCTAGCCGCTTTGTTTGTACTGTGTTAATTTTTCGATGTGTCCCGGTTGCCCAGATAGCGGCACGATAGTACATCACAGGTTTTACTAGGGTTTTGTACAATTTTACGAATACGTTATATGCCATACCGCCACATGAAATAAACTTACTATAAAGTGCGGACAAGGCCCCACTCGCGGCCTTACTGAGTTCGGACACGGTGAAAGTGAAATCTAGATGGTCATCCAGCCATACATGTAGGCCTAAATAGCGGTACCGTTTATCGTAATCGAGGTCCATGTCTCCACAATGGAACGCAAAATTCGATCGAGGCTTAGACACACATCGGAAATGGAAAATCTTTGTTTTGTCTTTGTTGATAGACAGCCTCTATTTAAAGCACCAATTATTCACTACGTTGAGCATCCACTGAAGACTGTCCTCGTCAGGGGCGATCAGCGCGATATCGTCAGCGTATAAAAGAATGGATAACTGAGTGCTGTTAATCTGGATACCACAATTCAAGGCATTGATATCGTTAGCAAGCTCGTTAATATACACTGCGAACATTGTCGGTGAAATTTTGCACCCCTGAAGTCGGTTAGACATTCATTAATTTTTACGGCACAATGTGTTTGTTCATATATTGACTTTAACGCATCTAAGAATTTTCCTCCCACACCGAGCTGGAATAATCGGAACCACAATAAATTTCTATTCACGCATCTACGAAACACACATATGTATCCTTCCGCGCTAATTTCCTATTCCTAATGACGCTTGTTAGCGCATAAAGATGGTCCAGACAGCCTCTATTTTTTAGAGTTGTCGACATGCGCATAATAAGGTGCACTGTATCCATACGCTACATGTATTAATGTACTGATGTATGCTGTTATTATTGTGGGTTTTTTTTAATTTGAGAATGATCACTCATGACATTTGCGAATTGCAAGCGGCGCAAGTGGAAAAACCCCGTATGTTGATATGTTGATATTTTTATGATGTCATAGTTACAAGTATTGTGATGTTGCGTAAACCCAGATTTTATACATTATACATTTCATAAAAATATTTGGTAAAGCACATATGATCTATTAATTTCTCGCACCGGAGATCGACTAATCCCGTTTTTTTATCAGTACTGGAAAATTCTATCAGGAACACTTTGTATCCTTCCGCGCGTCGTCTGCATTGTTTACAAAAAAATGAAACATGGCGAATCACGATTTTTGTGTCGGAGAGATAGTCAACATTGTGTGTTATCGTGAAGTTTAATGTTGAAAAATCCTATCAAAATATAAAGTTTCTTCATGCATATCATGGTGTTTTACTTTATTGCTGCGGACTATCTTTTTATTCAATCAGTGATTCGGCCATCAAAGGAAGTAAACAAAAACATTGAAAATATCTATAGCCTACATCGAGCTGCTGAGGTGCGAGAAAAATAATCAAGCACTAGTTTGAGTTCCAGATAGAAAAAGATCAGTATCGGGTTGAATGAATCATCATATCTCAACCTCGGTTAACGCCTCGGTTGTGATTTGTTGATTCATCAAACCCTCGACTGATATTTTTCTATCTGGAACTCAAACTAGTGCTAGATTCTATTAATATATTTATACACACGTTTAAGATACATATAGACATTTCATACTTTTCATATATATAACAATTGCTAAGCACCTGTTATAACAAATAATATATGAAGAGACATTTGTCTTTAATATGGTTAACATTAAAAAAAGTACAAGATCATATGAGGACATTCTGAATTTTGCTATAAGTTTTTGATAATGAGGATAATATTGAGTACAGAAACGTTCGATAAGGTGCTGATACATTTCACCCCTGGAAGCTCTGTTACAGAGCATATCTTAATTATATAAATCTAAAAATCTATAGTATATTAAGTAAAGGTTAGAATAATCGTATATGTTTTCTTTCCATGGTCTGTCAAGTTCATCTTTTATCTCTAAAACTCTCTGGTCATAATGTGCAACTAGATGGTCATACATGTTGTAACCAGGGGCGTAGCCAAAGTGCAAATGATGTGTACGCACAAGAAAGGCAGGGGGTTTGGGGAAAAGGAAAACGACCACCTCTCTCTCTCTCTTTCTCATGAGACACTATGATGTGTACGCACGTGCGTATTTGGCGTAATGGTAGCTACGCCACTGGTAACAAAATTTAAAAAAAAGTTGTTAGTAAATTGTTAATTGAGCCAGACTGAGTACTGTAAAATGATTTATTTTCGTGGGTCACTATTTTCGTGGATATGTAGGTTTTTATAGGTTCGTGGGGTCACTATTTTCGTGGATTTGTAGGTTGTTATAGGTTCGTGGGTCACTATTTTCGTGGATTTGTAGGTTGTTATAGGTTCGTGGGTCACTATTTTCGTGGATTTGTAGGTTGGTATAGGTTCGTGGGGACGTAATTTCGTGGATATGTAGGTTTTTATAGGTTCATGGGGTCACTATTTTCGTGGATTTGTAGGTTGTTATAGGTTCGTGGGTCACTATTTTCGTGGATTTGTAGGTTGTTATAGGTTCGTGGGTCACTATTTTCGTGGATTTGTAGGTTGTTATAGGTTCGTGGGGTCACTATTTTCGTGGATTTGTAGGTTGTTATAGGTTCGTGGGGTCACTATTTTCGTGGATTTGTAGGTTGTTATAGGTTCGTGGGGTCACTATTTTCGTGGATTTGTAGGTTGTTATAGGTTCGTGGGGACGTAATTTCGTGGATATCTATAGGCAGATCACTGTTTTATTGGGAATAACAAAGTCGGGCACTATGATTGATTGAATATTGTTTTACGCCACTCCACGATTATTTCACATATATCTCCCAAGGTAGTAGTATGCCATACATTATCAAATTAAGTAAATCACTCTAAAACCAAGGAGTATCTCCCTCATGCATAGCTCTGTCCTTAGATAAGATTCTTTGGTTCACTTTTCGGTCGTTTTGGCTTCAACGCTGCTCTTCGTATTTTAACATATTTTGAAAATTCCAATCATTCGGCCACGAGCATCACTGAAGAGACATAACTTGTCGAAATGCGCATATGGTGCACAAAATTTAAAGGTATATATGTTCTATATTGATTATATACAGAGGATGTCTCCCATAGTCGTAGTATACCATACAACTAGGGAATGATCATGAGTTTCGTGCATTATATATAGAGGATGTTTCCCATAGTCGTAGTATACCATACAGCTAGGGAATGAGTTTCGTGCATTATATATAGAGGATGTTTCCCATAGTCGTAGTATACCATACAACTAGGGAATGATCATGATATGTATATCAAACGTCATGAAACAAAAGTTTTCGAAAAATCGCTTCAATATAGTGGTCCCCGATTGTGGAACGCAATACCGGTAAGTATACGAGAATCCAACAACATAAATCAATTTAAAAGAAAAATCATACCCTTAATAACATCCAGAAGGAAGAATCTGTGATGATCAAGCTGTTTAAATGTGCTATTTTCTTTCAGATGGAAACTAAGAAATTGACATATCTATTGTGTAGAATTTTGATGAACAGTGTACCACTTATTTAATGTTGTGAATTATATATTTGTGATTGTAATAATATGTATGTATGTGTATGTATATGTATGTATGTTTCTATATATGTGTGTGTAATTATATATGTATGCATGTGTGTTTTGTATATGTATGTATATGTGTGTATGTGTATTAGGGTGTGTATGTATGTATGTATGTGTATGTATATATGTATGTATGTATATATATATTTATGTATGTATGTGTATATGAGTATGTGTGTGTATGTATATGTATATATGTATGTGTATAAGTGTGTATATATGTGTGTGTATATGTAGCACTTATTTAATGTTGTGAATTATATATTTGTGATTGTAATAATATGTATGTATGTGTATGTATATGTATGTATGTGTCTATATATGTGTATGTATATGTATGTATGTGTCTATATATGTGTATGTAATTATATATGTAATGCACGTGTGGTATGTATGTATGTATGTATGTATGTATGTATGTAGGTACGTAGGTACGTACGTACGTACGGACGCACGGACGCACGCACGCACGCACGCACATATGTATGTTCATAAATAAGTTTATGTATATGAGTGTGTGTATGTTCGTGTAAGTAAATGTTAATATGTATAGATTTATGTACAAGTTAAAGTATGTGTGGGGGGAACATTGCTTATGTGTGAGGGAGTATGATGGTGTGTTAGCATATATACCATGTACTGTATTCCATATATATGCCATGTAAAAAGGTAACTTGTAAACTGAAGACGTAGAAGGCCCTGAGGAAGAAAAGCTGTAGCTTATCTGGTTACCTTCTTTAAATAAAGTATTTATTATTATTATTATTATTTCGTGCATTATATATATAGGATGTTTCCCATAGTCGTAGTATACCATACAGCTAGGGAATGAGTTTCGTGCATTATATATAGAGGATGTTTCCCATAGTCGTAGTATACCATACAACTAGGGAATGAGTTTCGTGCATCATATACAGAGGATGTCTCCCATAGTCGTAGTATACCATACAACTAGGGAATGATTTTCGTGCATTAGATATAGAGGATGTCTCCCATAGTCGTAGTATATAGGGAATGAGTTTCATGCATTAGATATAGAGGATGTTTCTTATAGTCGTAGTATACCATACAGCTAGGGAATGAGTTTCGTGCATTATATATAGAGGATTTATCCCATAGTCGTAGTATACCATGCAACTAGGGAATGAGTTTCGTGCATTATATATAGAGGATGTCTCCCATAGTCGTAGTATACCATACAGCTAGGGAATGATCATGAGTTTCGTGCATTATATATAGAGGATGTTTCCCATAGTCGTAGTATACCATACAACTAGGGAATGAGTTTCGTGCATTATATATAGAGGATGTCTCCCATAGTCGTAGTATACCATACAACTAGGGAATGAGTTTCGTGCATCATATACAGAGGATGTCTCCCATAGTCGTAATATACCATACAGCTAGGGAATGATTTTCGTGCATTAGATATAGAGGATGTCTCCCATAGTCGTAGTATACCATACAACTAGGGAATGAGTTTCATGCATTAGATATAGAGGATGTTTCCCATAGTCGTAGTATACCATACAGCTAGGGAATGAGTTTCGTGCATTATATATAGAGGATGTCTCCCATAGTCGTAGTATACCATACAGCTAGGGAATGATCATGAGTTTCGTGCATTATATATAGAGGATGTTTCCCATAGTCGTAGTATACCATACAGCTAGGGAATGAGTTTCGTGCATTATATATAGAGGATTTATCCCATAGTCGTAGTACACCATATTATTAGGACTGAGCTTCGTACACAGAAAATAAGTTTACAAAATTGATTGTGGTAATTTTCAACATAATTCTATTTGCGAAATCCCAGTATTTCCGAAGCATACCCGAAAACACTGCTTTCAAAAGTATTAAATACGAAACACTTAATTTTTGTATTAAGACGACTTTTAATTTACAGTTAAGTGCAGTAAAGCTTTTTTGTCCAGTTCATCTGCGAGTTTTGGGGTCAAGTTAAATTTACCATTGTAACTAACTGAACACTATACCAAGGTGGTTGAGTTAATTGTTTTACAATTATTATACGACCATTCTTCATTAGCTCGTATTTGTCAACCGTTTTTTAAATTTTTAATATAACAATTTAGTTCTGTCTTTGTTTGTAATAAGTTTCCACTCGCTGATGTAACTGTGCGATGTATCAGTCATATTCTGTAGACCCTCTGGCTTCCGCCATTAAAACTATATCGTCGGCATACAAGAGGAATCAAAGTACTTATAGCACAGCTAGATGGGGACATTTATCAATATTGGTCTAAGTTTAAAAATGTTTTAAACTTTTAACGTAACAGATACCATCCTATCTGCCTCTTGGTGATTTAATACTTAGCCACATTGTCAGACAGAAATGTATCTCAAACACCAAACATCTGCTAACAAAACATTATTGCGCAACTGGACAATAGACTGAAATGAGCATACACTATCGAGTTGAATGTCGTTATTTACAGCTGATCCAGTTCATATCCCGCGAATACTAAACAGCCCGATGACAGACGGTAATCATTGCATAAAGCAGATTTGACAAAATTTTGTCCCCGTCTAAACTTTCTACTTCCGTGTAGGTATTGAGCGAAAGATTAGATGCATTTTCCGTACTATATCTTGGCGTAAATTTGAAGTTAGATATACTATCAGGTCTACATCCAGGCGACCCCATCGGAAAATTTTGTACCCGTCTGAAAACAGATTGAACCGACACAATTTGATAAAGAGGCTATTTTCTTTCAAAATATACATAACTGCCCTTGAAAGAACCAATAAAGTTACGACAACATACAGAAAGAAAGCCATTATTTTTAACATATAATTTAACTTTTATATACAAATATTTTCCTTGTAATTTTACATTGTATTATGTAAATTTCTTATTTAAATGTCAGATGCAAAGGTAACGAGATAATTGGCGAATTAAAAATTACAATGTGGCATACCTAAATTTCTTAATAGGAATAGAAATGTTATAGCTCACATGAGCCGAAGAATCAAGTGAACTAAATATAAAGCTACACTCTTGCCGGGCGTCCGGCATTACACTTCAAACATCTTAAGAGCTGCTGATGGGATGTTGATGAAATTTGGAATGGATAAAGTCCCCTACAAGTTTCTTTTTTCTTTCGGCCACATTCGGCCGGGTCATAAATACTTTTGATGTTTTTGGTTCAATCTTGAATCAAATATTTGACTTTGTATTGCCTTCCTTACTGATTATTGTGCACACTGTTGTGTCATGATCATTCCCTTGATTTATTCAATGTAGAGAATCATTAGGTATTCAATTTGCTTATTTTATTGCGTATTCCTTTTTTTTTTAATTTTTCACCCGATAAAGGCCAGAGTCAGAAAAATTTGTGAATAAGAGTGTTGTAATTTTTGTATGCTTATACGAACTTCATTGTGGAGGACTTCATATCTGTATATGTACGTGTATTTCAAGAATTGATTTTGTGTCAAAATTTATTTTAGTGATTTCTATTAACTTTTTCATTCTGTGATTTTGGCCAGCATTGGCATGTTGATATGGTAGTAATTTCCTTGATAGGAACATTCTTGTTTTTAATTTTGCATCAAAACACCAGCAGGCCGTTTCACAAAGAATCATACGTACGATATTTTACAAAAAAATTCCTTAAGTCCGTTTCACAAAGAATCATAACATTAGTTACGTAAAATTTTCGTTACGGAAAATCCATTACTTTATGGACAGCTAAAAGGTGTCGTAACTACTTAAGGAATTTTCTTAAGTGCTATTTTTCCATAAATATGGTTGCTGTGTTTTTAATTAATACAGCAGCAGACAAGCAAGGACTCAAGTGCTGGACACCCTGAATGACAGGGAGTTGATCAAGCAATATCGCCTATCAAGAGAGCGCCTCCTTAATTTGGTCCTGACATAAAATTAAAGTAATAGTATCCATAACTTTGTGAAATGGATGACAAAGGAATTTCCAGTGGTTATTTATCCATTAAAAGTTTGAGAGATTGAGTAGATCACGAAGGACGGTGGAGCTATGCTCAATAGGGGTCTATATTCTTAGTCTAATAGAAAACAAACTGAATGTTTACATTTATTACTCGAAATATATCCAATAGTTTAATACTATAATTCATATATCATAAACTGACCAGGAACCTGAGCCGGACGAAGAAAAGGAAGAGTTGAGTGACATTGAAATTATTCATAAAGCAAGAAGGACAACTCTGATAGAAGAATGTCGAGGGATGGAGTTTTACTACGTGGGAAACAACTCAGAAAACGTCGTCAGGAATCATTTCGTGTATGACGTGGAACATAAATTTGTATATTGTGCTATGGAAAAGATTGGATCTACTTTCTGGAGGAGACTTTTCCAGGTAATCCATCACATCTTATAGGTCAATGTTTTATGTGTAAAATACCAAATCGGTTTGACTGCGCTTGGCTTGTGACCGAGAAGACTTGGGTTTGAGTTCCACTGGGGACTCGTCCGTGTTCTGCCTTTCGTATTAAACGGTAAAACCCGAGGTCCCGTGTCACGATAGGCGTGGCACGTAAAAGATCCCTCACTGCTTCGGATGGGTCCGTTGCAACTGTTTAAGTTTCTGTGCATTCTAATTAATTATTGTGTATATTACGAGTCAGTATTAAGAACTAAAAGTAGTTTGATTTAAAGAAGAAATGTAAGATAAAGTATTTCCACTGGTTGGATAATTAGCGGTTATACATTTAAACGATTAGCTTCAGATTCATGTAAATAATAGGTATATTGAAGGGAAATCGTGTCGAAATCTATTTTCATTTCTTAGTTTAAACAAATTTTAAATTCTTTTACACTATGAAAGATATTCACAATCATTCATTATTGGGGTTTTCAGATTTTATCTGGCTGCTCTACATTTATTATTGCATTTTCCAGATTATGTTGGGCTTTTCCAAATCATTGAGTCTAATAGTTATTTTGTTTTTCAGACTATGTCGTCCTCCTCTTGAATATTAACTCCATTCTTTAATTCTATTTATGAGATCATGTCACGCAGCTAAATGCACTCAGTGATTGGTTTTTCATATCATTTCATACAAATAACTGCTTTCAATGATTGGATTTTAAACCATGTGCTCTCAATGATTGGATTTTTAGACCATGTGCTTTCATTGATTGGATTTTTGGACCACGAGCTTTTAATGATTGAAATTTCAGACCGTGTGCTTTCAATGATTGGATTTTTAGACCATGTGCTTTCAGTAATTGGATTTTTAGACCTTGTCTGGCAAATTAATTCTCTCATTGATTTGATTTTTTCAAATTATTTCAGGCAAATAAATGCACTCATTGAATGTTGTTTTGATTTCAGATAATGTCAGGCTCCTCAAACGCTTTAAGTCCATTCCGGATTCCTGCTGGATCGGCTCTTGGTGGTAACCAAAAAACATTTTCTAAAGTCAGATTCGACGAAATACTGTCTGTGCTCGAAACATCCACAAAATTTGTTTTCACACGTGACCCGTATCTTCGACTCCTCTCGGGTTACGTGGATAAACTATTTTCTCCAAATCCAACGTTTTGGAAGTCTGTCGGAACCTACGCCATACGCATGTTTCGGAAAAATGCAACCCCATTAAGCCTTAAATGTGGCCATGATCTAACGTTTGCAGAATTCGTAAAATATGTCATTAAATCTGAAGAAACATTACAAAAGCGAGATGGCCATTTTACCCCAATGTACGATCACTGTAAACCATGCCAGATAAAGTTTGATATAATAGGGAAGATGGAGAGCTTTGAAGAGGATACTTTGTATATTCTGGATAAATTAGGCTTCCCAGAACTCCGAGAAAGATTAAGTGTGGACTTTAGAAAACAAACTAACATCGATAGCTTCAAAGATCAGACAAATCACGTGATCAATAATGGAGGTACCCAGTGTCTTTCTAATTATAATAAACAAAGGCGTATGTGGAGAAAGACACAGATTCGGGGGTTGATAAGTACGTCCAGCCGATTTCCTTTTTCTCGAAAAGAAAGTAACAATGTGACAAAAACTGACTATTATCACGCCTTGGTGCGTGCTGTAGGGGACGCTAAAGACCCGTCCGTGGCTGATCACAATAGATGGGAGGCTGTTAGAGAAGCTTATTCCACCATTCCAATGTCTGATATGCAAAAATTACAAAGGATATTTTTACCAGATTGCAAGATATTTAGTTATGAGTGCAATATTGATGATTACAAACCAAAACATAACCGCATTATAAAACCATTTTATTTTGATATATCACAAGCATAGAATAAATGATTTTTGACATTTATTTATAAGTGCTTTTCATCTGAGTTGTGCATTTGTCAAATTATTTCTTCTGTGTGAAAAAAACCTGAATTATAGCAAGAGGTGTGTGTGTGTGTGTGTGTGTGTGTGTGTGTGTGTGTGTGTGTGTGTGTGTGTGTGTGTGATGATTGTATACATGAATTGACTCGTGATGATTGTATACATGAATTGACTCGTGATGACTGTGTACATGACTGACTCGTGATGGCTTTGTACATGATTTGACTCGTGATGATTGTATACATGAATTGACTCGTGATGATTGTGTACATGACTGACTCGTGATGGCTGTGTACATGATTTGACTCGTGATGATTGTATACATGACTTTATTCATGATGATTGTATACGTAACTTAACACGTGTTGATTGTATACATGGCTTAACACGTATTAATTGTATACATGAAAACACATGACGAAACAAAACAAAACAAAACAAACAAACCTGGTTCTCGTGAGATATCGTCTCCGAAGAGTGTAAATGAGGCTTTGGCGATCATTCTGTTATCAAATAATTATAGATAACTTAATGAACTGTTATTAATATGAACAATATTAAGGCGAGAGCATATCACACTGTTTCATGCCATTTTAATCTCAATGGTTGTTTTCGTTTTTATGTCACACAAAATAATGTCACTTGCATGTTTGGTAATCTCTCAACGCAGACTAGACTAACGTTTGAAAAATATGAATAAAACTCATGGCGAGAACTTCCTGTTGTAATTGGCGGGGTTTTTAAGCTGTCGCTTTGGAAGGTAGGTGTACTGTTTTTGTCATGATTTCCATGGTAATTTAGAATCATATTGAGAAAAAGTAAATGTGATTCAGCGTTATAATATCTAAGCTATAAGATTTCATAAGAACGTGGGCTGCAATCACTGTTCATGAAACGTAATATCGATTAGCATGTATAGACAGCTGATTAAAATTCAAGAAAACAGGATCAAAATATTTGCTTCTTATCGTAATGTAACGATATGGAAATTTAGTCCGTATTTCATTCCTAAATTATAATTATATTAAATAACAAGACTTTACTAACTATAAATATAATAGAATAAATTCCAGAAATAAAAAAAACAATCTGCACAGATAGATAAGAAATGTGAGTTGTGCGATTGGTACGTTCTTGTGGTTATAAGAGAATGGCAGAGATAGCTTATGGTTATAAGAGACTGGCTGTGATAGCTTATAGTTGTAAGAGAATGGCTGAGATAGCTTATGGTTATAAGAGAATGGCGGAGATAGCTGATGGTTATAAGAGACTGGCTGGAATGGCTTATGGTTATAAAAGACTGGCTAGGATAACTTATGGTTATAAGAGACTGGCTATGATAGCTTATGGTGATAGGGGACTAATTAGGATAGCCCAGAAGAAGAAAGAGAGATGTCCTGGATGGGATAGCCTAGAAGAAACTGGATGGATAGCTTAGAATAGACTGGTTGGGGAAGCTGATGGTTGTTAGACACTTGTTGGGATAGCTTATGGTTATCAGAGAATGGCGGAGATAGTTTATGGTTATAAGAGACTTGCGGGGATAGCTTATGGTTATAAGAGACTGGCGGGGATAGCTTATGGTTAAAAGAGACTGGCGGGGATAGCTGATGGTTATAAGAGACTGGTGGAAATAGTTTATGGTTTAAGAGACTGGCTGGGATAGCTTAATGTTATAAGAGACTGGCTTGGATAGCTTATGGTTTTAAGAGACTGGGTAGGATAGTTTATGGTTATAAGGGTCTGACTGGGATAGCTTATAGTTGTAAGAGACTGGCGGGGATAACTTATGGTTAGAAACGACTGGCTGGGATAGCTTATGGTTATAAGAGACAGGCTGGTATAGCTGATGGTTATAAGAGACTGGTTGGGATAGCTTATGCTTATACGAGATAAACTAGGATAGCCTAGAAGAAAGTGAGATGGCCTGGAGGAGACTGGATTGGATAGCTTAGAAGAGACTGGATGGATAGCTTAGAAGAGATTGGTTGGGGAAGCTGATGGTTATAAGAGACTTGATGGGATAGCTTATGGTTATAAGAAACTGGCTGGGATAGCTTATGGTTTTAAGAGACTCAGTCTGGCTGGAATAGCTTATTATTATAAGAGAATGGCAGAGATAGCTGATGGTTTTAAGAGACTGGCTGGGATAGCTTATGGTTATAAGACAATGGTGGAGATAACTTATGGTTGTAAGAGACTGGCAAAGATAGCTTATGGTTATAAGAGAATGGTTGGGATAGCTTATGGTTATAAGACACTGGCTGAGATAGATGATGGTTATAAGAGACTTGCAGAGATAGCTGATGGTTGTAAGAGACTGGTTGGGATAGCTTAATGTTATAAGAGAGTGGCAGGAGACAGCTCTATGGTTATAACAGACTGGCAGAGATAGCTTATGGTTATAGGAGAATGGCAGAGATAGCTGATGGTTATAAGAGACTGGCTGGGATAGCTTATGGTTATAAGAGAATGGCAGAGATAACTTATGGTTATAAGAGACTGGCAAAGATAGCTTATGGTTATAAGAGAATGGTTGGGATAGCTTATGGTTGTAAGAGACTGGCGGAGATAGCTGATGGTTATAAGAGACTTGCAGAGATAGCTGATGGTTGTAAGAGAGTGGCAGGAATAGGCTAAGGTTATAAGAGACTGGCTGGGATAGCTTATTGTTTTAAGAGACTGGTGGGATAGCTTATGGTTATAAGAGACTTGCTCGGATAGCTTATGGTTATAAGGGAATGGCAGAGATAGCTGATGGTTATAAGAGACTGGCTGGGATAGCTTATGGTTATAATAGAATGGCTGGGATAGCTTATGGTTTTAAGAGAGTGACTGGGATAGCTTATGGTTATAAAAGAGTGGTTGGGATAGCTTTTGATTATAAGAGACTGACTGCGGCAGCTTATGGTTATAAAAGACTGGCGGGGATAGCTTATTTTTTAAGAGTCTGGCTGGAATAGCTTAAGGTTATAAGAGACTGGCTGGGATAGCTTATGATTGTAAGAAGTACAGTCCATAAGAAGTCCATGAAGTATAACGCTTAACTTTTGAGTACACTTCGTATTGGAAGAAGAACAAGAAGAACCTGGCTGGGATAGCGTATGGTTATAGGAGACTGGCTGGGATAGCTGATGGTTATAAGAGACTCGTGGATATAGCTGATGGTTATAAGAGAATGGCTGGGATAGCTTATGGTTTTAAGAGACTGGCTGGGATAGCTTAAGGTTATAAGAGACTGGCTGGGACAGCTTATGGTTTTAACAGACTGGTTGACATAGCTGATGGTTATAAGAGACTGGCTGAGATATCTCATGGTGTTAAGAGCCTGGCTGGGATAGCTTACGGTTATAAGAGACTGATTGGGATAGCTTATGGTTTAAAGAGACTGGTTGATATAGCTGATGGTTATAAGAAAATGGATGGGATAGCTTATGGTTTTAAGAGACGGGCTGGGATAGCTTATGGTTTTAAGAGACTGGTGGATATAGCAGATGGTTATAAGAGACTGGCTGGGATAGCCTATGGTTTTAAGAGACTTGCTGGGATAGCTTATGGTTATAAACGACTGGCTGGGATAGCTTATGGTTTTAAGAGACTGGATGGGATAGTTTATGGTTATAAGAGACTGGTTGGGATAGTTTATGGTTATAAAAGACTGGCTGGGATAGCTTATTGTTTTAATGGACTGGTTAGGATAGATTATGGTTATAAGAGACCGGCTGGGATAGCTTATGGTTATAAGAGACTGACGGAGATATCTTATGGTAATAAGAGACTGGCGGGGATAGCTTATGGTTATAAGAGAGTGGTGGAGATAGCTTATGGTCATAAGAGACTGGGTGGGATAGCTTATGGTTATAA
Organism: Pteria penguin; assembly: GCA_035048485.1. NCBI lineage: Eukaryota > Metazoa > Mollusca > Bivalvia > Pterioida > Pteriidae > Pteria > Pteria penguin. The sequence continues at coordinate 4,564,172 of CM068591.1, read as the reverse complement.
GAGAGTGGTGGAGATAGCTTATGGTTATAAGAGACTGGGTGGGATAGCTTATAGTTATATGAGACTGGCGGGGATTACTTATAGTTTTAAGAGACTGGTGGAGATAGCTTATGGTTATAAGAGACTGGTGCGGTGTAGCTTATGGTTATAAAAGAGTGGCTGGGATAGCTGATGGTTATAATTGACTGGTGGAGATAGCTTAAGCGTATATGAGATTGGCGGGAATAGCTTATGGATTTAAGAGACTGGTGGAGAGAGCTTATGGTTTTAAGAGACTGGCTGGGGTAGCTAAAAGTTATAAGAGACTGGCTGGGATAGCTTATGGTTATAAGAGAGTGACTGGGATAGCTTCAGGTTATAAGAGACTGGCTGGGATAGCTTATGGTTTTAAGAGACTGTTGGATATAGCTGATGGTTATAAGAGAATGCCTGGGATAGCTGATGGTTATAAGAGAATGGCTGGGATAGCTTATGGTTATAAGAGACTGGTTGGGATAGCTTATGATTATAAGAGACTGGCTGGGATGGCTTATGGTTATAAGAGACTGGCGGAGAAAGCGTATGTTTATAAGAGGCTGGTGGCGATAGCTTATGGTTATAAGAGACTGGTTGGGATAGGTTGTTGTTATAAGATACTGGTTGGGATAGCTTATGATTATAAAAGAGTAGTTGGGATAGCTTATGTTTATAAAAGACTGATTGGGATAGCTTATGGTTAGAAAAGACTGGCTGGGATAGCTTATTATTTTAATGGACTGGTTGGGATAGCTTATGGTTATAAGAAACTGGCTGGGATAGCTTATGGTTATAAGAGACTGGCTGGGATAGCTTATGGTTATAAGAGACTGGCTGGGATAGCTTATGGTTATAAAAGACTGGTTGGGATAGCTTATTGTTATAAGGTACTAGTTGGGATAGCTTATGGTTATAGAAGGGTGGTGTGGTAGCTTATGATTATAAAAGACTGATTGGGATAGCTTATGGTTATAAAAGACTGGCTGTTATAGCTTATTGCTTTAATGGACTTGTTGGGATAGCTTATGGTTATAAGAGACTGGCGGAGATAGATGATGGTTATAAGAGACTGGCTGGTGGAAATAGCTTATGGTTATAAGAGAGTGGCGGGGATAGCTTATAGTTATATGAGACTGGCGGGGATTACTTATGGTTTTAATAGACTGGTGGAGCTAGCTTATTGATATAAGAGACTGGCTGGGATAGCTTATGGTTATAAGAGAATGGCTGAGATAGCTTATGGTTATAATTGACTGGTGGAAATAGCTTAAGGGTATATGACACTGGCGGGGATAGCTTATGATTATAAGAGACTGGCTGGGATGGCTTATGGTTATAAGAGACTAGCGGAGAAAGGGTATGGTTATAAGAGGCTGGTGGCGATAGCTTATGGTTAGAAAAGACAGGCTGGGATAGCTTATTATTTTAATGGACTGGTTGGGATAGCTTATGGTTATAAGAAACTGGCTGGGATAGCTTATGGTTATAAGAGACTGGCGGAGATAGATGATGGTTATAAGAGACTGGCTGGGATAGCTTATGTTTATAAGAGACTGGCTGGGATAGCTTATGGTTATAAAAGACTGGTTGGGATAGCTTATTGTTATAAGGTACTAGTTGGGATAGCTTATGGTTATAGAACGGTGGTTGGGATAGCTTATGTTTATAAAAGATTGATTGGGATAGCTTATGGTTAGAAAGACTGGCTGGGATAGCTTATTATTTTAATGGACTGGTTGGGATAGCTTATGGTTATAAGAAACTGGCTGGGATAGCTTATGGTTATAAGAGACTGGCGGAGATAGATGATGGTTATAAGAGACTGGCTGGGATAGCTTATGTTTATAAGAGACTGGCTGGGATAGCTTATGGTTATAAAAGACTGGCGGGAATAGCTTATGGTTATAAGAGACTGGCTGGGATAGCTTATCTTTATAAAAGACTGGTTGGGATAGCTTATTGTTATAAGGTACTAGTTGGGATAGCTTATGGTTCCAGAAGAGTGGTTGGGATAGCTTATGTTTATAAAAGACTGATTGGGATAGCTTATGGTTATAAAAGACTGGCTGTTATAGCTTATTGCTTTAATGGACTTGTTGGGATAGCTTATGGTTATAAGAGACTGGCGGAGATAGATGATGGTTATAAGAGACTGGCTGGGATAGCTTATGTTTATAAGAGACTGGCTGGGATAGCTTATGGTTATAAAAGACTGGTTGGGATAGCTTATTGTTATAAGGTACTAGTTGGGATAGCTTATGGTTATAGAACGGTGGTTGGGATAGCTTATGTTTATAAAAGACTGATTGGGATAGCTTATGGTTAGAAAAGACTGGCTGGGATAGCTTATTATTTTAATGGACTGGTTGGGATAGCTTATGGTTATAAGAAACTGGCTGGGATAGCTTATGGTTATAAGAGACTGGCGGAGATAGATGATGGTTATAAGAGACTGGCTGGGATAGCTTATGTTTATAAGAGACTGGCTGGGATAGCTTATGGTTATAAAAGACTGGTTGGGATAGCTTATTGTTATAAGGTACTAGTTGGGATAGCTTATGGTTATAGAAGGGTGGTTGGGATAGCTTATGTTTATAAAAGACTGATTGGGATAGCTTATGGTTATAAAAGACTGGCTGTTATAGCTTATTGCTTTAATGGACTTGTTGGGATAGCTTATGGTTATAAGAGACTGGCGGAGATAGATGATGGTTATAAGAGATTGGCTGGGATAGCTTATGTTTATAAGAAACGGGCGGAGATATCTTATGATTATAAGAAACTGGCTGGGATAGCTTATGCTTATAAGAGAGTGGCGGGGATAGCTTATAGTTATATGAGACTGGCGGGGATTACTTATGGTTTTAATAGACTGGTGGAGCTAGCTTATGGATATAAGAGACTGGCTGGGATAGCTTATGGTTATAAGAGAATGGCAGAGATAGCTTATGGTTATAATTGACTGGTGGAAATAGCTTAAGGGTATATGACACTGGCGGGGATAGCTTATGATTATAAGAGACTGACTGGGATGGCTTATGGTTATAAGAGACTGGCGGAGAAAGGGTATGGTTATAAGAGGCTGGTGGCGATAGCTTATGGTTATAAGAGACTGGTTGGGATAGGTTGTTGTTATAAGATACTGGTTGGGATAGCTTATGATTATAAAAGAGTGGTTGGGATAGCTTATGTTTATAAAAGACTGATTGGGATAGCTTATGGTTAGAAAAGACTGGCTGGGATAGCTTATTATTTTAATGGACTGTTTGGGATAGCTTATGGTTATTAGAGAATGGCTGAGATAGCTTATGGTTATAATTGACTGGTGGAAGTAGCTTAAGGGTATATGACACTGGCGGGGATAGCTTATGATTATAAGAGACTGGCTGGGATGGCTTATGGTTATAAGAGACTAGCGGAGAAAGGGTATGGTTATAAGAGGCTGGTGGCGATAGCTTATGGTTAGAAAAGACTGGCTGGGATAGCTTATTATTTTAATGGACTGGTTGGGATAGCTTATGGTTATAAGAAACTGGCTGGGATAGCTTATGGTTATAAGAGACTGGCGGAGATAGATGATGGTTATAAGAGACTGGCTGGGATAGCTTATGTTTATAAGAGACTGGCTGGGATAGCTTATGGTTATAAAAGACTGGTTGGGATAGCTTATTGTTATAAGGTACTAGTTGGGATAGCTTATGGTTATAGAACGGTGGTTGGGATAGCTTATGTTTATAAAAGATTGATTGGGATAGCTTATGGTTAGAAAGACTGGCTGGGATAGCTTATTATTTTAATGGACTGGTTGGGATAGCTTATGGTTATAAGAAACTGGCTGGGATAGCTTATGGTTATAAGAGACTGGCGGAGATAGATGATGGTTATAAGAGACTGGCTGGGATAGCTTATGTTTATAAGAGACTGGCTGGGATAGCTTATGTTTATAAAAGACTGGTTGGGATAGCTTATTGTTATAAGGTACTAGTTGGGATAGCTTATGGTTCCAGGAGAGTGGTTGGGATAGCTTATGTTTATAAAAGACTGATTGGTATAGCTTATGGTTATAAAAGACTGGCTGTTATAGCTTATTGCTTTAATGGACTTGTTGGGATAGCTTATGGTTATAAGAGACTGGCGGAGACAGATGACGGTTATAAGAGACTGGCTGGGATAGCTTATGTTTATAAGAGACTGGCTGGGATAGCTTATGGTTATAAAAGACTGGTTGGGATAGCTTATTGTTATAAGGTACTAGTTGGGATAGCTTATGGTTATAGAAGGGTTGTTGGGATAGCTTATGTTTATAAAAGACCGATTGGGATAGCTTATGGTTAGAAAAGACTGGCTGGGATAGCTTATTATTTTAATGGACTGGTTGGGATAGCTTATGGTTATAAGAAACTGGCTGGGATAGCTTATGGTTATAAGAGACTGGCGGAGATAGATGATGGTTATAAGAGACTGGCTGGGATAGCTTATGTTTATAAGAGACTGGCTGGGATAGCTTATGGTTATAAAAGACTGGTTGGGATAGCTTATTGTTATAAGGTACTAGTTGGGATAGCTTATGGTTATAGAAGGGTGGTTGGGATAGCTTATGTTTATAAAAAACTGATTGGGATAGCTTATGGTTATAAAAGACTGGCTGTTATAGCTTATTGCTTTAATGGACTTGTTGGGATAGCTTATGGTTATAAGAGACTGGCGGAGATAGATGATGGTTATAAGAGATTGGCTGGGATAGCTTATGTTTATAAGAAACTGGCGGAGATATCTTATGGTTATAAGAGACTGGCTGGTGGAAATAGCTTATGGTTATAAGAGAGTGGCGGGGATAGCTTATAGTTATATGAGACTGGCGGGGATTACTTATGGTTTTAATAGACTGGCGGGGATAGCTTATGGATATAAGAGACTGGCTGGGATAGCTTATGGTTATAAGAGACTGGCTGGGATAGCTTATGGTTATAAGAGAATGGCAGAGATAGCTTATGGTTATAATTGACTGGTGGAGATATCTTAAGGGTATATGACACTGGCGGGGATAGCTTATGATTTTAAGAGACTGGCTGGGATAGCGTAAGGTTATAAACGACTGGCTGGGATAGCCTATGGTTTTAAGAGACTAGTGGATATAGCTGATGGTTATAAGAGAATGGCTGGGATAGTTTATTGTTGTAATAAACTTGTTAGGATAGCTTATGGTTATAAGTGAATGGCTGGGATAGCTTATGGTTATAAAAGACTGGCTGGGATAGCTTATGGTTATAAGAGACTGGCGGGGATAGCTTATGGTTATAAGAGACTGGCGGAGATAACGTATGGTTATAAGAGACTGGCGGGGATAGCTTATGGTTAAGCTTATGATTATAAGGGAGTGGCTCGGATAGCTTATGGTTATAAGAGAATGGCGGAGATAGCTTATGCTTATAAGAGACTTGCGGGGATAGCTTTTGGTTATAAGAGACTGGCGGGGATAGTTTATGGTTATAAGAGACTGGCGGGAATAGCTTATGGTTATAAGAGACTGGTTGGGATAGCTTATGATTATAAGAGACTGACTGGGATGGCTTATGGTTATAAGAGACTGGCGGAGAAAGCGTATGGTTATGAGAGGCTGGTGGCGATAGCTTATTGTTATAAGAGACTGGTTGGGATAGGTTGTTGTTATAAGATACTGGTTGGGATAGCTTTTGATTATAAAAGAGTGGTTGGGATAGCTTATGTTTATAAAAGACTGATTGGGATAGCTTATGGTTAGAAAAGACTGGCTGGCTGGGATAGCTTATTATTTTAATGGATTGGTTGGGATAGCTTATGGTTATAAGAAACTGGCTGGGATAGCTTATGGTTATAAGAGACTGGCGGAGATAGATGATGGTTATAAGAGACTGGCTGGGATAGCTTATGTTTATAAGAGACTGGCTGGGATAGCTTATGGTTATAAAAGACTGGTTGGGATAGCTTATTGTTATAAGGTACTGGTTGGGATAGCTAATGGTTATAGAAGGGTGGTTGGGATAGCTTTTGTTTATAAGAGACTGGTTGGGATAGTTTATGGTTATAAAAGACTTTCTGGGATAACTTATTGTTTTAATGGACTTGTTGGGATAGCTTATGGTTATAAGAGACTGGCGGAGATAGATGATGGTTATAAGAGATTGGCTGGGATAGCTTATGTTTATAAGAAACTGGCGGAGATATCTTATGGTTATAAGAGACTGGCTGGGATAGCTTATGCTTATAAGAGAGTGGCGGGGATAGCTTATAGTTATATGAGACTGGCGAGGATTACTTATGGTTTTAAGAGACTGGTGGAGCTAGCTTATGGATATAAGAAACTGGCTGGGATAGCTTATGGTTATAAGAGAATGGCAGAGATAGCTTATGGTTATAAATGACTGGTGGAGATAGCTTAAAGGTATATGACACTGGCGGGGATAGCTTATGATTTTAAGAGACTGGCCGGGATAGCGTAAGGTTATAAACGACTGGCTGGGATAGCCTATGGTTTTAAGAGACTAGTGGATATAGTTTATGGTTATAAGAGAATGGCAGAGATAGCTGATGGTTATAAGAGACTGAATGGGATAGCTTATGGTTATAAGAGACTGGTGGGGATACCCTAGAAGAAACTGACTGGAATAAGTGTTAAAAATATGATAACGTTATAATGACTACTATCCATATAATTTCCCCATAAATCATTTGTGGTAATAAGTAAAATAAACAATGGCAAGATGACTAATACAAAGCATGTCACATTCTTATCAAACATGTGTTTTACCAAACTTTCTACAATACTGTACATGTAGCGAGTTACCCGGATGATTGTGTTTCTGTGTGAAATAATGCAACTAGGAATTGTACAAATTGTTATATCATGATATTCATTATATACATACATGCCAAATTATGTTAAAACGGTAATATCAAACTCCATATTTATAGATGTTTTTATTCCCTAAGCGAATATTGCTTTTCTATTTTCAACTACGACTATGTTGTTTTGATTATTTAAGTATTATTTTTGATTATTCAAGCGTCCATAACCAGGTCTTCCCTAATATTAATATATTTACAGTTTGTCGGATGCACGGATTTTGTGACCCGGACAGTAGTCTATTATACAGAGCCCCTAAAGGGACATAAAATGACAGGTTAAAAATTATTAATCTGAGATCTCAGATTACTAAACTGAGATCTCAGATTACTAAACTGAGATCTCAGATTACTAATCTGAGATCTTAGATTACTAATCTGTTATCTCAGATTACTAAACTGAGATCTCAGATTACTAATCTGTTATCTCAGATTACTAAACTGAGATCTCAGATTACTAATCTGTTATCTCAGATTACTAAACTGAGATCTCAGATTACTAATCTGAGATCTCAGATTACTAATCTGTTATCTCAGATACCATAACTTTTGACCTAGTGACTTTGACCTTGGACTTTGACCTACTTTTAAAAAACTTTCATTTTAGCTATATCTTTTGAATCAATAGGAATAGGACTTTCATATTTTACACATAGTTTCTTAATAGCGAATGCTTTCAATTGATACAATTACTTGTGACCTTGACATTGTTTGAATTTGCTTTGCAATCCGGCCATACTGTCTTTATAGGTTTCTTGTTTTATTTTCAAGAGTATATATATACATAAATAGGTATCTTATTAATTATTCATTTATCGGTAGCAACACTGAAAGACCCACTTATTCACACATTTTTGCATGACTTTTAATTGATGTTGAAAGATTTTGTTAAAAGTTTAATTAAAGAGAATATCAAGAAGGTTGTATTTGTTATGTGTATAGAGTATTGAAAAACCCGGTGAAGTCCATTCCATTGTAAAATATTTGTTTTAGAGGTAATGTACCTCTGCTTATATTTTTTTTCGTGAAACTTATGTCAAATATTGAACATGTTGAAAGTATAACGATACAAATTACTTAAGTTTTGATATATATATCCAGTGAAATGGAAAGCTCTGCTCGAGTTTTAGCTCACCTGAGCGTAACTTAAGTGAGCTCTTGTTATAGTGGTTCATCCGTCGTTAACTATTACATTTTCGACTTCTTCTCCAGAACGGCAGCACAAAATTTCACCAAACCTCCACCAAACCTCATAGGAAGTAAGTACTCAAAGTCCTCCGCCAAGTTTGTTTTTCGTGCCGATCCGTGATCCAAGATGGCCGTCATTGACTCTGATTGGTTGACACATGTACGACTTCTTCTCCAGAACGGCTGCACAGAATTTCACCAAACCTCATAGGATGTAAGTACTCAAGGTCCTCTACCAAGTTTGTGTTTTTCGAGCCAATTCCTCATCCAAGATGGCCGACTTGGCCCTGATTAGTTGACCCATTTTCGACTTCTCCAGCACGACTGCACGTATATCACCAAACCTTATAGAAAGTATCTTCGAAAATATGCACAATTTCCTACTGAAATGAGCTAACATTTGCTTGTAAAGAAGCAATTTGTGCTCAGGTGAGCGATATAGGCCCATTTGGGCCTCTTGTTTTACAAGAGTTATGGGACTTATAACTTAGAAAATATGTATTCCATAATCTGAGATAACAGATTAGTAATCTGAGATAACAGATTAGTAATCTGAGATAACAGATTAGTAATCTGTGATAACAGATTAGTAATCTGAGATCTCAGTTTAGTAATCTGAGATCTCAGTTTAGTAATCTGAGATAACAGATTAGTAATCTGAGATCTCAGTTTAGTAATCTGAGATAACAGATTAGTAATCTGAGATCACAGTTTAGTAATCTGTGATCACAGTTTAGTAATCTGAGATCTCAGTTTAATATATTTTTTTTCACCATATCTTTTTATGTCCCTTAAGGGGCTCCGTACTATTATTATTCTCAAGTCGTCAAGCTTTATTACCGTGCGTTCACATCACGTGCTCTGGATATGAATATAGTATAAAGACAAGTACGTCTGATCCCAGTAGCGCCATAGTTCAATCCATCAGAGACACAGGCATGTTTAACTCATTCAGAAAGTGTATATAATTGTTAAATTAACCAGCCAAAAGCATATGCTAACCATATCCATGAACGGACTGTTTCTATCATAAACGTTTGTATACCAAAACTGTTCACCAGAGTGAATACGGTATGCTAAACTGTTCACCAGAGTGAAAATGGTATACTAAACTGTTCACCAGAGTGAAAATGGTATACTAAACTGTTCACCAGAGTGAAAATGGTATGCTAAACTGCTCACCAGAGAGAATACGGTATGCTAAACTTAACTGATGTTTCGGAATATACGGATTCTTAATGCGTGTAATTTCATCGCGATATTCTTTTTACTGCCTTGTAAAATAGATACATGATATAAAATTCCAAATACATTGCCTCTAAATAATTAAAATTTTTATTATCTTGAATCAAAGAATAGAGTGTTATAGAGGAACATTCTGCCGATAATTAGAGCACAGGGAATGATCAAAGTAAGGTTTTGTTTACTTATGTCGTTCATATTCACAAAAACTTGTTTAACGGGCAAATATTTAAAACTACAATATTATCAAATATTGAACTTTTTAATGATGTATTCTCAGAAATATCCTAATGTGAAATATGTCAATCACAGGTGCTTTATGTAGGGCAGCACTTCCCATTGGTTGGCTTCTAATGAATCGGTGAAACGTTTTCATCTTTATTGAAACCTGCAAAGCAGCAAGGCAACGATGGCGTCGTGTGCTACGAAGGGGGAGACCCGGCATTTACGATGATCGGAATCAAGTCTAAGTTTGAAATAAATGTCTTCCCCAATGTAGATTTATACCATCCCCATATATCAGAGTCCCCATAAATCAGATCCTGCTATTACTACTGTCATACTCCACCAAGCCACCTGGCGCAACATATCTTTATGTATCAAGAATAATCGATATATAATACAACTAGTAGGAGTTCACTACAGTCTAACATAACAGAGTCTATTGACCATGAGATGGTTAGGAGTTCACATCAAAGTTTAATAATAGAGTCACTTGGTCACACTGACCACTGCAGGTACACAGCTTTCTGTAGATCATTGGGTGGTGCTCCTTAGGTAACGATCCATAGGTAACGATCCATAGACAGCGTAGTACGCTGCTTCCTTACATTTACCAACTAGCACTCACAAGAGCGTAGGGTGGACATTCAGTGACCCTAGATATGTACTACAGTTGAGGTGTCAAAGAGAAATAAGCCATTCTTGTTGGACGTCCCATCTACGGACACATGTGTAGCTAAATCTTTGACCTCCCATCTACGGACACATGTGTAGCTAAATCTTTGATGTCCCATCCACGGACACATGTAGCTAAATCTTTGACGTCCCATCCACGGACACATGTAGCTAAATCTTTGACGTCCCATTCACGGACACATGTAGCTAAATCTTTGACGTCCCATTCACGGACACATGTACTGTAGCTAAATCACTCCAGATAAAGATGTTGTCGAAGATTTTATGATGTTGCATTTTAGCGGATCACATTTTGTGGTCAATAACTCATTTTGCTTAGTCTTGGTATAACCTAAACGTTCCTATTTCTTAGCACTACACCATTATTGTTTCATATGCTTACGTTTTATTCTATCGCTTCAAAATATTAATACGAAATAACGAGTTTAAAGAACTACTCGTAAAGGACAGTGTTGATTTAGATTTTGTTTCTGTTCAATATTTATATTTAGTTATTGAAAATATTTAAAAATGGAATAAGTAAAAAAAAACCTTAAACTTATTCTGAAAATAAATATTGGACTACTGAAATGACGTGAGCCAATTAGAACAAGTAGAGTAAATTTCCCATATTATAAATGGAAAAAGTCTCAAACCAATACGTATTTGCTAGTCAAGATGAGACGATTGTTACTTTCATTTCAAGGGTTTAAATTGTGTTTGCTGCTTGAAATAGGATTTATACATTGCAATGCTAGTGTTTATACAGAAAGCTTGTATGCTGCGTTATTTTCTGGTTATAACAAGGACATTCGACCCCTACATGACAGTCAGCTGATCGTGTCTGTTCATAATTACCTCATTTATATCAACGAATTCGACGAAGTTTCCGGAACTATATCTACCGTTGGTGGGTTACAGTACAGCTGGATCGACCACAGATTAGCTTGGAATTGGACAGAATATGGAAATATAAAAGATTTAGTTGTGCCGACAAGCAGAATATGGTATCCGAAAATCTACAACTTGAATCCCGCGTACCAAATGATGGTTATCGGGGACGATAATTTTGTTACCCGATTACGTTTCAATGGCAGAGTAAACACATTTATTATGTCTGTTTTCCAAACGACATGTCAGGTAGATATGACATATTTCCCGTTTGACGAGCAAGTCTGTTCCTTGAAATTCAGTGCATTAGGTTACCATGCATCAGAGATCTATCTGGTGAATCAGTCATCTACTATTAACCTTACTTACTTCAGTGAAAATATTCAATGGCGACTGGTGAAATCTGAAAGCAAACCTTATGGGAATGGTAAGGTATCAGCAACGCTAATACTGAAACGCAAACCCGAATATTTTGCCCTGAACATACTGGCTCCAATTCTACTTCTTTGCTTCTTAAATCCTTTTGTTTTCATTTTGCCGATAGAAAGCGGAGAGCGGATATCGTATACCGTAACCATATTATTATCCTTGGCTATTTTCATGACCCTGTTGAGTGCAGCTTTACCGAAATCGTCGGATCCAATGGCAAGACTGTCTGTCTTTATAATGATAATTATAACCTTTAGCACAGTCCTGTGTATTGTTTCTATTTTCTTTGCGAAGTTTCACTTCATGGACAATAGGAAACGTATACCAGACTGGGTACCTCGCATTTTGTCAATCCTGAATTGTAATGGATGCAAGTGCACGAGAAGACAGAAAAGCAATAAAATCATGAACAACTTAGAAAATTATACGGGCGAGGGAAAGAATGTTGTAGATGAAGATGACCCAATTGGCGAGACGGTGAATTTCACATGGAAGGATATGGTCGAGAACTTAGATAGGATCACTTTTTACTATTCGATGATATTCCTTGTGACTATAAATACAACATTTTTTGTTTCGATGACAATTTGACACAGTATTTTCCCGCTTGTTTATCTAAAACAGCTATCTAGAATGACATGTGAAGGGAGATTTTGTATTTCCCTTTCCCTTCTTTGTGGTATGTATGTAAAATGTCAAATGTATCGGTCCTTTCCGAAATCATACTTTGCTAGACATAATTTATGTTCATCAATATGTTTTTAATGTTCAGCTCTGTTGTAATCAGAGATATTTTTAGAACCTCTTTTGCTCAATAGAAAGTGCATTATGAGTTCACTGTCAACATTTATATATTTTCTTTATGGAATGTAAAGATGATGGATAAATCCAAAACACAAGTCTAAAAATCATGAAACCAGAGGACATACAAAATTAGTGAAAATGAAAAACAAGTGGAAAATTACAAAATATGCCTACTTGAAGAGCATATATGAACCCCTGTGATGGAGTGAGATCAGGTGCCCGGGGAGAGTGAGCATCTCCTGCTTGCTAGAAACACCCGTCGCATATACCCAGTAGAAAGAGTCAAATCGTGTAAATTCCATATGTATTTATATATGGAGAAGTCAAAGTAGGTAACTTTCTAGTATAGAAGGTGTCAAATCTGTGTAAAATGATCGGAATCGGTCTCAGTCCAGAATATCATTTAAATGTCTGGATAACGAGATATCATATGGAGTAATAAGAGTGTAGTAACGACCGTAGAACTTCCTCAGTGACGTTGCTAGTCTAGCACATATATAACCCTGGTTGAGCAGCTTAACTGAAAGTCGCCTAGTTCTCAGAACAAAGTCATTGTAATTTGAACATGCTCTGAAATAACGTATTAACTTAGATATGAATACGCCATATGCGGGCAATGATGGAATGTTGCTACTAATGAAAGGAAAGTTTGTGATAGCGAAATTGAAATCGTCACGTTTTTCATAGAGTGAGGTGGTCAATCGACCATTAATGTCGAAAGACAACATAATATCTAAGAAAAAAGAGGAGTTACTGGCTCAGTTATGTGGCAGAAGTCACCATAGAGCTATACAATACATGAATATAAATAATATACTAGAACATATATCACATTACAAAAATATTTGATTGTAGTGCAATTACGATACCGACTTAGGACGGTCATTTAATTTGACAAAAGCCAAACAAATGGTGTGGTTAACCGGTTTACGGGCCCACCTTCCCACTCACCGTAACAGCAGAACAATCAAAGGACGTACATTTAAAAATTTATAAATAATCCTCCATGTAAAGAACAAGGGTCAACAGGTATCGCATATTGAGAGGTCATAAAAATATAAACACGTAAGGTATTGTAAAATACATAATGGTATAAAAATATATGCGACATCAACATGATAAACCGTGCTCTGCCAGTCTGAAAGCGAGCTAAGACCCTAGATCTGTAGGAGTCCCGACTAACAGTCAGAGGGGACGAGGTTCAGGACCATGTCTCCTCTGAAAGAGGTTTGGACAAGGCCCGTCATATAGTCCCCACCGCCTTGTTAGTCAGCGTGCAACGTTCAAGTAAAAGTCTGCATAAGGCTGTAGAGGGGCCAAATACAAGACCTATAGTCTTTTTGATGATCTCAATATCATATTGTCTATTTATAAGACGTTTGATTATTTTATTACATGATAAAATAACGTTATCGGAGCCTTTTACTTTTCTTAGTTTATATACGAGATCACCGTAAAAATAAGGATGGGAAATTCCATTGGATACATACTGTTGAAAAGAAATATTTCCAAATTTAGATAGGAGTTCTGAATAAGATCTGAAGAATTTGCCGAATGTTTTTCTTAGCTTGTGATATCTGTAACCCTGAGTTAAAAGTTTAGTAGTAATTTGTAAATTTCGTTTATGAAAGTCCAAAACATCGGTGCAGCCTCTGACAAATCGAACTAATAGAGATATATAGATACCATATGATGGGAGTCGAGGGACATCGCCATCCAAGTAAGGGAAATTTACAATAGGAAATCCAAAATCCTAAATACGAAGTAGAATTACTACTTTCTGTGGTTTCTTTGGCCTCCAGTTCACTTGGATAGATGATGCTAAGGTAATCCGCGAATGAAGAACTGAGTGCAATTGAAGCCAATTTTTCCTTGCGAAAGCAAAGACTGAATGAATTCAGCTTCGTATGAGTAAAGGAATATGTCAGCCAGAAGCGGAGTACAGTTAGTGCCCATTGGAATGCCGACAATTTGTTGAAAAACCTTTCCTCCAAACACCACAAAAATGTTATCGATAAAAAAGTTTAACATCTGAATGACAGCTGTATCAGTGTATTTATATTTGGAAGCAGAATTTTCCCTAACAATGTAAGTTTTATCATGGCCTATAACTATATATTTGAATTTGCGGCTTCCGTTTTTACTAGTAAATGCATTTTAAATAATTTCCGCTAATCTGTCTTTTAATTTCCGATGAGGGATCGTTGTGCAAAGAGTCGAAAAGTCAAAAGACTTGATGGAGTGAATTTAGTAAAACTTTTTGATTTTAGATGTTCTAACAACTCTTTCGAATTTTTAAGTATCCACATTTGATTAATTCTACTTCTGGAATATACTGTTTCACAATATCTATGAAGGCCAGATTTAATTTCTGATAATATTTTTGTGAGTAGCATCGATACAGATTTTGTGGAACACTTCGAGGAATCAGCGATAAAGCGTTGTTTGTAAGGATTTTTGTGCATTTTTGGAATGCAGTACAAATATGGAAGTTCTAAATTTAATTTAATTTGTGTCAATGCCAAACGAATTGAGGACAGATTTATGATTCTCAAGTACTTCCGAAACCGAAAAGTTCGTGAGAGTATAAGTAGAATTTCCTGGAACTGAATTTAATCCTAATTCTTTCACTAGGCTGTCAAAGTAATATTTCTTACAAGTTAATGTATAATTATTAGACGCTTTATCTGCTGGTGTAATGATATAATGTTCTTGGAGGAAGGTAAGTTCTCCGACAACATCAGGATCTTTAAAAATAGATTTGAATCCGGTGTTTTCAGAGCCTTGTAATTTTTTTAATTTTTGATCTCAGCAGTTTTGCAATAGATTTTATCCATTCCGAAAGAGTGTCGACCTATACTTATTCTCTTCTTACCCATCGTGTGGCATATTCTTCGCAGCAGTTCATAATATTCTCAAAATTTTGACTCCATGTGAATGATCTGGGTTCTCTGTATTTTGGACCTTTAAGTAAAAGTTCTCTTAATTTGGTGTTTTTAACAATATCAAGATCACCAGTAATGACATGGCCACAAGGAGAATATACAAAATTAGATGAGGAACATGCACACGGTTGAGGATGGCATGCAGAGTTTGCTAAGATCAAGACACTGTAGAAACCCTTTGTAATTATAAATTTTGGATGCAACTAATGGTGTGTAACTATAGGAAATACATAGCGGATCTTTGTTTTTGAAATATGGAGGTATTTTCTCTAAAACAGACTTATGATTTAAAATTTGGCCAAAATTTAAAGAAGTTACGAGCAGCCTAATAAAAGGTCTACACCCCCAGAAATATGGTCTCACATGGCGGTAATGGCAGGCCAGATAATTAAAATGCTTACTTCTCCTAGGCACCGGGTTCGCCGTTGGATCTTGGATACATTAATATAATCGAATAAAAATATATAATTCAATTTTTTATGAAACAAGAATTTTGATTGCCCGTTGAAATCATATTATAGCTTCATGAATTGGTTTGGTTTATTAGACATGCCCACTTCTGGCGTTGGCGGTTGCTAGGAGCAACCAGCTATGCGGATATTTTCCTCGGCTCTTGTTGGTACATTTTCATTTGCAGTTTAAAAAAGAATCTAATGTTGATAATTCAAATTATTGATTGATTGATTGATTGATTGATTTTTCTTTTACATCACACCACGAATATTTCACGTATATAGTGACGGCATCCGCCTGATGCGGGGCATACAAATTTTGACCTTTGCAACGGACCCACCCGAAGCAGTGAGGGATCTTTAACGTGCCATGCATACCACGACACGGGGCCTCAGTTTTTACTGTCTCATTAGAAAAACATGACACCGGCATGACCAGAGCGGGACTCGAACCCCCGGCCTCCCGATCTGGAGTCCGACGCGATACCACTAGGCCACGCCGTCTTCTTCAAATTATTCAAAATATTCCGGTCTTTAATCAAATTCTAATGATTAACTTCAACAATTTTGCAATTAATTGATATATAATATGGTTTGAGGCGGTGCACACTTTTTTATAATCCGCTTCACGAATTATAATGTGAAATGTATAATGTGGGAAAGTGTGAATAGTATCAAATTAATGTATGATTCCAAAATAACAAATGGAAATTTAGGTAACACTGACTTCTGAACCATGGATGGGATTAGAAATCATACACGAGAGGAGAAGCGTCCCTTTCCAATCACTGAAATCGTCCGTAAGACCATAATTGTCATAATGCAGTCTGGAATAAATCACCAATTCTAATGTATTTTGTTTGTAACACGCAATCTCATTGGCTGTCCGATTAAAAAACTTCAAGGGTAGTCACGATACCCCTGCAGTTTTTGATATGGCGTCCCGATACCCTGCAGTTTCTGATTTGTGACGCCACGATATCCTATAGCTTTTGATATGACTGTGATTAGCGAATTGGCTTAGAAAACCATAACTCTGTGCCTCTAGTTGTAATTATTTTTGTCAAATGCATTGGAATGGGGTTACCTTGCTTGTGTTCTACAAAAACTGACAGGGTGACTAATGTCTCGCAGTGAAACTCAATCTCTGACAGGGTATTAAGTATCCGATATTCTGTCAGTTTTTGTAAAACACTCGCATGGTAACCCCTAAATAAAGATAGTTAGAATTAAAACACTGGCATGGTAACCCCTAAATAAAGATAGTTAGAATTAATAGCTTGTAATATACTTCTTTCCTTTACAATGGAGAATGTACATTAATATATCTTATATACTATAACTGTGAATGCCACAGTCATATATAATATAACTGACGGTAGTGCTGTGTTATATGTTATATAGTATACGTGTGAGTGCCACAATCACATATGATATAACTGACGATAGTACTGTGTTATATGTTATATAGTATACGTGTGAGTGCCACAGTCACATATGATATAACTGACGGTAGTACTGTGTTATATGTTATATAGTATACGTGTGAGTGCCACAGTCACATATGATATAACTGACGGTAGTATTGTGTTATATGTTATATAGTATAACTGTGAGTGCCAAAGTCACATATCATATAACTGACGGTAGTACTGTGTTATATGTTATATAGTATAACTGTGAGTGCCAACGTCACATATAATATAACTGATGGTAGTACGGTGTTATATGTTATATAGTATAACTGTGAGTGCCACAGTCACATATAATATAACTGACAGTAGTACTGTCATATATGTTATATAGTATAACTGTGAGTGCAACAGTCACATATAATATAACTGACGGTAGTACTGTGTTATATGTTATATAGTATACGTGTGAGTGCCACAGTCACATATGATATAACTGACGGTAGTACTGTGTTATATGTTATATAGTATAACTGTGAGTGCCACAGTCACATATAATATAACTGACGATAGTACTGTGTTATATGTTATAGAGTATAACTGTGAGTGGCATGGTCACATATAATATAACTGACGGTAGTACTGTGTTCTATGTTATATAGTATAACTGTGAGTGCCAACGTCACATATGATATAACTGACGGTAGTACTCTGTTATATGTTATACAGTATAAGTGTGAGTGCCACAGTCACATATGATATAACTGACGGTAGTACTGTGTTATGTTATATAGTATAACTGTGCATGCCACAGTCACATATAATATAGCTGACGGTAGTACTGTGTTATATGTTATATAGTATAACTGTGAGTGCCACAGTCACATATGATATAACTGACGGTAGTACTGTGTTATATGTTATATAGTATAACTGTGAGTGCCACAGTCACATATAATATCACTGACGGTAGTACTGTCATATATGTTATATAGTATAACTGTGAGTGCCACAGTCACATATGATATAACTGACGGTAGTACTGTGTTATATGTTATATAGTATAACTGTGAGTGCCGCAGTCACATATAATATAACTGACAGTAGTACTGTCATATATGTTATATAGTATAACTGTGAGTGCCACAGTCACATATAGTATAACTGACGGTAGTACTGTGTTATATGTTATATAGTATAACTGTGAGTGCCACAGTCACATATGATATAACTGACGGTAGTACTGTGTTATATGTTATACAGTATAAGTGTGAGTGCCACAGTTACATATGATATAACTGAGGGTAGTACTGTGTTATATGTTATATAGTATACGTGTGAATGCCACAGTCACATATGATATAACTGGCGGTAGTACTGTGTTATATGTTATATGGTATAACTGTGAATGCCAGTTACATATAATATAACTGACGGTAGTACTGTGTTATATGTTATATAGTATAACTGTGAGTGCCACAGTCACATATAATATAACTGACGGTAGTACTGTGTTATATGTTATATAGTATAACTGTGAGTGCCACAGTCACATATAATATAGCTGAGGGTAGTACTGTGTTATATGTTATATAGTATAAGTGTGAGTGCCACAGTCACATATGATATAACTGACGGTAGTACTGTGTTATATGTTATATAGTATAACTGTGAGTGCCACAGTCACATATAATGTAACTGACGGTAGTACTGTGTTATATGTTATATAGTATAACTGTGAGTGCTGCAGTCACATATAATATAAGTGACGGTAGTACTGTGTTATATGTTATATAGTATACGTGTGAATGCCACAGTCACATATGATATAACTGACGGTAGTACTGTGTTATATGTTATATAGTATAACTGTGAGTGCCACAGTCACATATAATATAACTGACGGTAGTACTGTGTTATATGTTATATAGTATACGTGTGAATGCCACAATCACATATGATATAACTGACGGTAGTACTGTGTTATATGTTATATAGTATAACTGTGAGTGCCACAGTCACATATAATATAACTGACGGTAGTACTGTGTTATATGTTATATAGTATAACTGTGAGTGCCACAGTCACATATAATGTAACTGACGGTAGTACTGTGTTATATGTTATATAGTATAACTGTGAGTGCTGCAGTCACATATAATATAACTGACGGTAGTACTGTTTTATATGTTATATAGTATAACTGTGAGTGCCACAGTCACATATAATATAACTGACGGTAGTACTGTGTTATATGTTATATAGTATAACTGTGAGTGCCACAGTCACATATAATGTAACTGACGGTAGTACTGTGTTATATGTTATATAGTATAACTGTGAGTGCTGCAGTCACATATAATATAACTGACGGTAGTACTGTTTTATATGTTATATAGTATAACTGTGAGTGCCACAGTCACATATGATATAACTGACGGTAGTACTGTGTTATATGTTATATAGTATAACTGTGTGTGCCACAGTCACATATAATATAGTTGACGGTAGTACTGTGTTATATGTTATATAGTATAACTGTGAGTGCCACAGTCACATATAATATAGCTGGCGGTAGTACTGTGTTATATGTTATATAGTATAACTGTGAGTGCCACAGTCACATATAATATAGCTGAGGGTAGTACTGTGTTATATGTTATATAGTATAACTGTGCGTGCCACAGTCACATATAATATAGCTGAGGATAGTACTGTGTTATATGTTATATAGTATACGTGTGAGTGGCACAGTCACATATAATATAACTGACGATAGTACTGTGTTATATGTTATATAGTATAAGTGTGAGTGCCACAGTCACATATGATATAACTGACGGTAGTACTGTGTTATATGTTATATGGTATAACTGTGAATGCCAGTCACATATAATATAACTGACGGTAGTACTGTGTTATATGTTATATAGTATAACTGTGAGTGCCACAGTCACATATAATATAGCTGAGGGTAGTACTGTGTTATATGTTATATAGTATAACTGTGAGTGCCACAGTCACATATAATATAGCTGAGGGTAGTACTGTGTTATATGTTATATAGTATACGTGTGAGTGGCACAGTCACATATAATATAACTGACGATAGTACTGTGTTATATGTTATATAGTATAAGTGTGAGTGCCACAGTCACATATGATATAACTGACGGTAGTACTGTGTTATATGTTATATGGTATAACTGTGAATGCCAGTCACATATAATATAACTGACGGTAGTACTGTGTTATATGTTATATAGTATAACTGTGAGTGCCACAGTCACATATAATATAGCTGAGGGTAGTACTGTGTTATATGTTATATAGTATAACTGTGAGTGCCACAGTCACATATAATATAGCTGAGGGTAGTACTGTGTTATATGTTATATAGTATACGTGTGAGTGGCACAGTCACATATAATATAACTGACGATAGTACTGTGTTATATGTTATATAGTATAAGTGTGAGTGCCACAGTCACATATGATATAACTGACGGTAGTACTGTGTTATATGTTATATGGTATAACTGTGAATGTCAGTCACATATAATATAACTGACGGTAGTACTGTCATATATGTTATATAGTATAAGTGTGAGTGCCACAGTCACATATAATATAACTGACGGTAGTACTGTGTTATAAGGACGTCGTTCCGGCCGAAGGCCGGGACGAAGTCCTCCAACGATAAGAAAATTAAGCAAAAAAATAAGTTTAATGAAAAAGATCCTGTACATTAATGAGTTCAAATTTCGTCAGCTAAAACGCCCCCATATTTGTTTACAATGCTATCTGTGCTACATAGAAGCTTGATAAGTATTAGCTCCTTTAAATTAAAACGTTTGAGTGATTGAGAATAATGGCTGCCGGTATCGCGAGATTAGACGAGATGTAGCATAACCACATCATCGCAAGTTAAGTCGAGAATCTAAACGGTTTCTCTTAATTTCAAATACAATGAAATAAACGTAAATGATTTTTAAAATAAAACATATATGAATAAAACATATATGAATCACATATGAATTGCTATAAATCAAAATTGATAAATAAAAGCACTTGTATGAATCCGAAAAATTCCGAATAGACATTCTCTAGAGTTTTCTTCTAACACAAATTATGACAATCTATGACGTCAATCCGTGACGTCAATTCGTGACGTCAGAGATCGTGTTGTGCTACTGTATGGCTTACTGAGCCCAAAAGAAAACAAAGATTATCGATTTCAACTGGTATATAAGTCTAATTAGGTTTGAAATACATTGGTAATTACATATTTTGAATTTCTATTTGATACAGTTTTAGGTAAAATGTCAATCACCAACAATTAAGTCTAAAGCCTTGTCAATTATGGTCTGTCTAAGTGGCGAAAAACTTATGCTGATGCAGTTCATTATGGAAATGGAATGAACGTTTCTACGTATTGTGAAAATATCGTGAAAGAGTGGCAAATGAAAATGATAATTGCCTTTGTGTTTCAAATGAAAAGAAAATTATTGATTTTCCTTAAAAATACATTGCAGATTATAAGTTTGAAATTTTACCTTTTTATGATCAGTGTGATGGCAATGAATATCTATGTCAAATGGTCAGTGTGTGTGTGTGTGTGTGTGGGGGGGGGGGGGGGGGGGATGGGGCTACTGTGTGTGAAATTAAGGCTGCACATATGCTTTTTAATGCAAAAATTATTTTTTACCTTGCCCCACATTAAATTGTATAATCAAATATGTTTACACTCTTAAAAATTTTGAGCAGAACAATACAACAAAGCTAATTTGCTAAATATTATAAAACAACCATTTTCAATAGTTGAGAACGTGTAATGTTGATAGAAAAGAAGATTCATGTATTCAAATCGAAAATACCTTGAATAAATTTAATTCAAAATCAGAAAGTAAAAGGGTTTATAAATCTAGGGTGTAATCAACCAAAAAAAAAAAACCCTACTGCAAAGAGAGATGACTCAGACTTTGAAGAATGACTTAAAACAACACATTAAATAATAAACATTCACAACATATCTCAAAATAAATTCAGTTGAAGAGATAATGAGATTAAAGTAAATATAGAAAATTGGGAATATTTTTGAGGAGGCAAAATCAGTAGAAAATATAGAAGATTTCTTAAAAAAGATAAAGAAATAAAATCAGAATTAATTACAAATCGAAAAATTTAAAACAATCCCTAGACACATTACAAATGAACCACCACTAACAAATAATAACCAGTTCGATTTTGGTAATGGATTGTATTCGATCATTTAAACTTCTTCAAATGAACTATGGTTTAAATATTTCTAAAGTATTTAAAGAAAGAAGATAAACTTGAAAATATGTAAATGAACTGTGTCATAAATGCTCTCTGATAAAAATATATTCTAAAGCACACATATATGTAACACGAAATTTCACTGGATGGTGACAGTAAATTTATAAATTTCAGGTATGTAAATATTTGACTTAATTTGTATTACGGATGCTTGTCAATGTAAACAACATATGGCAGATCTCGAGAACACGCCTGGATCGAACTCTAGCGGATCCAACAAGATATTTTTACTACATCGAAATTTTAGATGGATTTAGTGTATAAGAAATATTAGAAAACATGATAGTTCAAACATGTATACAGTACACTCTGAGAGGGATGATGAGTTTTTATCTCCGATAGACTAGATATAGTTTTCGTGAAGATAGATCGCGCCTGTGCAGACAAAACAAATTTTATTGAGAGCAACATATTGATGATGAATAATATTGTTTCAATTCAATCATCCATTTTTAATATTCATGTAAGACATTAACTACAAAATGCGAAGTAATTTCTAGTGTGTGTATGTAATACGGATATAAGTAAATGGGCACAATCAGCTGTTTGACTTCTCCATATATGTAGGCTTCTAAATGCAGTGTAGACAGTTTGCATTAGAATGGGGATAACGTGCTTGCATGTGTTTTCAAATTTGAAAACACAGGCAGGCATGTTATTCCTTGATAAATAAATCAATCTGATATATAATTGTCTATTATTGGCATTAACCAATCAATTTAATACTTTTTCTTCGAAGTTAGACTAAGTTTTACTAACTGATCATATCATGTTTCAGTGCTAGCAGACTAACAGACATGTATAATAGATCAAAAGCATCAATTAAGGTTTTTACCATACTGTATGTTAAATATCAATATATAGTTTTCACTGAGTGAAAATTCACAGAAGTTATCTCCCATTGTTTGTCATTTTTTGGGTCAAAGTGTGAAGTTTAGTGCTTTAAGCAACAAAAATACAGACTACCTTTCTTTAAAATCATTTTTGAAAGTATAAATTGCTTACAAACCAATAACGTCAACATACACACGCACATTGTGATTGTTATGACGGCATATAATTATGACGTAAGTTGCCCACATAAAAGTGCCCACATCAAGAATAATGGATTTGGTAGGTGACTAAATGCAAATTGTGACGGATGTTAGTAGTTGCGATACTTCGTAATGAAGGTCTTAAAATCGGTAATACTATGAATAAAAATCTCTTGTTTGACCCCAAGTATGGCTGACTATGGGAGGTAACTCCAATAGATGTACACTCAGTGAAAACTATCTATAATAAATAGAAGTATATCATTATGATTATTTAAATCAGAATGAAATTTTAAAAAGTCTTTGGATATATTTTGTTTATCAAATATTGGCCCTAAATGTATTGACGTATAACGATAACGACGTCCTTCCCATGGCACTGCCATAATTCATATTATAGTATAACTGTGAGTGCCACAGTCACATATAATATAACTGACGGTAGTACTGTGTTATATGTTATATAGTATAACTGTGAGTGCCACAGTCACATATAATATAACTAACGGTAGTACTGTGTTATATGTTATATAGTATAACTGTGAGTGCCACAGTCACATATAATATAACTGACGGTAGTACTGTGTTATATGTTATATAGTATAACTGTGAGTACCACAGTCATATATAATATAACTGACGGTAGTACTGTGTTATATGTTATATAGTATAACTGTGAGTGCCACAGTCACATATGATATAACTGACAGTAGTACTGTGTTATATGTTATATAGTATAACTGTGAGTGCCACAGTCACATATGATATAACTGACGGTAGTACTGTGTTATATGTTATACAGTATAACTGTGAGTGTCACAGTCACATATGATATAACTGAGGGTAGTACTGTGTTATATGTTATATAGCATAACTGTGAGTGCCACAGTCACATATGATATAACTGACAGTAGTACTGTGTTATATGTTATACAGTATAACTGTGAGTGCCACAGTCACATATGTTATAACTGACGGTAGTACTGTGTTATATGTTATACAGTATAAGTGTGAGTGCCAAAGTAACATATAATATAACTGACGATAGTACTGTGTTATATGTTATACAGTATAACTGTGAGTGTCACAGTCACATATTATATTACTGACGATAGTACTGTCATATATGTTATATAGTATAACTGTGAGTGCCACAGTCACATATAATATAACTGACGATAGTACTGTCATATATGTTATATAGTATAACTGTGAGTGCCACAGTCACATATAATATAACTGACGGTAGTACTGTGTTATATGTTATATAGTATAACTGTGAGTGCCACAGTCACATATAATATAACTGACGGTAGTACTGTGTTATATGTTATATAGTATAACTGTGAGTGCCACAGTCACATATAATATAACTGACGGTAGTACTGTGTTATATATTATATAGTATAACTGTGAGTACCACAGTCATATATGATATAACTGACGGTAGTACTGTGTTATATGTTATATAGTATAACTGTGAGTGCCACAGTCACATATGATATAACTGACGGTAGTACTGTGTTATATGTTATATAGTATAACTGTGAGTGCCACAGTCACATATGATATAACTGTCGGTAGTACTGTATTATATGTTATACAGTATAACTGTGAGTGCCACAGTCACATATGATATAACTGAGGATAGTACTGTGTTATATGTTATATATTATAACTGTGAGTGCCACAGTCACATATGATATAACTGACGGTAGTACTGTGTTATATGTTATACAGTATAAGTGTGAGTGCCAAAGTAACATATAATATAACTGACGATAGTACTGTGTTATATGTTATACAGTATAAGTTTGAGTGCCACAGTAACTTTTCATTTCACTGTCGATCGTACTGTGTTATATGTTATACAGTATAACTGTGAGTGTCACAGTCACATATTATATTACTGACGATAGTACTGTCATATATGTTATATAGTATAACTGTGAGTGCCACAGTCACATATAATATAACTGACAGTAGTACTGTGTTATATGTTATACAGTATAACTGTGAGTGCCACAGTCACATATGTTATAACTGACGGTAGTACTGTGTTATATGTTATATAGTATAACTGTGAGTGTCACAGTCACATATAATATAACTGACGGTAGTACTGTGTTATATGTTATACAGTATAAGTGTGAGTGCCAAAGTAACATATAATATAACTGACGGTAGTACTGTGTTATATGTTATATAGTATAACTGTGAATGCCAGTCACTTATAACATAACTGACGGTAGTACTGTGTTATATAGTATCACTGTGAGGGCCACAGTCACATATAATATAACTGACGGTAGTACTGTGTTATATGTTATATAGTATAAATGTGAGTGCCACAGTCACATATAATATAACTGAGGGTAGTACTGTGTTATATGTTATATAGTATAACTGTGAGTGCCACAGTCACATATAATATAACTGACGGTAGTACTGTGTTATATGTTATATAGTATAACTGTGAGTGTCACAGTCACATATAATATAACTGACGATAATACTGTGTTATATGTTATATAGTATACGTGTGAGTGCCACAGTCACATATATTTTAGCTGACGGTAGTACTGTGTTATATGTTATATAGTATAACTGTGAGTGCCAAAGTAACATATGATATAACTGACGATAGTACTGTGTTATATGTTATAAAGTATACGTGTGAGTGCCACAGTCACATATAATATAGCTGAGGGTAGTATTGTGTTATATGTTATATAGTATACGTGTGAGTGCCACAGTCACATATGATATAACTGACGATAGTACTGTGTTATATGTTATGTAGTATAACTGTGAGTGCCACAGTCACATATAATATAGCTGACGATAGTACTGTGTTATATGTTATATAGTATAACTGTGAGTGCCACAGTCACATATGATATAACTGACGGTAGTACTATGTTATATGTTATATAGTATACGTGTGAGTGCCACAGTCACATATGATATAACTGACGATAGTTCTGTGTTATATGTTATATAGTATACGTGTGAGTTCCACAGTCACATATAATATAGCTGAGGGTAGTACTGTGTTATATGTTATATAGCATAACTGTGAGTGCCACAGTCACATATGATATAACTGACAGTAGTACTGTGTTATATGTTATACAGTATAACTGTGAGTGCCACAGTCACATATCATATATCTGAAGATAGTACTGGGTTATATGTTATATAGTATACGTGTGAGTGCCACAGTCACATATATTATAGCTGACAGTAGTACTGTGTTATATGTTATATAGTATACGTGTGAGTGCCACAGTCACATATGATATAATTGACGGTAGTACTGTGTTATATGTTATATAGTATAACTGTGAATGCCAGTCACTTATGATATAACTGACGGCAGTACTGTGTTATATGTTATATAGTATAACTGTGAGTGCTACAGTCACATATACTATAACTGACGGTAGTACTGTGTTATATGTTATATAGTACATGCGTGAGTGCCACAGTCACATATGATATAATTGACGGTAGTACTGTGTTATATGTTATATAGTATAACTGTGAGTGCCACAGTCACATATGATATAACTGACGGTAGTACTGTGTTATATGTTATACAGTATAACTGTGAGTGCCACAGTCACATATAATATAACTGACGGTAGTACTGTGTTATATGTTATATAGGATACGTGTGAGTGCCACAGTCACATATAATATAACTGACGGTAGTACTGTGTTATATGTTATATAGTATAACTGTGAGTGCCACAGTCAGATATAATATATCTGACGGTAGTGCTGTGTTATATGGTATATAGTATAACTGTGAGTGCCACAGTCACATATGATATAACTGACGATAGTACTGTGGTATATGTTATATGGTATACGTGTGAGTGCCACAGTTACATATGATATAACAGACGGTAGTACTGTGTTATATGTTATACAGTATAAGTGTGAGTGCCAAAGTAACATATAATATAACTGACGATAGTACTGTGTTATATGTTATACAGTATAACTGTGAGTGTCACAATCACATATTATATTACTGACGATAGTACTGTCATATATGTTATATAGTATAACTGTGAGTGCCACAGTCACATATAATATAACTGAAGATAGTACTGTCATATATGTTATATAGTATAACTGTGAGTGCCACAGTCACATATAATATAACTGACGGTAGTACTATGTTATATGTTATATAGTATAACTGTGAGTGTCACAGTCACATATAATATAACTGACGGTAGTACTGTGTTATATGTTATACAGTATAAGTGTGAGTGCCAAAGTAACATATAATATAACTGACGGTAGTACTGTGTCATATGTGTTATATAGTATAACTGTGAATGCCAGTAACTTATAATATAACTGACGGTAGTACTGTGTTATATAGTATCACTGTGAGTGCCACAGTCACATATAATATAACTGACGGTAGTACTGTGTTATATGTTATATAGTATAACTGTGAGTGCCACAGTCACATATAATATAACTGAGGGTAGTGCTGTGTTATATGTTATATAGTATAACTGTGAGTGCCACAGTCACATATAATATAACTGACGGTAGTACTGTGTTATATGTTATATAGTATAACTGTGAGTGTCACAGTCACATATAATATAACTGACGATAGTACTGTGTTATATGTTATATAGTATACGTGTGAGTGCCACAGTCACATATATTTTAGCTGACGGTAGTACTGTGTTATATGTTATATAGTATAACTGTGAGTGCCAAAGTAACATATGATATAACTGACGATAGTACTGTGTTATATGTTATAAAGTATACGTGTGAGTGCCACAGTCACATATAATATAGCTGAGGGTAGTATTGTGTTATATGTTATATAGTATACGTGTGAGTGCCACAGTCACATATGATATAACTGACGATAGTACTGTGTTATATGTTATGTAGTATAACTGTGAGTGCCACAGTCACATATAATATAGCTGACGATAGTACTGTGTTATATGTTATATAGTATAACTGTGAGTGCCACAGTCACATATGATATAACTGACGGTAGTACTATGTTATATGTTATATAGTATACGTGTGAGTGCCACAGTCACATATGATATAACTGACGATAGTTCTGTGTTATATGTTATATAGTATACGTGTGAGTTCCACAGTCACATATAATATAGCTGAGGGTAGTACTGTGTTATATGTTATATAGTATACGTGTGAGTGCCACAGTCACATATGATATAACTGACGATAGTACTCTCTTATATGTTATATAGTATAAGTGTGAGTGCCACAGTCACATATCATATATCTGAAGATAGTACTGGGTTATATGTTATATAGTATACGTGTGAGTGCCACAGTCACATATGATATAATTGACGGTAGTACTGTGTTATATGTTATATAGTATAACTGTGAATGCCAGTCACTTATAATATAACTGACGGCAGTACTGTGTTATATGTTATATAGTATAACTGTGAGTGCCACAGTCACATATGATATAACTGACGGTAGTACTGTGTTATATGTTATATAGTATAACTGTGAGTGCCACAGTCACATATGATATAACTGACGGTAGTACTGTGTTATATGTTATACAGTATAACTGTGAGTGCCACAGTCACATATAATATAACTGACGGTAGTACTGTGTTATATGTTATATAGTATAAGTGTGAGTGCCACAGTCACATATAATATAACTGACGGTAGTACTGTGTTATATGTTATATAGTATACGTGTGAGTGCCACAGTCATATATAATATAGCTGACGATAGTACTGTGTTATATCTTATATAGTATACGTGTGAGTGCCACAGTCACATATGATATAACTGACGGTAGTACTGTGTTATATGTTATATAGCATACGTGTGAGTGCCACAGTCACATACGATATAACTGACGATAGTCCTGTGTTATATGTTATATAGTATACATGTGAGTTCCACAGTCACATATGATATAACTGACGGTAGTACTCTGTTATATGTTATATAGTATAACTGTGAGTGCCAAAGTCGCATATAAGATAACTGACGATAGTACTGTGTTATATGTTATATAGTATACGTGTGAGTGCCAAACTCACATATACTATATCTGACGGTAGTACTGTGTTATATGTTATATAGTATAACTGTGAGTGTCACAGTCACATATAATATAACTGACGGTAGTGCTGTGTTATATGTTATATAGTATAACTGTGAGTGTGACAGTCACATGTGATATAACTGACGATAGTACTGTGTTAT
Organism: Pteria penguin; assembly: GCA_035048485.1. Lineage (NCBI taxonomy): Eukaryota > Metazoa > Mollusca > Bivalvia > Pterioida > Pteriidae > Pteria > Pteria penguin. The sequence goes on along the minus strand of CM068591.1, from coordinate 4,534,375 downwards.
ATGTTATATAGTATACATTTGAGTGCCACAGTCACATATGATATAACTGACGGTAGTATTGTGTTATATGTTATATAGTTTAACTGTGAGTGCCACAGTCACATATAATATAGCTGACGGTAGTACTGTGTTATATGTTATATAGTATAACTTTGAGGGCCACAGTCACATATGATATAACTGACGGTAATACTGTGTTATATGTTATATAGTATACGTGTGAGTGCTACAGTCACATATGATATAACTGACGGTAGTACTGTGTTATATGTTATACAGTATAACTGTGAGTGCCACAGTCACATATAACATAACTGACGGTAGTACTGTGTTATATGTTATATAGTATAACTGTGAGTGCCAAAGTAACATATGATATAACTGACGATAGTACTGTGTTATATGTTATAAAGTATACGTGTGAGTGCCACAGTCACATATAAGATAGCTGAGGGTAGTATTGTGTTATATGTTATATAGTATACGTGTGAGTGCCACAGTCACATATGATATAACTGACGGTAGTACTGTGTTATATGTTATATAGTATAACTGTGAGTGCCACAGTCACATATAATATAACTGACGGTAGTACTGTGTTATATGTTATATAGTATAACTGTGAGTGCCACAGTCACATATGATATAACTGACGGTAGTACTGTGTTATATGTTATATAGTATACGTGTGAGTGCCACAGTCACATATGATATAACTGACGATATTATTGTGTTATATGTTATATAGTATACGTGTGACTTCCACAGTCACATATAATATAGCTGAGGGTAGTACTGTGTTATATGTTATATAGTATACGTGTGAGTGCCACAGTCACATATGATATAACTGACGATAGTACTGTCTTATATGTTATATAGTATAAGTGTGAGTGCCACAGTCACATATCATATAACTGAAGATAGTACTGGGTTATATGTTATATAGTATACGTGTGAGTGCCACAGTCACATATATTATAGCTGACAGTAGTACTGTGTTATATATTATATAGTATACGTGTGAGTGCCACAGTCACATATAATATAGCTGACGGTAGTACTGTGTTATATGTTATATAGTATACGTGTGAGTGGCACAGTCACATATGATATAATTGACGGTAGTACTGTGTTATATGTTATATAGTATAACTGTGAATGCCAGTCACTTATAATATAACTGACGGCAGTACTGTGTTATATGTTATATAGTATAACTGTGAGTGCTACAGTCACATATAATATAACTGACGGTAGTACTGTGTTATATGTTATATAGTACATATGTGAGTGCCACAGTCACATATGATGTAACTGACGGTAGTACTGTGTTATATGTTATATAGTATAAGTGTGAGTGCCACAGTCACATATAATATAACTGACGGTAGTACTGTGTTATATGTTATATAGTATACGTGTGAGTGCCACAGTCACATATAATATAGCTGACGATAGTACTGTGTTATATGTTATATAGTATACGTCTGAGTGGCACAGTCACATATGATATAACTGACGGTAGTACTGTGTTATATGTTATATAGCATACGTGTGAGTGCCACAGTCACATACGATATAACTGACGATAGTCCTGTGTTATATGTTATATAGTATACGTGTGAGTGCCACAGTTACATATGATATAACTGACGGTACTATTCTGTTTTATGTTATATAGTATAACTGTGAGTGCCAAAGTCACATATAAGATAGCTGACGATAGTACTGTGTTATATGTTATATAGTATACGTGTGAGTGCCAAAGTCACATATACTATATCTGACGGTAGTACTGTGTTATATGTTATATAGTATAACTGTGAGTGTCACAGTCACATATAATATAACTGACGGTAGTGCTGTGTTATATTTTATATAGTATAACTGTGAGTGCGACAGTCACATGTGATATAACTGACGATAGTACTGTGTTATATGTTATATAGTATGACTGTGAATGCCAGTCACTTATAACATAACTGACGGTAGTACTGTGTTATATAGTATCACTGTGAGTGCCACAGTCACATATAATATAACTGACGGTAGTACTGTGTTATATGTTGTATAGTATCTGTGAGTGCCACAGTCATATATAAGATAGCTGACGGTACTATTGTATTGTATGTTATATAGTATAACTGTGAGTGCCACAGTCACATATAATATAGTATAAATGTGACTGCCAAAGTCACATATAATATAACTGACGGTAGTACTGTGTGATATCTTATATAGTATAACTGTCAGTGCCACCGTCACACATAATGTATAATATAACGTTATATAGTATAATTGTGAGAGCCACATTAACATATAATATGTTATATAAAATAACTGTGAGTGCCACAGTCACATATAATATAAGTAATAGTAGTACTGTGTTTTATGTTATATAGTATAAGTGTGAGTGCCACAGTCACATATAATATAACTGACGGTAGTACTGTGTTATATGTTATATAGTATAACTGTGAGTGCCACAGTCACATATAATATAATTGACGGTAGTACTGTGTTATATGTTATATAGTATAACTGTGAGTGCCACAGTCACATATAATATAACTGACGGTAGTACTGTGTTATATGTTATATAGTATAACTGTGAGTGCCACAGTCACATATAATATAACTGACGGTAGTACTGTTTTATATGTTATATAATATGACTGTGAGTGCCACAGTCACATATAATATAACTGAAGGTAGTAATGTGTTATATGTTATATAGTATACGTGTGAGTGCCACAGTCACATATGATATAACTGACGGTAGTACTGTGTTATATGTTATATAGTATACGTGTGAGTGCCACAGTCACATATGATATAACTGACGATAGTCCTGTGTTATATGTTATATAGTATACGTGTCAGTGCCCCAGTCACATATGATATAACTGACGGTAGCACTGTGTTAAATGTTATATAGTATAACTGTGGGTGCCAAAGTCACCTATAATATAACTGACGATAGTACTGTGTTATATGTTATATAGGATACGTGTGAGTGCCACAGTCACATATAATATAACTGACGGTAGTACTGTGTTATATGTTATATAGTATAACTGTGAGTGCCACAGTCAGATATAATATATCTGACGGTAGTGCTGTGTTATATGTTATATAGTATAACTGTGAGTGCCACAGTCACATATGATATAACTGACGATAGTACTGTGGTATATGTTATATGGTATACGTGTGAGTGCCACAGTTACATATGATATAACAGACGGTAGTACTGTGTTATATGTTATATAGTATAACTGTGAGTGCCACAGTCACATATAATATAACTGACGGTAGTACTGTGTTATATGTTATATAGTATAAGTGTGAGTGTCACAGTCACATATAATATAACTGACGGTAGTACTGTGTTATATGTTATATAATTTACGTGTGAGTGCCACAGTCACGTATGATATAATTGACGATAGTACTGTGTTATATGTTATATAGTACATGTGTGAGTGCCACAGTCACATATGATGTAACTGACGGTAGTACTGTGTTATATGTTATATAGTATAACTGTGAGTGCCACAGTCACATATGATATAACTGACGGTCGTACTGTGTTATATGTTATACAGTATAACTGTGAGTTCCACAGTCACATATAATATAACTGACGGTAGTACTGTGTTATATGTTATATAGTATAAGTGTGAGTGCCACTGTCACATATAATATAACTGACGGTAGTACTGTGTTATATGTTATATAGTATACGTGTGAGTGCCACAGTCACATATAATATAGCTGACGATAGTACTGTGTTATATGTTATATAGTATACGTGTGAGTGCCACAGTCACATATGATATAACTGACGGTAGTACTGTGTTATATGTTATATAGCATACGTGTGAGTGCCACAGTCACATACGATATAACTGACGATAGTCCTGTGTTATATGTTATATAGTATACGTGTGAGTGCCACAGTTACATATGATATAACTGACGGTAGTACTCTGTTATATGTTATATAGTATAACTGTGAGTGCCAAAGTCACATATAAGATAGCTGACGATAGTACTGTGTTATATGTTATATAGTATACGTGTGAGTGCCAAAGTCACATATACTATATCTGACGGTAGTACTGTGTTATATGTTATATAGTATAACTGTGAGTGTCACAGTCACATATAATATAACTGACGGTAGTGTTGTGTTATATTTTATATAGTATAACTGTGAGTGCGACAGTCACATGTGATATAACTGACGATAGTACTCTGTTATATGTTATATAGTATAACTGTGAATGCCAGTCACTTATAACATAACTGACGGTAGTACTGTGTTATATAGTATCACTGTGAGTGCTACAGTCACATATAATATAACTGACGGTAGTACTGTGTTATATGTTGTATAGTATCTGTGAGTGCCACAGTCATATATAAGATAGCTGACGGTACTATTGTATTGTATGTTATATAGTATAACTGTGACTGCCAAAGTCACATATAATATAACTGACGGTAGTACTGTGTGATATCTTATATAGTATAACTGTCAGTGCCACCGTCACACATAATGTATAATATAACGTTATATAGTATAATTGTGAGAGCCACATTAACATATAATATGTTATATAAAATAACTGTGAGTGCCACAGTCACATATAATATAAGTAATGGTAGTACTGTGTTTTATGTTATATAGTATAACTGTGAGTGCCACAGTCACATATAATATAACTGACGGTAGTACTGTGTTATATGTTATATAGTATAACTGTGAGTGCCACAGTCACATATAATATAATTGACGGTAGTACTGTGTTATATGTTATATAGTATAACTGTGAGTGCCACAGTCACATATAATATAACTGACGGTAGTACTGTGTTATATGTTATATAGTATAACTGTGAGTGCCACAGTCACATATTATATAACTGACGGTAGTACTGTTTTATATGTTATATAATATGACTGTGAGTGCCACAGTCACATATAATATAACTGAAGGTAGTAATGTGTTATATGTTATATAGTATACGTGTGAGTGCCACAGTCACATATGATATAACTGACGATAGTCCTGTGTTATATGTTACATAGTATACGTGTCAGTGCCACAGTCACATATGATATAACTGACGGTAGCACTGTGTTAAATGTTATATAGTATAACTGTGGGTGCCAAAGTCACCTATAATATAACTGACGATAGTACTGTGTTATATGTTATATAGGATACGTGTGAGTGCCACAGTCACATATAATATAACTGACGGTAGTACTGTGTTATATGTTATATAGTATAACTGTGAGTGCCACAGTCAGATATAATATATCTGACGGTAGTGCTGTGTTATATGGTATATAGTATAACTGTGAGTGCCACAGTCACATATGATATAACTGACGATAGTACTGTGGTATATGTTATATGGTATACCTGTGAGTGCCACAGTTACATATGATATAACAGACGGTAGTACTGTGTTATATGTTATATAGTATAACTGTGAGTGCCACAGTCACATATAGTATAACTGACGATAGTACTGTGCTATATGTTATATAGTATACGTGTGAGTGCCACAGTCACATATAATATAGCTGACGGTAGTACTGTGTTATATGTTATATAGTATAACTTTGAGTGCCGCAGTCACATATAATATAACTGACGGTAATACTGTGTTATATGTTATGTAGTATAACTGTGAGTGCCACAGTCACATATAATATAACTGACGGTAGTACTGTGTTATATGTTATATAGTATAACAGTGAGTGCCACAGTCACATATAATATAACTGACGGTAGTACTGTGTTATATGTTATATAGTATAACTGTGAGTTCCACAGTCACATATAATATAACTGACGGTAGTACTGTGTTATATGTTATATAGTATAACTGTGAGTGCCACAGTCACATATAATATAACTGACGGTAGTACTGTGTTATATGTTATATAGTATACGTGTGAGTGCCACAGTCACATATAATATAGCTGACGATAGTACTGTGTTATATGTTATATAGTATACGTGTGAGTGCCACAGTCACATATGATATAACTGACGGTAGTACTGTGTTATATGTTATATAGCATACGTGTGAATGCCACAGTCACATACGATATAACTGACGATAGTCCTGTGTTATATATTATATAGTATACGTGTGAGTGCCACAGTTACATATGATATAACTGACGGTAGTACTCTGTTATATGTTATATAGTATAACTGTGAGTGCCACAGTCACATATAATATAACTGACGGTAGTACTTTGTTATATGTTGTATAGTATCTGTGAGTGCCACAGTCACATATGATATAACTGACGGTAGTACTGTGTTATATGTTATATAGCATACGTGTGAGTGCCACAGTCACATACGATATAACTGACGATAGTCCTGTGTTATATATTATATAGTATACGTGTGAGTGCCACAGTTACATATGATATAACTGACGGTAGTACTCTGTTATATGTTATATAGTATAACTGTGAGTGCCACAGTCAGATATAATATAACTGACGGTAGTACTTTGTTATATGTTGTATAGTATCTGTGAGTGCCACAGTCATATATAAGATAGCTGACGGTACTATTGTATTGTATGTTATAGTATAACTGTGAGTGCCACAGTCACATATAATATAACTGACGGTAGTACTGTGTGATATCTTATATAGTATAACTGTGAGTGCCACAGTCACATATAATATAACTGACGGTAGTACTGTGTTATATGTTATATAGTATACGTGTGAATGCCACAGTCACATATGATATAACTGACGGTAGTACTGTGTTATATGTTTTATATTATAACTGTGAGTGCCACAGTCACATATAATATAACTGACGGTAGTACTGTGTTATATGTTATATAGTATACGTGTGAATGCCACAGTCACATATGATATAACTGACGGTAGTACTGTGTTATATGTTTTATATTATAACTGTGAGTGCCACAGTCACATATAATATAACTAACGGTAGTACTGTGTTATATGTTATATAGTATAACTGTGAGTGCTACAGTCACATATGATATAACTGACGGTAGTACTGTGTTATATGTTATATAGTATAACTGTGAGTGCCACAGTCACATATAATATAACTGACGGTAGTACTGTGTTATATGTTATATAGTATAGCTGTGAGTGCCACAGTCACATATAATATAACTGACGGTAGTACTGTGTTATATGTTATATAGTATAACTGTGAGTGCAGGTATAATGTTGCTGACGAACATTATTAGCAATGCGTCATACTTTATAACAGTGACGGTAGTTACATGGCACAATTTGGAGATAAACGTACCGTGTTTGATTTTTTCCGAGAGTGATTCCACTGGAAACAGAGTTTTCCAGGCGACGATTGTTTTTGCACTAACACAGTACATCGTTTTCAAGTACCATACACACATTATCATATAACACAATACTGTCGTATTTTACATTACTTAATTACATCTATATGTATAAGAGTGTTTGATTTTCAATTCTCAGTTGTAAAATGTGTGTTTTCTCAATTCACTTTTGTGAAATATTTAGTTTATTGTGCTGATTTGATTGCTTTATACGATTGGAGATACATATTTATGTTATAAATGTTGATATAAACGTTTTAATCATTGGCATCACAGAAACATAAAAAGCTATGAATCTCAATAATTGATTTGTTCTTCATTGTAAATATTGGTCATTGGTTTTGATTGATTGAACATTGTTTTACGTCACTCGACGATTATTTCACGTATATGGTGACGGCATCTGCCTAATGCATTGCATACAAATTTAGACCCTTGCAACGGACCCACCTGAAGCTCCCGTGACACGTGACCTCGGATTTTACTGTTTCATCCAAAAGACAGAACACCGGTGAACCCAGGGCGTTTAGTCATTGGTATAGGATTGGAAAATGTGAACTATTAGAAATAATCATACGGGGATGTCAAACTACTTTTATAAAAAAATGGTAATGATACTTATAACAAAAATATGTCAGGAAAGCTTACTTGTGCATAAAATATTACCCATGTAGAACAGACGCTGTAGCTGAAGTCAGTCAAGGTGTTTAATACTGCCGGTGTAGCCGAAGTCAGTCAAGGTGTTTAATGAACAGGTGTAGAACAAGTCACTGAAGGTGTTTAATATTGCCATTTAGAATAAGTCAGTCAAGTTGCTTAATACTACCGGTGTAACTGAAGTCAGTCAAGGTGTTTAATAAACAGGTGTAGAACAAGTCAGTCAAGGTGTTTAATACTGCAGGTGTTGCTGAAGTCAGTCAAGGTGTTTAATTAATAGGCGTAGAACAAGTGACTCAAGGTGTTTAATACTGCAGGTGTTGCTGAAGTCAGTCAAGGTGTTTAATACTGCCGGTGCAGCTGAAGTCAGTCAAGGTGTTTAATAAACAAGTGTAGAACAAGTCACTCAAGGTGTTTAATACTGCCGCTGTAGAATAAGTCAGTCAAGTTGCTTAATACTACCGGTGTAACTGAAGTCAGTCAAGGTGTTTAATAAACAGGTGTAGAACAAGTCAGTCAAGGTGTTTAATACTGCAGGTGTTGCTGAAGTCAGTCAAGGTGTTTAATTAATAGGCGTAGAACAAGTGACTCAAGGTGTTTAATACTGCAGGTGTTGCTGAAGTCAGTCAAGGTGTTTAATACTGCCGGTGCAGCTGAAGTCAGTCAAGGTGTTTAATAAACAGGTGTAGAACCAGTCAGTCAAGGTGTTTAATACAGCCGATGTAATGCAAGGCAGAACAAGTGACTCAAGGTGTTTAATACTGCCGGTGTTGCTGAAGTCAGTCAAGGTGAAAATACAGCCTGTGTAGCTCAAGTCAATCAAAGTGTTTACTACGGCCTGTGTAGCTGAAGTCAGGCAGGGAGTTTAATACAGCTCGTGTAGAACAGGGCAGTCAAGGTGTAAGGTTATGTTGGAGTTCCGCCTGTTTTCTGGGTTTTAAATAAAAAACGTCGTGACATGTGAACAATATCTCATTGCCAGCGTCGTGACATGTGAACAATATCTCATTGCCAGCGTTGTGACATGTGAACAATATCTCATTGCCAGCGTCGTGACATGTGAACAATATCTCATTGCCAGCGTCGTGACATGTGAACAATATCTCATTGCCAGCGTTGTGACATGTGAACAATATCTCATTGCCAGCGTCGTGACATGTGAACAATATCTCATTGCCAGCGTTGTGACATGTGAACAATATCTCATTGCCAGCGTTGTGACATGTGAACAATATCTCATTGCCAGCGTCGTGACATGTGAACAATATCTCATTGCCAGCGTTGTGACATGTGAACAATATCTCATTGCCAGCGTCGTGACATGTGAACAATATCTCATTGCCAGCGTCGTGCCCGCAACAAATTCTAAATTTCATCATTATATAAGTCTTGGTGTGAATGTGAAACAAAAAAACACCCCCCAAAAAACCCCCCAAAACAAGGGGTTTATGACAACCGACAACAGATTTTTCCAAGATTTTTTCAAGAAGAGATAGAGCGTCTCTTAAAAAGAAAATATATAGGGGGTGTTTACGGAAAGTTTTGCAACTGTTATTTAAAAAGATTTTGAAATTTAATCTAAAACTAAAGAATGCAAAGCTCGGTCCGATGATGGATTTTTTTTTGGTCTTATATTGAGATAAATTTCATAATAATGTTGCTCTCTAAATGGTATAATACTTTAATAGACGTATATATTTCCTGCTATTTATTATGGACAAAATTTAAGTGCAATTCAACAGCAATATTTATCAACAAATTATTGGGCACTAACTGTGTTCTTCTTATAACAAACCTGGTTGATTGTTTTTATGCTTCCCGAATACTTTCGGGGGGACATATACATGTATTCGCTGTCGTGTACATGTGTCTGTCCCTCCGTCTATCCGTCAGTCTGTCCGAGCTCATATTTCCTATACCTTTCATCAGAATGTGATCATACTTCACCAAAATATTATTTAGTTTAAGGGCTTTGGGACAAAGGTCACTCAAGGTCATTTCCGAAAGGTCAAGGTCATTTATTCACTATGACTGAAAACACCATGAAGTACGTATATCTCCTACACCTTTCATCAGAATTTGATCATACTTAATCACTATTATATCCAGGTTAAGGGCTTTTGTGCAAAGGTCACTCAAGGTCATTTCTGAAAGGTCTAGGTCACTTATTAACTATGACTTGACATGAAGTACTTATATCTGCTATTCTTTTTATCAGAATTTGATCATACGTCACCAAAATGTTCCTTAGGTTAAAGACTTTTGGACAAAGGTTGCTCAAGGTCATTTCTGAAAGGTCAAGGTCACTTATTAACTATGACTTAAAGTAACATGAAGTACTTATATCTCCTATATCTTTCATCAGAATTTGATCATACTTCACTAAAATGTTTGTAGGTTAAGGAGTTTTTGGACAAAGGGCACTCAAGGTCATTTCTGAAAAGTCAAGGTCATTTTTTGATAATGACTTAAAATACTATGCAGTACGCATATCAGCTACACATTTCATCAGAATTTGATCATACTTCACCAAAAATGTTATTAAGGTTAAGAGCTTTTGGATAAAGATCAATCAAGGCCATTTCTGAAAGGTCATGTTCACGATTAAAAGTCTTATTTCATAACTAATCAAGGTCAAGCTTACTCATTTTAGTTTAAGATACTGTGATCACTTCTTGTTTTACAGTTGACTCAATCAATACATATGATACATTGAAATTTGAAGTCGTTATCAATTAACACAATGATTTTCTATATACTGAGTCATTCATTTCCTTCATTATTGCTGTGCTTCTTGAGGCATCCATCGGTTTGACTGATACTCTTGTTATGAGAAGGATTTCAAACCCCAAAAAACGCCACATACTTAAAAAACGCCACATACTTAAAAAAACGCCACATACTTAAAAAACGCCACATACTTATAAAAAGCCACATACTTAAAAAACGCCACATACTTAAAAAACGCCACATACTTATAAAAAATCTGAAGGTTTCGATCTTACTGACAAATCAGTATATATGATATCAGTTGTTGATATCAGTTGTTGATATCAATTGTTGATAACTCTGTATTGTTAGATACGCAATAGACACTTATTTACCTTAAGTTCATTAAACAAAGCTCAGGATCCTAGGAAATTGCGAAGGCCATATGTCTTGTATACTTCCCCTCTACAGCCTTTCCACAAGCGTTGTACTCTATCAGAGTGATAGAGACTCTTTTACGGGCCTTCTCTAAACCTTTTCCGAGAGGATAGGTTCGGAAGGTCGTCCCTATTGAACGTAAGTCGGGATTCCTACAAATCACGGACCTTAGCTCGCTTTCAGACGGACATATATAATGATAATTTTTGTGACGTTTTTATGTGCTATTTCTTATCGTTTTATCATGGTGGCTTTTCGTCGACGCTTTTGTCATCTAGCAGAGTCAGATATCATTTGCATGTTTTCATAGGTCAAAGACGCTATTTAGAAAATAATAAGGCTGAAGTTTAAAAGTTATTTTCGGCTGTCGACATATGCATTCCTAGTTTTAAATAGACGCTCACATTTTTAGATTCATGTTTTTGGATGCCGATTCAGACAGCTATATATTCGTAATACTGTAATTGATAATACCTCTTCATTAAAGTCTGTAACCTTTAAAAAATAAAGATAAAAGATGTGACTCATTTGCATTTTTTAAATATATCAAATACCCAAAATACACTATTAAACATTCGGCGAAATTGAAATTCATGGACATTTATTGACGAGAAATAAACAGTCGAGAATTGAATTAAATTGTTCATGATATTGGAAGCAGTTCAATCGTATCAATATTTAGCACAACAAATAATTATTATTATCCTCATTATTATTATGGTTGGTGTTAATGTTGTTTTAACAACAACAACAACAACAACAACAACAACAATAATAATAATAATAATAATAATAATTATTATTATTATTATTATTATTATCATTATTATTATTATTATTATTACTATTATTATTAGTATTAGTATTATTATTATTGTTGTTGTTGTTATAATAATAATAATAATAATAATAATAATAATAATAATAATAATAATTATTATTATTATTATTATTATTATTATTATTATTATTATTATTATTATTATTATATTTAATCTTTACTGCGTTATGAATTCTACGGTGTCCATTTCTTATGTATCTATTAATTTGTTGACTTTGGAAATATATCCACTGATATATAGAGTAAGTCATGTAAATAACATTTTTTTTTGTAAGTCTATAATAGAAAGTCTAAGATACTTCTGTGAAATGTCTATTAACACGCATTATCATTTATCTAGAGTAGTATAAAGTTGTAGCGTACTGCGTACGTAGGCAGTAGTTGTGATTGCATGATTTGTTTCATCTTTGTAAAGTAAATATGCAAGTATATCACATATGATATAACTGACGTTAGTACGTTGTTATGTTATATAGTGTATGCATTTGTCAATTTCTACATTTGCGGATCCTACTGGTTGAATTCCCAGAAGTTTGATTTCAGTATTGATTCAAATCCCACTTATATTCTCATCCGTAACATGACTGCGACCTGTAAGTGGAAAGACATGACGTATTTGACGGCTAGTACACCAAACTACCAAAGTCAACATTTGCATTATTTTTCTAATTTTTATTATAAATGACAAGAAGTAATGATATTATTATTTAGAAGAAGTAGATGTGGGAGAGGAAGAAAACATGAAAATAAGTAAAATTGAACTCAGTCGCTTTATCAAAATTCAGACGAAGCAGGAATGAAATATTAAGTAACACATAATATGATTAATTGTGCAGTATTAGAGATTGTTTATCAATAGTTATTAATCATAAAACGTTCTCAACTTAATCTACCACTCTCTGATTGAGCAGTTATCTGACAGTTACTACACACTCCGAACAAAGTCAGTGTAATTTGAAATTTCTCTTCTATATCGTATTAATATAGATATGAAAAACGCCATCGGCATATGATGATTGGATATTCCTACACATAAAGCGAAAGGTTTTGATGCTTAATTCATATCGTTATATTTGTCAAAGAGTGAGGATAGGATTTCAGGTGATCATCAATTTCTTTTAATAACGTAATATCTAGATATGAAGTAGAATTCTTGCTCTCTGTTATGTCATCAACTTTGGGTTCACTTCACAAATCTATGTATTTGTTGCCGATGGTTTTTCCTTTAATTTGACCGAAAACTATTCTTCAAAACACCCCTCCAGGGTTCAAATGCTGTTGATCAGAAAATTCAACATCGTGATGACATTTCTTTCATTTTCCTGGACAAAATAAGTTTTATCACGATTTTCAACAATAAATGTGAAATCAGGACTGCCATCTTTACTAGATAAGATACTATGGATAATTTTCAAGTTTTGATGAGGAATCTTGCACAGTGTCGATCTTTAAAAAACTTTTTGAATTCATATGTTCTAACGTACACATTTGATGTATACACGTTAAAGAATCATTGACCCGGGATCCATTTAATTTTTTTGCGTTTTGCTACACGAGGTCAACCCCTGCCTCGGATGGCAGTTTTATTTTTATCTTATCTGGTTCATCATCATCTTGGGGTATAGCTATTTGTCCAAGTTCTCGGATCTACAAACAACACAAGCAAACGTAAGAACATGGTTCTCTTCTTCCAAGGACTTTACTTTCTCTTAAATGATTTCCCTAAGTTGCCGCTGTTCCAACAGAGAATATATCCCTTGAAGATGGACGTTTTCTTTCCGTTTTGCCTGTGATTCTCCACCAGAGGGACTTACAACTATTTACGATGAAAGCTCTATATCTTCTATTACACACCACATATACAATGGGGTTTAGCAATGGGCTCATAAAAAGTAATGTCATTGTAATGGAATGATGAACCTGGTTCTGGTCTGGTGCGTTTGTGATGACGTCATAAAGTAATCGAACCTGAAAAATGAAGGTTTATTGAAAGTAAGGCTGCTTATTTTGCATCAATAAAATTGCATAAATCAATTAAATCAGTTTTACCTGATATCACTTTGAAAGTTTTGAAAAGTTTTTACGAAGAATGAACATATCCATTTATCAAAATTCTTTAACATAATACTGTAGATTTAAAACAGTTCTTATGTATTGTCATAGAACACACAGTTAAAATATATTGTCATAGAACACACAGCTAAAATGTATTGTCATAGAACACACAGTTAAAATGTATTGTCATAGAACACACAGTTAAAATGTATTGTCATAGAACACACGGCTAAAATGTATTGTCATAGAACACACAGTTAAAATGTATTGTCATAGAACACATGGTTAAAATGTATTGTCATAGAACACATAGCTAAAATGTATTGTCATAGAACACACAGTTAAAATGTATTGTCATAGAACACACAGTTAAAATGTATTGTCATAGAACACACGGCTAAAATGTATTGTCATATAACACACAGCTAAAATGTATTGTCATAGAATACACGGCTAAAATGTATTGTCATAGAACACACAATTAAAATGTATTGTCATAGAACACATGGTTAAAATGTATTGTCATAGAACACATAGCTAAATGTATTGTCATAGAACACACAGTTAAAATGTATTGTTATAGAACACACAGCTAAAATGTATTGTCATAGAACACATAGCTAAAATGTATTGTCATAGAACACACAGTTAAAATGTATTGTCATAGAACACATAGCTAAAATGTATTGTCATAGAACACACAGTTAAAATGTATTGTCATAGAACACACAGTTAAAATGTATTGTCATATAACACACAGTTAAAATGTATTGTCATAGAACACACAGCTAAAATATATTGTCATAGAACACACAGTTAAAATGTATTGTCATAGAACACACAGTTAAAATGTATTGTCATAGAACACACGGCTAAAATGTATTGTCATATAACACACAGTTAAAATGTATTGTCATAGAACACATGATTAAAATGTATTGTCATAGAACACATAGCTAAAATGTATTGTCATAGAACACACAGTTAAAATGTATTGTCATAGAACACACAGTTAAAATGTATTGTCATAGAACACATAGCTAAAATGTATTGTCATAGAACACACAGTTAAAATGTATTGTCATAGAACACACAGTTAAAATGTATTGTCATAGAACACATGGTTAAAATGTATTGTCATAGAACACATAGCTAAAATGTATTGTCATAGAACACACAGCTAAAATGTATTGTCATAGAACACACAGTTAAAATGTATTGTCATAGAACACACAGTTAAAATGTATTGTCATAGAACACACAGTTAAAATGTATTGTCATATAACACACAGTTAAAATGTATTGTCATAGAACACACAGTTAAAATGTATTGTCATATAACACACAGCTATAATGTATTGTCATAGAGTACATAGTTAAAATGTATTGTCATAGAACACACGGTTAAAATGTATTGTCATAGAACACACGGCTAAAATGTATTGTCATAGAACACACAGTTAAAATGTATTGTCATAGAACACACAGTTAAAATGTATTGTCATATAACACACAGTTAAAATGTATTGTCATAGAACACACAGTTAAAATGTATTGTCATATAACACACAATTAAAATGTATTTTCATAGAACACACAGTTAAAATGTATTGTCATATAACACACAGCTAAAATGTATTGTCATAGAATACATAGTTAAAATGTATTGTCATAGAACACACGGTTAAAATGTATTGTCATAGAACACACGGCTAAAATGTATTGTCATAGAACACACAGTTAAAATGTATTGTCATAGAACACACGGTTAAAATGTATTGTCATAGAACACACAGTTAAAATGTATTGTCATAGAACACACAATTAAAATGTATTGTCATAGAACACACAGTTAAAATGTATTGTCATAGAACACACAGTTAAAATGTATTGTCATATAACACACAGTTAAAATGTATTGTCATATAACACACAGTTAAAATGTATTGTCATAGAACACACAGCTAAAATGTATTGTCATAGAATACATAGTTAAAATGTATTGTCATAGAACACACGGTTAAAATGTATTGTCATAGAACACACAGTTAAAATGTATTGTCATAGAACACACAGTTAAAATGTATTGTCATAGAACACACAGTTAAAATGTATTGTCATAGAACACACAGTTAAAATGTATTGTCATAGAACACACAGTTAAAACGTATTGTCATAGAACACACAGTTAAAATGTATTGTCATAGAACACACAGTTAAAATGTATTTATATCCTTTATAAAGAGAACAAGCACCAACAGTTTCCTCAGGTTGAAAGGTAAAAAAAACCCAAATAATAGATTGTTCAACCAAATATTGAAATTGCAAATATTTTGTTCAGATCATGTTTTTTTTTTCCTGACTCGGCAGTACAGTTGATATTCAAAAGAATTAATATCATTCATTTTCTATATTGGAGTCTAAAAATGTGTGACACTGAAATTCTTGATTTTTTGAAAAGTTGCATTAAGACAAGATTTACTCAAACCACGTTTTAGAAGATGATTTTTAAAAGCGGGATATTTCTACCCGAATTCATTGTTTTCAAAGTAATCTTACAAAACTGATTAGTTCTCACTATTTAACTGAAATCTTGGTCTAATCATTGTATAACATATGATATTGTTAAATAGCTACATAATATGTATGAGAATACATAGTGTATCGTATAGTGAATACTTCTTTCCTAGTGAAAATCATAACAATTTACGAAATTAAGTTTTATAATGAATAAAAAAACATGCTCCACCACAAGGCAAATCTAAATCTACGACAGCTTCTTACATGGTTTCTCCATAAAATCCGAAACTATATTTTCTCGTCACTTTCATCCAAGAGCACTACTTAAATATAAATTTAGTGGTCATGAATCTTGAAGGTATTGCCGTAGACCCAATCTTTCCTATCTGAGCTCAGATGTACACGTGAATATGCTTGGAATGCTGTATAGAAATTGTGTCATCTGCATGACTGTATTATCTACTCAAAAGAACACAATATCCGGTTTATGAAAGCAAACGCTCTTTCGTATTTCCGTAGCCGCATTTTAGCGTACATCTTTATTTTGATGGTAAATGTATGTGATTTCGTAAACAGTGAAATGCTATTAGGTTTAAGTATCAAAATATGAAGGGACATTAAGCAAAGCTGATTGTTCTATATTTGTCTGAACACTGGTTGGAAGGAGTCACGACAATGTTTATATGTAAGATTTCTAAGACGTAAGACTGGATTTACTCACCAGAAATGGTCCATAACAAAGACAATATACAGCTGAAACGACTTTCGTAACATTGGCGAATGCTGTGCGTTTGTTCTGACCGGAATCAACTGAGGATACTGCTGAGGTTTCACTGTGAACAAGGTTCCGCCGGCGTAACTAAAAATAAACAATACAAAACTGCAATTGGGAAAAGTTTCTCTCTTTAGGGAGCAGTTTTAATTTAGCAGTTAAAAGCTTGGTGTATGATCCGGGTCCAATTCCCGTAGTGCATTATTTAGTTTAATAGGTTGCTTACCG
This sequence comes from Pteria penguin, assembly GCA_035048485.1. Taxonomy (NCBI): domain Eukaryota; kingdom Metazoa; phylum Mollusca; class Bivalvia; order Pterioida; family Pteriidae; genus Pteria; species Pteria penguin. The sequence continues at coordinate 4,516,760 of CM068591.1, read as the reverse complement.
CTTGTAACAACATATCTTAAATTTGTTGAAAGTGACGTAAAATAATAGTCAACCAACCAACTCTTTCTATAACTTCATTGTGATAATAATTTTGATATAAACTTTAGATTTAAATGAAGTAGTATTATTTTCAGGAATGCGCATCTAAAGATATCGGTATTCGTAACGGAGGTGAAACTTCAGAAGTACTTGGATATAATAACCAGGAAAGTGGTATTAATCAGTTTTGATATCTAAAATCTCGAAAGATATTTTAGACAGCTAAGTCTTAGAGCTGCTCAACTGTGAAACATAAAGTCATAACTTTACTACATTGTATTATTATCCCTCAAGATAAACTGAAAGACAGAATCTGTAGCATTATTGAACTTAACAAAGAAAGGTTCTTGCAATATACAATCGTATAGGGTTATTGTGTTTAAAATTACGGTGCATCCAAACTTACGTGCTCTGAACATGAAATAAAGAACACGCTGGACTTTTGATTTAGAATATATATGTTATATTAGGTGACAACGTATTCTTATGGCTACTAATTGTGCACATTTATCAGTTCCTTTATTCATAGGAATTTGAATATTTGCACATTTTCTGCATCAATGTATGAAGCAACTGGCAATGTTCTTTAATATTCAAATATATTGCTGACTTATTAGCTGTACAATATATAAACAGTAAGCTAACTACATTATTATATAATAAAAATGACTATTTTATTTTTCCTATTGTTAGCATTTCATATACATATGCAATGTTTCTTTATCACCTGCAGCTAATGGTTATATGTCTCAACTAATACCATATGAAACAGCCTATTCACAGTACGCAAGCTGTGGGATGAAATGTTAATATCACAAGGATACAAATAATAAATAAATAAATGAATAAATAAATAAATACATGAAATAAAAATAAGAAAAGAAAAAAAAAAGAAAAAACCCCAACACAATGCAGAAAAAACAAACACATTCCATTTATTTTACGGTCGCTATAAAGACATTGTTTATACCTATTAGGAATTCTTGTCTGATATGCTGACTAACTCATTTCATTGCAGTCCCTGTTAAACCGTTTGTATTATAGCAATAAACCATTAATACTACTTATGACATTTTACCGATTGTGGATTTGGTAATACCGTTACAATTGATGTAACGAGCAATATATGCTAGCATACTCCTATGACATGATGGTGGGTTCTTACAGCGGCTTGTGATAGCCAATTTTTCTGTTTCGTCTTGTATAATGGACTCCTAATATACTGTGGGAAAAGTTGTTATTTTTTAAAGTAGTGACCGCCTTCTTGTCTGTCTGACGTCACAAATATCCTACATCAAAAAAAGATTCTACAGATGTTTTATCTAAGGCTGTTCTGATATAAAGAACGCACGAGAACGGCTTCATATCTAACTAAATTTAAAATTATGTAATTGCTAAATAGTATGTTGTCTATTTGCAATATGGTACCATCCCAAGCCGGTATCTTTTATATCAATAATGTATACAGGGTGTGCATACCGGCAAATAATATCTCATCTTTCAAAGCCGTCATCATATCAAAAATATATAAAGCAAACAAAGTCGTGCTATGTCACTGTGACGATATCAATAATGTATCATGATGGACACTAAAAGGAGGTCAAGTGCCTAAGAGTAGTAAGGCTCTCCTGACTACAAATATTATCCAAAGGGCAAGACATACATCTTTTATAGATCATTTTAAGATATTCCTTAGTTTTTACATTATTTCAACCATTAATAGTAACTGATACTTAATGCCTCTGCCATCTTTTACCATTTGACTAACACCATTAGTATCGACCTATTTGCAACAATAACAAAAAGATATTCCAATATCCTGTTTAAGAGTATGTGTCATATAAGTATAGAGATAGAGATTTAATCAAATTTGAGAATAAAATACGATGATGGAATAAACCGATTCAGTAGGCAAAAATTATGCAAGCCCGGACCGACAACATCAACAAAAAATGGAAAAACAAAAATAGAAAACAAGCCAAAGAGCTCTTTTTTTGAAACACGTGAACCCGACAAAGGAAGTGAGATAAGGAACCCTTAGAGAGTAAGCATCTCATGCTTGCTAGATACATCGTCATCTTCAGCAGTACATTCGTCTCACAACAAATTAACAACACACGTTTTATAGGTGATTAGCTTAATTTTGTCTTTCAATTTTCTCTATGAAAGCTTGTTTTTGTAGTTGCCATTGGAGATCAATTAGTATTTATTATCTTGCACATGAACCTGATTGATTTCTTAACCGACAATGTCAGAAGAGTAGAAGTCAATCTTTGTCTGCTTTACAGAACATCATTAAAAGGTTATCCATCCAATTGTAGCAGTGATGATTAAAGATGAAGCCTAATGGATTCTTGACACACTCTCTAATATCTACCCGTAATTAAATGACTGTTTACTAACTAACAAATGTGGAAAATATGCTTAGAAAATCCAAACAGAACATATTACCGATATATAGTGAAATCAATAGTAAGGTATAATGTCTTTTTTTAATCCTTCAGCGACACGGATTGTGTCTAATTGATACCACAATGTTTTAGATCTGGGGTTTAGCTTTCCTTTATTTTCTAATAGGATATTATAGAGTTCAGCATATGAAGGTGATTATTTGGCTGATTAATAATTATTTCTATGTTAAATGTATGTTAATGTTCACTTTTAAGATGTAAGTCGCAAATGCGGCGTGCAATTTTTTGTTTGTTTTGACATTGTCTGAGACGATTCAGTGCAACACTGGTATGAAAATGAGGTAAAGAATCTCGGACATTTATGTAATTTTCTATTATTATGATACATCGTATCAGCAGATGCGGACTTAATACAATACATTATTACATTTACTTCACTTCTACCTATAACATATTAATACGTCATGAATACTTTTTCAGATACGTTGCAAAATGTCACAGTATCCCATCAAGTGCATTAAATACGTTTTTGTCTTGAATACAAATCATAATATCCGATATTATATACTCAGTGTACAGTACAATACAAGGCACTTCTTGCACCACTCAATATTTTAGTGCATATGACATTTTTTGCGTAGATGTTCATCTGTACATGAACAGTTCATCATCCTTTTAATGGTCATCCGATGTTCACCTGTACATGAACAGTTCATCATCCTTTTAATGGTCATCCGATGTTCAACTGTACATGAAGAGTTCAACATCCTTTTAAAGGTCATCTGATGTTCAACTGTACATAAAGAGTTCATCATCCTTTTAATGGTCATCTGGTGTTCAACTGTACATGAAGAGTTCATCATCCTTTTAAAGCTCATCTGATGTTCAACTGTACATAAAGAGTTCGTTATCCTTTTAATGGTCATCTGATGTTCAACTGTACATGAAGAGGTCATCATCCTTTTAAAGCTCATCTGATGTTCAACTGTACATGAACAGTTCATCATCCTTTTAATGGTCATCTGGTGTTCAACTGTACATGAAGAGTTCATCATCCTTTTAAAGCTCATCTAATGTTCAATTGTACATGAAGAGTTCATCATCCTTTTAATGGTTATCCGATGTTCAACTGTACATGAAGAGTTCATCATCCTTTTAAAGCTCATCTGGTGTTCAACTGTACATAAAGAGTTCATCATCCTTTTAAAGCTCATCTGATGTTCACCTGTACAGGAAGAGTTCATCATCCTTTTAATGGTCATCTGATGTTCACCTGTACACGAAGAGTTCATCATCCTTTTAATGGTCATCTGCTGTTCAACTGTACATGAAGAGTTCATCATCCTTTTAAAGCTCATCTGATGTTGAACTGTACATGAAGAGTTCATAGTCCTTTTAAAGGTCATCTGATGTTTACCTGTACATGAAGAGTTCATCATCCTTTTAATGGTCATCTGGTGTTCAACTGTACATGACGAGTTCATCATCCTTTTAAAGCTCATCTGATGTTCAACTTTACATTAAAAGTTCATCATTCTATTAAAGCTCATCTGATGTTCAACTGTACATGAAGAGTTCATCATTCTTTTACTGTACATGACGAGTTCATCATCCTTTTAAAGCTCATCTGATGTTCAACTTTACATTAAAAGTTCATCATTCTATTAAAGCTCATCTGATGTTCAACTGTACATGAAGAGTTCATCATTCTTTTAAAGCTCATCTGATGTTCGTTCAACTTTACATGAAGAGTTCATCATCCTTTTAAAGCTCATGTTATGTTCAACTGTACATGAAGAGTTCATCATCCTTTTAGAGCTCATCTGATGTTCAACTGACTGCATCATCCCTTCAAAGCTCATGTTATGTTCAACTGTAGAGGTCATTATCCTTTTAAATCTCATCTGATTTTTATCTGTACGTGACGTTAACATCATTCTTTATAAGCTCATTTGATGCTCATCCATACATAAAATAAATATAATTTTTTCACAGGTCAGAGTCCATCTTCCTTTTTACAATTCATCTCATTCGCAAGACCTGCTTATAATTTACTTTTTGCGTAATCTTTCCGTACTTTTAATGGTCGTTTTCAAGACTTGGCTGGTAAAAACGCGTGTGCATATCATTTTAAGAACACTTTAAGCATTCCTCGGCATTTCCACAAATGTTGTATCCTCAGGAGTGCATAGTAGAGGCCACAACTGAGAGTCCATTTTGTGTTTATCTACCTCCTAAATGGACCTAAATGATAGAACCAGAAACTATTGATCTACAGAGAAGTAATATGCTACGATATCCGACAGTACTAAATAAGGTACGTCTGTTGTACCAGACAAAATGGAAATATTGACTATCACGTTCCCTTGGAGGAACAAGACGTAGGATCAAGTGACGTGGAGTAGTAAGCATCCTCTGTTGACTCGCCACACCCGCCATGATGCCTTAATCATTATGCGAGTTAGTATAACTTGTAATCAAGTGGTAACGGTATAACCATAATAATAATCGGTAACAATTCATGATAGGCAAAATGATGTGATATTCTATTATCACAATACAAACAGGTTTTTACAAAGACTAGAAATAAGGAAGTCAACATGTCAATGATTTCTGATAAGTGCAAGGACGGTTTTTGCAACGACCGTAAGATTTACGGAATTTAGACTACAAATGTGGTTTTTCGTAAAGGAACGCTTACTCCTCTGTGGCACCCGCACCGGCATTTTCTTTTTGTTGGTTTGTGATTGTCTATATTTCATAGTTCTTGTTCTATATACATGTATATCTGATATTTTAAGATTACTGCTTGGCATTTATGTTACTTCATGTATTTCCACGCTAAACATTTTTTAATTTACAATTTTGTCACAGCGTCATAACCAACAATACATATAATGAGTGAGAAAAGATAACATAGATAGAACCTTCGCAGTACTCACCTTATATACAATGCAGAAGTTGAAATAAAGAACGACCAAAGTAGCAAGCAAGCCCTCTAATGCTATTACACCCAATATTATTCGATGATTGACGTCACCATGTCCTGGAGTGAAATCGTATGCACATACTTTATTGTCATCGTAATATTCATACTCTGCTGCCAATCCAAAAAAAGGCCAAGATAATGAAGTCAAGGTAAAAACTAACGTCAAGGTCAAAGCCCAATATATCGAACAAGAGGTTACTTTCGTACGAAAATATATCGGTTTCACTGTTGCTAAATAACGACATCCGGTCATTATAATTATCACCCAGGCTGACCAAATGACCATCGCACTCGCAAGCCATCCCATGATGGCACATGCATTGTAGTTCAGCATGCATCCGCATTTAATCCAGCTCCCGATCCACATTGCGGTAAATAATAATGTAGTGACCAGATCGTTTACTGCCAGTGTCAAAACCATCAGCAAATCAATTCCTTGTGTTTTACTCTTGATTTTCACCAAAACTATTATTGCTATGGAATTCAAAAGAATCGAAAGAATTAAAACAATTGGCAATTCCGCTTTAGTCAAATCTATCTCACAAGAATTGCATATGTCAGATATATGAGTAACAGTGAACATATTTATAGATGTCAAATTTTCCGTAATGTTCTCCATAATAGTTTTCTACATATTACTCCCCAGTACTAGCAGCTATTGATTGGACAAGATTTAACTCATTCAGATGTAATTCATTAGTCACTGACGAGTCTGTCGCCTAGAAACATGATTGTCGGTTCATTGAATATCTAACAATGGTTGTTGTATATAGGTAAAAAGTATATTCCAAGAATGTATCATTTAATACATATATAGATTTATCCAGTCCATATTTGAATCACATGTCTTGAACCGTCTATCTTTATAGATGAATTATGATCTCCAACCCAAGTATTGTATATTTTATTAGCTCATTACATTTATGCAAAAACAATGCATAGCGTCATGCTAAAGAAATGTGTGAAGTAATAAGTGTGAAGTAGATATAACATTTCGTATTTTAAGAGTCAACAGTTCTGGTTTTTTTTTTTTTTTTTTTTTTTTTTTTTTTGCTTATATTGAATAAAATACGTTAATAGGAAGTTATATATCATACATAGATAGGAATAGTTATATATTTTTATAATTCCGCCATGAACATCACTGAAGAGACATTAGTTGTTGAAATGCGCATCTGGTACACTAAATTATAAGGTATATATGTTCTAATAATCATTATAACCACTAAGCCGGTATCACTGCTGGCAGTTTATAACCACTAGGCCGGTGTCACTGCTGGCAGATTGATAGTGACCGAGGGCATCATAACCACTAAGCCGGTGTCACTGCTGGTGGACTGATAGTGACCGAGGGCATCATAACTGTAATTTTTGGTGCTTTTGTACTGACGTGAAATATTTACTCAAAATTTTCAGACATGAATGTTTGTAAATCAATCTAAAGCTCAGGAGTATCTCCCCCATGCATACTCCTATCCTTAGAATGATTGTTTGGTTTTATATTAACTCTGTTCTTCAAATATTTATATATTTTTGGAATTTCAATTATTCGGCCATGAGCATCATTGAAGAGACATAAGTTGTCGAAATGGGCATCTGGTGCGGAACATTATAACACGTATATATTCTGATATTTATCATTTCTCTCGATAAAAACATTAAAAGGGAAAGAAATACAACGAACATAAAGGGAAAGTGCTCATACAATGAACATAATGGGAAAGTACTCATACAAGGAACATAAAGGGAAAGTGCTCATACAATGAACATAATGGGAAAGTGCTCATACAATGAACATAAAGGGAAAGTGTTCATACAATGAACATAATGGGAAAGTGCTCATACAATGAACATAATGGGAAGTGCTCATACAATGAACATTAAGGGAAAGTGCTCATACAATGAACATAATGGGATCTGGAACAAAAGTTCATGAAGGTGAGTCGACTTACGATTTATTGTATCATTTTGTTTTTGTGGGTGTTTGTGACACTTTCTTTACAGTGTAAATGTAGTGCACATTTGTCTATTAAAATTTACATATAAATAATTATTCGATACCACGATGTTTAATCCTAGAGATCGAAATTCTTACTTAGAGAATAAAAGTACGGAGCGATTTTAAAGATACATATGCATGTATGTACAACGTGAGGTGGATCGGCTTTGGGTTTATAAACACTTACATAACTAATACTAACTGTCTGTCTGTCTGTTCATCCATCCGTCCGTCCGTCCGTCCATCCATCCATCCATCCATCCATCCATCCATCTATCTATCTATCTATATAACAATCCGTTTCCCAATATTGTTAAGTAATATATGATATTGATTCCCTTCTCATTGAGTGAGAATTCAATCAGGTTCAAAGCAAGCTGTCGTAAAAGAATCGCATTAGGTTCATTATTTAAGTTCCTTCTACATTTGTATTTCTGTTGATGTCTGTATTATAGAATTTTTGCATATGATGATATACCTGGCAAATCAAATTTTGGCACAATCAGAATTCACCTATGACATCCAGTCACCATTATTTTGTATCTTCATTCGTATGTACGAAACAAATATGTGTACCATTAATGTCTGAATATACTGAGTGCGCCCCCTTTCCTTCGGGTATATTTTTATCATTTGAAAAATATAGATTTATTCCTTATCATGTAGCTTTCCTTTAATATTTAAAAAGTCCTTTTTATGTGTATAAAGACGCTCTAAAATACAGCATTATACATTTCGGATCTATGTATCATTTAAGACATATATTTTGAAAAATCGAAAAAAGTTCCTGTAATGATTGGACTGAATCACCGGCAAATCCTTCAAGGTCCCCTCCTGTTCTGCCAATGACGTCCACAGAATGAATATATCTAAAATTTTGATGTATGCAACGAATAATATTAAAATTCATTAAAATAAACAATAGAGTGATTATTACTGTCTTTGGGTATTGTTTTGGGGTATCTGATGAAATATTTGCCATCATTGACTACTTAATGGAAGTATATGATAACCTTTCGTGAGAAAGAAGGAAAAGAGACATGACGAAAAAGGATAGAATTAGATGTTTTTCTCTTCTTGCAAGATACTTTCCAGTATATTAGACAGACATCGATTGTAATGTTAAAATGTCTTTACCTTGGACTAGTAAAGTGATATGCACACGAAACTTGCGAACCATTCCTGATATCCTTTAATATGATTTCTCAATAAACGTGATCCCAAATCAGACTTTACTGTATAATCTCACGATAGTATATTGTAAAAAAAACTTTGAAGGCCTTTCTTAAATCAATGTATAGAAAGGAAGAAAGAAAAGTTAAAGTGCTATTAGAATGCTGGAGAAGTTTGAGTTTTCATGTAATACTAATTGAATTATTCCTCCAGTGATAGAAATTACAACTTTCCCTGTTTCAGTATTTCTCTGGGAGATGTTTTAAAATACCGATTTGCCTAGTATCACGAACAAAATAAAAGACTTCCGGTTTAACTTGTTACAAAACCTTTGTACAACTTTTAACGTCATTTAGTATGACGTCACAATTCAAAGTTTAACGTAATAATGAATAATCAGGGAAAAGTAGCACCTGTACAACTTCTGACGTCACATATTATGGCGATTAAAAACTGAAAAAAGCTATCGAACTTTTTATTGCTTATTGTATATATCTTGAGATCGGCGTCACGCATGAGCATAATATTTTGTAAGCGAATCTTTTTTGTAGATAGGCACATAATATAGAAAAATTGTAATCATTCTAATAGCACTTTAATGACTCAGCCATATGACAGAATTCACCACAGAAATATACAATGCACATAATGACATCACAAAAATATTTGGTTATAGTGCAGTTAGGATACCGACTTAGGACGGTCATTTGATTTTACAATAGTCAAATGGTTGATGTGGTTAATACAACTTGCAGATTGAATGTTTCACCTGGTAGAATGACTACCCAGACACTATTTACTACTATACTATTTACTTCAAAACATTTATTCAGAAACTAAATACTATAATCTATAAATATCACAATGATTCATAACAGAGGAAATGTACATCTCTCTCCATTATACGATTCTGACTACTAGTGTTCAGGAAGATAAAAATAAGAGGGAAATGACCTTGTTGGTATGTATTACACATAACAATAAAGAATTAATGTTATAACTACGATAACATTAAAATGAAAATATTGACAAAAAGTACAAACACAACAGCGTAAAAATATTCGAAAACATCGTCATCAAGGTTCCGAAAGTATGTTGAGAACAGATGTTACACTACTGTGTCACTAGAGTGTAGTTTCTGTGTAGCCCAGCTCATGAAGTGGCCTGATCGTAATTGAGAGGTCCCGGGTTCGACTCCCACCGTGGGAATACCGGTGTCTTATCTTTCGGATGCGTTAGTAAAACGATAGGCGTTGAAAGTAAAATGTCACTCACTGTGAAGGAAGGGTCCCATGCAAAAGCAAAGAATGTTATGCTCTGCATCAGGCAGTTGCCGTCACAATATACGGAAAATAATTGCAGAATGCGTTATGCAATAATCAATCAATCATTACGGACTAATCGTGGTGTGAATTTGAGACGATTGACTGACGTGGTACAAGAATGCATAGGAATGGTTCACCGCTTCCTTGGTTCTACACTACCATTGAGTCTTCTCTACAGTACAAATCGAAGAGCATACATTGAAAGTAAACAACGAAGAATTACCGAAAAGGTTAAGCATATATTTTATTCAATATAAATTTTAAAAACAATAGACAGTTTACGGAATGAAGTTTTGGTTGGCAAATGGTAACATGATAACGTCAGTATATATACTGACTCACTCCTCTCGGGCACCTGGTCTCACCTCTGAATTTCAGGGGTCCGTGAATGTCCACTGTGATACATTGTTGTTAGTACCATAGTCATGTGACACCTTTATTTTCGTATTTTACATGAACGTCACACTTATTCCGTTTGCAGTGTGGAGCTGGTAAAAAGGTTCCCAGCGAAGGGTTTGACTTAAGTGTTATTATACCCTTTGACCTGATGTTATGTGGCTCTGACATTTTCTACAGTGTTTGTTCACATTCATGTATATATACAGTGCTGAATTATATTGTTTCGTCTGTATGTCAGGGCACTCACGGCGGGTGTGGCTAGCCAAACAGGTGACGCTCACTCCTGGTCTGGTCTCACCTCTGAATTTCAGGGGTCCGTGAATGTCCACTGTGCTACATTGTTGTTAATGCCATAGTCATGTGACATCAGTTATTTTCGTATTTTACATTATTTGTAATGTATAATAGTGATATCATTAGAATATCACAGCGGCCATTTTCTTTAAGTACTTTAATCCGTAAGTACTTTCGCCATTGCGGCTCATCAGACGGAAACTAATGTAAACAAGTAAACAACATTAATAACAGTTGTTGATTGTTTGATGACGTCATAGTGACGTCAGATGGTAGCATTTATAAATTTAAAAATTTGAGTTACTAAACGATTATTTTCTATTAAGGTTTGGATTGTAACGTTTGATGAAATAATCGTCTTTAGCTGTTCTTAATAGTTCATCACTATTTCACATTTTGAAAAAAGGGCAATTTTAAAAGTTATTGGAACACAAACTTTACAATAAACTGTCGGGAATTTTTGATGAACAGTTTAGTCTGTTTGGCAGCATGCGTGTGTGCTTTATATATTTGTCCAATTTGTCTTTATTTCTACAAGTATTTCTTCGGAGATCCAAGGTCCATAGTACTCTCAGGTGTTTCACTGATTCTATTTGTGCCTTATATGTTTATTTCTTTTTCAGTAATTGTATTCTTTCAGAGGATCCGCTGCATTTACGTCGAGTAAATCCCTTCACTTTCAGAGGCCGTGTTGTCATGAATACGATTAGCTAATGATTGGCTATTAAAGCTCTATATTTGTGGAGCTCGGGTAGCTCAGTCGGTTAAAGGGTCGGATGCATGACAGGTGATTCGGTACCATAGGTCGTGGGTTGAGTCCCCAAAAATAGAATCAGTGAAATGTGGACATTAGATCTCCGAAGAAATACCTGTAGAAATAAAATCAAAATCAGACAAACACATAAAGTACAGCTAACAAGGCACCATACTTTTCACGTGTATTCGTTCCCACAACGGGGACTCGAACCCACGAGCTCGGTTAGACGGTCGGATGCATAACAGCTAGGTGATTCAGTACCATAGGTCATGGGTTCGAGTCCCCGTTGCGGGAACGAATATACATGTGCGTGAATTATAGGGTGCCTTGTTAACTGTAGTGTCTTCATGCTTTCATATATTACATTATAAACCGTGCATTTTTGTGGTGACTGATGCAGCTATATTTTCCTTTAAAAGTTTTTCGGATAAGCTCTTAAATTCCAAACAAGTTTCTGATGAACAATAGCAGTGCTTAATGTTGGAACTGGAATTTCACATCAGAAAATTGAAAAATAATATATCATTCTCCATAAAATTCGTATCTACGAGAATCTCTGTTCTAAAATTACTAAATATGCTATATGGGGAAGCTGTATGAGAAACCCTCGATATCAACCCTGCAAAGCTTGAATACAAACTGAGTTTTGTAGTTACGGACGTTGCTCTCGTCAGATTGTTCAGCCAAGTCCGTTCTGTGGAGGATGGTGCGTCTTGTTCGTTTGTCTTCTGCCTTAACTTAAAATATGCCGTTAAAATTATAGACGCCTTGAACATTTACAATGTTCTCAATCATATATATATAAGGGTGCAGTATTGCATTCCTCCCTATTCCAAACATAAATCATCACGTATTTCCTATATTTATACCCCCATCCTTTTCACTAATAAACAGAATTTGCGGTGCCTAGATTTCAAACATCTTACAACTCGCTCTTTATCTTAATTCAGTAATAGTTTTATTGAACATGTCATTACTGGAGATTTACACATCGATAACAATGTACCTCTCCGACTGTTAATTCCCAGACGCCGTTAATTGGGGGAGTTCATATCATTTAATTGACGTATCAATTTAAATATTGTAATGAATTTCATAAAGAATTATGCAAAAACAAAATGGGTTAGACATGAAGACATTGAAATGTATAATGGGTTGTCGGAATGGGATGAAATTGATGGTTGTTTATTAAAATCACATGCAAAAAAAACCCCCAACAACAACAACCCCCCCCCCCAAACCCCAAATAAATAAGAAGAATACACAACCATTGCATATAAGTAAAAGCGAAGAAGTACCGAAGAGTAAACTATAGCTCGTAGTCCATGGAATAAAGTGGACAATATCGTGTTTAGTGTCATATTCAGAAAAATGCGAACCCCAATAAAATCGAGGTGAGACCAGGTGCCCGGTAGGAGTAAGCGTCCCTTGGTTGCATGCAACATCCTTTGTGTGCAAGGCTTCCTATTACAATTGCATTTTAGAGAAACTTGAAATAAATACAGAAACTGAAAATTCTATGTGAAGTCGCTCTACAGTTTCTGTGGATGAAATCCTTGAAAACCATAAATTGGCATTGAATGTCTATAATATAAGTACCCAAGATAGTGTGTTCGAGTCGCCGTCCTTGTTTTGGATTCCTTAGCTCAATAAAATCCTATACAAACAAAGAGAGGTATTGAAGGATACAGTGAATGTTCCACCAAACTTCTATCAGCCATCAAAACCAGAGTACTATCTGCAGTAAAGATGATGGATAAATCTAAATCATAAATCCGAAAATCATGAAACCAGAGGACATACAAAATCAGTGAAAATGAAAATAAAGTGGAAAATAACAAAATATGTCTACTTGAAGAGCATATGTGAACCCCTATGATGGAGTGAGATCAGGTGCCCGGGGAGAGTGAGCATCTCCTGCTTGCTAGCAACACCCGTCACATATACCCCGTAGAAAGAGTCAAATCGCGAAGCTAATCTTCCAAAGTACTCGGATATTATCTATTCGCGAAATCGTGTTAACCAGTTTTGGATATTGAAAAACTAAAAAAAACCCCAAAAAAACCTTCAAGAAAACTTAAAGTCTCAATATGTGTATATTGTGAAAGATATGTCAATATTTCAACTATTTACATCACTTTTGATTATAAACTAAAAGATAGACACTTTAGTATCATTGATAACTTTTTCTTTACTAGGTTCTCGCAGATACAGATGTGTTGTATTGGGCTATCCAGGCGCATATGCAGTTTAACAAATTGTCGGCATTCCAATGGGCACTAACTGTGCTCCGCTTCTGGCTGACATATTCCTTTACTCATACGAAGCTGAATCCATTCAGTCTTTGCTTTCGCAGGGAAAACAAAAACAATTGGCTCTTGGCTTCCATTTTACTTACAGATATATAGATGACTTGCTTTCAATTAATAATCCTTCATTCGCGGATTACCTTAGCATCATCTATCCAAGTGAACTGGAGGTCAAAGAAACCACAGAAAGTAGTAATTCTACTTCGTATTTAGATATTATGTTGTCTTTCGACATTAATGGTCAATTGAACACCTCGCTCTATGACAAACGTGACGATTTCAATTTCGCTATCACAAATTTTCCTTTCATAAATAGCAACATTCCATCATCGCCCGCATACGGCGTATTCATATCTCAATTAATACGTTATTCCAGAGCATGTTCAAATTACAATGACTTTGTTCTGAGGGCTAGGCGACTTTCAGTTAAGCTGCTCAACCAGGGTTATATATGTGCTAGACTAGCAACGTCACTGAGGAAGTTCTACGGTCGTTACGAGACTCTTATTACTCCATATGATATCTCGTTATCCAGACTTTTAAATGATATTCTGGACTGAGACCAATTTCGATCATTTTACACAGATATGACACCTTCTATACTAGAAGGTTACCTACTTCGACTTCTCCATATATAAATACATATGGAATTTACACGATTTGACTCTTTCTACTGGGTATATGTGACGGGTGTTGCTAGCAAGCAGGAGATGCTCACTCCAATCCATCACAGGGGTTCACATATGCTCTTCAAATAGACATATTTTGTTATTTTCCATTTGTTTTTCATTTTCACTGATTTTGTATGTCCTCTGGTTTTATGAGTTTTGGACTTGTGGTTTGGATTTATCCATCATCTTTACATTAAATGAAGTAATTCGAAGTTGAAGTACTCTGAAGATGAAATAAAAGAGAATACAGATGACATCTGATCAGGTTGTATGACGCATATCACTAAAGACATACACAAACGAGATCACAAAAATATTCGATTGTACAGCAGCTACGATACCGAATTGCGACAGTTAATTAAAATAACAAACGTCACTCAATATGCACGGTTAACCGGTTTACGGACGCCCATCTTGCCATTCACAATAGAAGCAGCACGCAATCAAAGGACACACGTTTACAAATTTATAAATAATCCTCCATATTGAGAACAAGATCAGCAGGTTTTTCAAGACGAGGGTCATAAAATTTTTTCACAAGAAACGTTTGTGGAATAATATGCTGGTATTTAAAATATGCTAGACGACACCAACATGAATAAGCGAGCTCAGATCCTTGATCTATAGAAGTTCCGACAAACAAAGGGGACGAGGCTCAGGACATTGTCTCCCCTGAAAAGAATTGGACAACGCCGGTCATAGAGCCCCCCGCCCTGTTAGTCAGCGTGCAACGCTCAAATATGTCTGTATAGGTCTGTAGATGGACCAAATATAAGATCTTTGTTCTTTGCGATGATATCGGTGTCATACTGTCGATGTCGAAGGCATTTAATATTTTTAGAATAAGTCTTTGTGAAATTATCAGATACTTTAACCCTCCTTAATTTGTATACTAGATCACCGTAGAAATTTGGATGAAAAAGTCCCCTGGATACGTATTGCTGAAAAGTAATATTTCCGAATCTAGATAAAATGTCTGAATAAGATCTGTAAAATTCGAAGTTTATGATTTCTATCATTCTGAATTTCAAAAGAATTTTGAAGTAATTGGAGAAGTTGCGTGAAAATTCAAAACAGAACCAATTGACTTATATAAATGTATAATTCCATATGATGGGACATCACCATCCAATTAAGGGAAATTTACAAAAGAAATCTAAAGTCGTCACGTTTATCATATATGTATCTATGGATATTGCTGTTAATAATTTCAATGATTAAGTCGAAGAAAGGTGTTTCCTTATCAGAAGTATGGGTTTTCGATTACTAAAATATCATCAAAATATCTAGAGGTGTCATTGAACTTATCAATAAGGTCAAAACGTTTCGAGCTTTTAATAGAATGTATAGAGCTCCTCTCATAACAATAATAAAATAAATCTTCTATAAGGGGACCGCAGTTAGTGTCCATAGGAATCCCAATAATCTGTTGATAAGTGTTGCCATTACATCGCACATCAATATTATCCGTCCAAAATGTGATGGCATCACATAACCCAGTGCAAGTCGAATATTTATAGGTATCATATTGTTAGCTGCAGGTAGTGGCCTATATGAATAATGGGGCCACAATTCCTTACGCTGTGTAAACTTGCAATTTTTATAAACGGAATGACCGGCACGATTCTATTCATTTCAGCATCATATGGAGCAAATATCTTACATTCATAAACATTAAGCAAACGATCGGCAATAATGACTTACCCCCGATCTGTTTTCTGTGGGCTCCACACCCATTTTCCCCAACCTGTGTCAAATTGGCCGGTTTGTTTATATGTAGTCTGATTCATCTCCACGTTTGCGTAGTTGCATGTTGGAAGCAGAATCAAAAACGTTTGCTTAATGTTTAAATATGTTAGATATTTGCTCCATTTGATGCCGAAATGCGTAGAATTCTTTTTTTTTTTTTAATGCACTGGACAGGTATTTTAGGTGGCTGTTTGAATAACTGGGTATTCAGTATAAAATTATTGATGCGAATATCTATTATTTCTAGGATTTCTCTTTTCTAGTCATTCAATGCATGTACATCTTCTGTTGCTTTTTCAACAATACCCCGGCGTTTGGTAAAATCTATCCTGAATCTTTATGTTGGCCCTTTATTAAAATTGAATGCAGATATTTGTCAAACATACAACTAAGATCACCTTTAGTAATATGACCCGCAGGCTGATGAATATATTTCGTGTAATTGCATGAACAGGAAAATGTAATAGAGTCAAGTGTATTAGGATTAGATGTGACTGCATTGTGATTAAAAATAAGATTTCTAATAGGTTTTTGTACTGATAGTAAGTAAGGGGTGGCTCCAGATTTTCGAAATACTGCAGAATTTGAGATTTAACTTTATGATCTAGAAAAATATTAGAAATACTAAGCAGGTCTAAATAATGGTATTCGTGAGTAAAGTTTATGATATGAAAATGCTAAAGTCTAAATCAATCCGTATAACGTAAACTTCTTCAGCCCGTCCAGAATAGGTTTCAATCTGATGACCGAAATAGATGATAGTGCATGTAGAAGTTCGTGACGACCGTTATTTCTGCCTATTTACAGTAGATTGTCTAATGACCTATTTAATCTACGATGTCTTCTGCTGTTGCCATTACGGTGACGACCGTGCGACCCTTGTTTCCTTTTAACGTATATATATTATTGTTACGGTAAGAGGAAATCTTACCTTGTGAAAAAATTAGTCATTGAGACCAATGGGATATGGGGTTTGTAAATGCAATCCAACTTCAGCAACTTAAAATCGTTTTTCATTTCAGATTTAGTTTCGTTAAGTAGTTTGGTTTTGGTTTCAATAGGAGTAATAACGACATGTTCAATAAAGAACATACTGGACTTTATGATTTGACAATATTGTTTTATTTGGTGACTAATTATTTCAGTATACAATCGGTGTATCTATGAGCAGTAATTATGCACCTTTACTAGCCGGTGTGAGCATAAAAAGCAATTGGCAAAAACCTTGAATTTACTTTCAGATATATTGATATATTGTCTACAGATAATAAAAATATGGATACATAAGTACATCCTGGGATGCTTATACTTCCATGGCACCCGATCCAACCTCTTTTTCTTCTATTTGGGGGGATGATACCCAATACCTGTACCACCTGTGGTTCTTCTTTGGGGGCTGTTATACCTGTATTTTGCTCAGTATACTGGATGTTCCTTATTGAATGCTGCCGGGAATCTTAACATTTACGTATAATACATTTTTTACATTTTCATTTTAAAATATGGGTTACTGAATTATACATTGAATGTATTCTTTACATTTTCATTTTATATCATGGGTGGCAAAACCTATAGTTTGATTAAGAAAATATATGCCTTTGATAAAACGTATTCACTACTCATATCTTTGCTTTCATTGATAACGTTCATTCAAAGACGTTTCAGTAGCTCGTGCTAAAAGTCTTTCCATATTGAGGGTTATCTTCAAAGTACACGAATGTACACTAATTATCCAAAAATAGAGTTTGATAATGCAAAGTAATTTTAAAGTTTTTATCTCCCTAAAATAACAGTCAATATTTAATTTACCGTCTAACGATAAATGAATATAGCGCACATCACGTAAGGTAATTACATTAAACTTAAAATAAATCAGCCTCTCATTTCTCTATTAAAAAATAACCAAAGGAGATGAAATTTTCTATCCTTTCAATAATTATTATTCTTGGTATTCTTTCTGTTTCTGTTTTACTCGAAAATCTAGCGCTATATATCCAATTGCCAATTGCATGACATCAAACCTGTTAGTAGTTTTTTTTTTATTATTTAGTCATGAAAAATATCCTTTCAAATCGTAACTAAATTATGACGGAAAAAGAACTAATATAGATATGCTCATTAATTCCCATTATGGGTTTTGTAACTTTTGTAACCGATGTGTAAGTATCCGACGTGTAAGTATCCAATGTGTAAGTATCCGATGTGTAAGTATCCGATGTGTAAGTATCCAGTGTGTAAGTATCCGATGTGTAAGTATCCAGTGTGTAAGTATCCGATGTGTAAGTATCCGATGTGTAAGTATCCAGTGTGTAAGTATCCGATGTGTAAGTATCCGATGACTCAGGAAAGGACAGATTAATATATCACCACTTAACTAAAAATAGACTCAATATTGAGGGGATATCATGCTTGTTATCAAATTTCTGGCATGCCATCGGTGATTTACAGGTCATAAAGTAAGATGCCACACCGATTACATGTTATCCCCATTCCAAAGTAAAATGTGTATATTGTATTTTTAAGTCTACAGTCGACCTTGTTATAGGCTGATTGTGCCCGATTTACGATGCATATTGTGCATGCACCGTTTGAAGTAAAAATCTTATATGAATAACAAAAATGTATGTTTGATTTGAAACAATTTAATTCATTTGAAAATGATAGCCATCGACATGTGACTCTCCTTGTCATCTGTATCGTCTGCACATCTGTTGAGCTACAAGTAGTACAACGTATGAAAAAATCAAGTCTCGAACTACAAACCAGTTTCCATGACATCCATCTCTTGCAAATTACTGCAGCACATCATTAACAGCCTGGTAATGGACCACTGTGACCAGCACTTAATCCTTACCAACAGTCAACACGGCTTCAAATCCAAGCGTTACTGTGGAACTCAGCTAGCCCTCACCATAGACAGTATTGCCCGTACTTTAGATCAGGGCGGGTAAGTTAACATTGTTCTGCTAGTCTTCTCAATAGCATTTGACAATGTGCCACAACAAAGATTGCTACATAAGCTGCAATACTACGGTATATGAGACAACACTCTGCTATGGATTAGGGACTTCCTGAACAACAGACAACAAGTCCTTCTAGACGGCCATGCCTCTAGATGTCAGCTGTCAGGAGTACCACACGAAACATTAAACAGTACTTGGCTTTCTGCTCTTCCTAACATTCATAAAAGACCTTCCAGAAGTCAACAAGTCGGAATCCAAGTTGTTTGCAGATGTGCCGTCTAATCAACAGGACAGAGGACAGCAAGTCTACAGCAAGTCCTTATAGCACTTGAGAATTGGGACAAAAAGTGGCAGATACCCTTCCATCAGGAGAAATGCGTTGTTAAACTGATCTTATCAAAGCCAAAGCAAGCCGATCAACGCAGTCTACAGAACCATAAGCTAGAAGTAGTGGACTCAAAAAAGTACCACGGGTTACAATCAGAAACAACTTGAAGTAGAATAAGCATATCTATACCACCACAGCAAAAGCTAATAAAACCTTCGACTTCCTAAAACGAAACTTCAAATGCTGTAGAAAATCAGCACGGATCAGAGCCTCCGAAGCCGTTATACGTCCAATGCTGTAGTATACTGCCTCAATATGGGAGCCTCATACCAGCGGAGAGATCAACTAGGTAGAGGAAGTCCATCTTGAGCGGCATGAATCGCCGCAAGGAATTACTGGGACACGAAAACAGGCAGCGTCACCAACATCGTCAACTCCCTGGAATGGGAACCATTACATATCAGAGGATTTAAATCTCAACTCATTCTGTGTTATGCAAGATCCAGTGCAACCTAGTGGCCATTCCGACAGAACAATAGTTCATCCAGAAATACATCCGG
Source organism: Pteria penguin (assembly GCA_035048485.1). NCBI lineage: Eukaryota > Metazoa > Mollusca > Bivalvia > Pterioida > Pteriidae > Pteria > Pteria penguin. The sequence goes on along the minus strand of CM068591.1, from coordinate 4,496,794 downwards.
ACAAGGGCATATCATATCTTTCGCAATCCAACAACGAAAAAGTTCTTTTTCTTTCCACGTACCACCAAAACTTTGTATCGTCCATACCATTTGTGGAATGTTGACCTCAGATATTTCTTCTTTTTTTCTTATCCTTGTGATAATAACTTTTCACCAATTACTTTGCCTCAGTGAATGAAGGTACCGCAGTCAGGGAAAATAAAACTCTAGCATATCGGATCTGCTGAGACATATAGACAGTATATGCAAGTGATAAAGGAATGTTACTGTGAAAGTTAACAATATGACAATAGACAGACACCATACTCAACTACATAATTTATATCCGAGAGAGTACCAGTGGATGTCAGATATTCGAAGTCCAATAAATTAATTATTGCAAATTCGATCGCGTTGGTTTAAGCAAAAACAGTTGCAACTTTCAAGTGGAATAAACCCCATAAAAAATCATGACACTTTTAACAAAGTACCATATCTTTAATCATATGATGCCAAATAAACTCGTTACTGAAACAAAGCTGTTACGGACAACATACTTGAACTATATAGCAGCATTATATGTTTTTATTTGTAATCCTTACAGCTGTGTTTAATATTCAGGTTCCAATTTTCAAAGCAGTCTATTAAGGAATAAAAGTTTTATGAAGATTTCCTGAGCATGATTTTAACATCATATGAAAGAACTTTCAATAAATATGAATTCAACCAAATGTTATTCCTTATTAAAGCTTTAAAGTAAACAAGTACCGAAGGGTTAACCATATCTCGTAGTTCATGGAAAATGACAATATCGTGTATAGTGTCATATTCAAACAAATGTGAACCGAATATGTCAAAGTGAGACCAGATGCACCTGGAGGAGTAATCGTCTCTTGTTTGCATGAAACACCCGCCGCAAAATTACTGCAATAACTTTTCAAGTCGAGATAGTAAATATATAAGTATACTCATATGAGCACATGAAGGTAACTTGGTCAAATTATCCTTTTCACGGTATAAAATACTGTTGAACAGAAATTCCGGCGTCGGAAATGCACATGAACAAATGTCTGTATATAACTCGGTGTTTATCAGACCGTAATGCAACTTTGATGAACTAACAGCTGATCGACATGAAGATCTCTACCCTTGTAATCTTTTTCAGGTATTGTGTGTGACCCCCTATAATCTTATTTGTGACCTACATGAGAACTTGTTACTTTATAGGTCAAACGATATCTCATTTGCAGCATCAGCCCGCATTTCCTAGTTGTTACTATTGGATAAGGCATTGCTCACAGAACATACAACCGCATAAACAACATCACAGGTATAATTGTCTCATGCTCTTGCTAGCCACAGGAGGAATCGAACCCAACCCAGGACCTGCAGCTAAATTTCCTTGTGGAACATGCAGCAAAGCCTGTAGATGGAACCAGAAGGCAGTTGCATGTGACAGCTGTGACCAGTGGTACCACACATCATGCATGGGAATCTCAACATCTATGTATGACGGACTTTCAGATACTTCAGTATCATGGATATGTACCAATTGTGAGACCCCAAACCACTCAACAATTCTGTATGACACAACCTTATCTGTTTCAAATTCGTTTTATCAACTATCGAGCCTTATGAAACACCAAGATGACACCACAGACAACAGTGCGATATCGGACTCATCCTTCGGAGACCCTCCAGCAACGTCATCCCCCAAGAAACAACGGCAACAGGAAGGATAGAAGCTGGATGAGAAACTGAGAGTGGTTGTCATCAACTTCCAGAGTATAAGGAACAAGGCACCAGATTTACAATCGCTAATCGACTCAACCCAACCAGATATCATCATTGGCTCGGAGACATGGCTAGGACCTGAAGTGAACTCATCAGAAATCATCCCTGTGGAATATGAAGTGTTCAGAAGAGACAGGCGGGACGATCCCCACGGTGGAGTACTAATAGCTACCAAACGTTCCATGGTAAGCTTCACAGCCCTGTGAATTCATCAGCGTCAAGTGAAGCTTAGACATGGAAAGTCAACCTTGATACCAGCAGCCTACAGACCACCAAACAGAACAGATGAGGAGTATACCCAGGCGCTAGTGACAGACATCACAGCAGTAAGATCTGACCACAAATCAGCCTACTTTCTACTAGGAGGAGATTTCAACCTACCTGACATCGACTGGGAGTCTGGTACCATCAAAAGTCAAAATGTCCCGAGACAGGTGAATGATGCATATCTCAACTTACGAGATGATTTAGCCCTAGAGGCAGCAATATCCTTGACCTCCTTTTCAAATCACATCCATCCTTGATCGACAGATGCAAAGCCCTACCAGCGATTGGGAAAAGTGACCATGATATCGTGATGATAGATCTCTCTCTCTTCATACATACCATCAGCAGTCATGCCCCCGAAAAATACTACTGTGGGACAAAGCAAATAGAGAGGTGGTCAGTCAGCATATAACAACAGCAGTGAACAACATCATGGCAAAAGAATACACAACAGCCAACGACATATGGATTGACTTTAGAGGATCCATATCAACGACAGTAGAAGACGCCATTCCCACCAAGATCAGTAGGAGCCGATATTCAAATCCATGGATGACAACTAGGGTCAAACGCCTACTACGCAAACGCCAGAAAGCCTTCAGGAAAGCACGGCACACAACGAACCCTAAGGACCAGGCCCGATATCTAAAGGCAGCAGCACAGAGGGAAATGAGGTCAAGCATGATGAGTTGATAGACCAAACAGTATGTGGAGAGATGCAGAACAACAGCAAGAGATTCTGGTCATACCTGAAGAGCAAACGTCAGGACTCACAAGGGGTAGCCCCACTGAGGAAGACAGATGGACTCCTGTACAGTGATACTGAATCCAAAGCGGAAATACTCAACCAACAATTTCATTCCGTATACACAAGGGAGGATATCATATGGGTGTCAAATAAAGGTGCAAGTCCTTATCCAGCGATGCCTTCAATCCAATTCAGCCAAGCAGGAGTCCACAAGTTACTCAGGAACATCGACTCCCACAAAGCAACAGGACCAGATGGAATCCAAGCCAGGCTTCTACATGAGTATGCAGACCAAATAGCTCCAGCATTGACCAAAGTCTTCCAGATCTCATTGGATTCAGGCACCATCCCAGACGACTGGAGATCAGCTTCTATTGTTCCAGTGTACAAAGGTGATAAGCATCAGGCCTCCAACTACAGACCAGTCTCCCGGACCTTCATTTGTAAATTACTGGAACATATCATCCATAGCCAGGTAATGAACCACTTCGACCAGCACTTTATCCTCAGCAACAGTCAACACGGCTTCAGATCCAAGCGTTCCTGTGAAACTCAGATAGCCATCACCATAGACAGTATTGCCCACACTTTAGACCAGGGAGGCCAAGTCGACATTGTTCTGCTAGACTTCTCAAAAGCATTTGACAAGGTGCCACATAAGAGATTGCTACATAAGCTGCAGTTCTACGGTGTACGAGACAACACTCTGCTATGGATTTAGGACTTCCTGAACAACAGACAACAACAAGTTCTTCTAGACGGCCATGTCTCATCTAGTGCAGATGTCCTATCAGGAGTACCACAGGGAACAGTACTTGGCCCGCTGCTCTTCCTCACATTCATCAATGACCTCCCAGAAGCCACCAAGTCAGAAACCAGGTTGTTCACAGATGATTGTTTACTGTACCGCCCGATCAACAACACAGATGACAGCAACAGTCTACAGCAAGACCTTACAGCACTTGAGAAGTGGGAAGAAGAGTGGCAGATGTCCTTCAATCCGGAGAAGTACGTGGTCATACAGGTCTCATCAAAGCGGAAAACAATCAATGCAGACTACAGACTACACAGCCAATGTTAGAAGTTAGAAGTAGTGGACTCGAGCAAGTACCTGGGAGTTACAATCAGCAGCAACATGAAGTGGAACAAGCACATTGATGCCATCGCAGTCCAATAGGACTCTTGGCTTCCTGAAGCGAAGTCTCCGAGGTTGCAGAACATCAGCACGGGTCAGAGCCTATGAAGCCATTGTATGTCCAATGCTGGATTACGCTGCCTCCATATGGGACCCTCACACTAGCGGACAGATCAACCAGATAGAACCAGATAGAGAAAGTGAACGTAGAGCGGCACGATTCGCTACAAGGAACTACTGGGATAGGAAAGCAGACAGCGTCACCAACATGGTCAACTCCCTCGGATGGGAACCGCTACAGATAAGAAGAGTAAAGATCCGCCTTCTGTTGCTATTCAAGATCCAGCACAATCTAGTGGCCATTCCAGCAGAACAATACCTAATCCAGACAGACACCAGGACAAAGGGACAACATACCTTTCGCATTCCAATAGCGAAAAAGGATGTATACCGGTTCTCTTTCTTCCCGCGTACCATCAGGGATTGGAACAGACATCTATCAGCAATGACAGCAGCATGTTCCTTGGAGGACTACCGGACTGCAATGGGCAACATATCACCTGCCCACTTCAGCTTAGGATGAGGATCAAAGATTTTAACTTTTTAACTGTATCATACTGCCCTGTGAGGCTTTTATCTTGACTGCCACATGAAGTATAACGCTAAACTTTTGAGTATACTTCGTATTGGAAGAAGAAGATCCGTATTTTGTCAAATCAAGTATAATAAAAAAAAAATTAAGATGGTTAGTTTGTATGGTCAGATCCCAAAATGTCGGTTGACATTCTTGTAAGGGGGATCTCCAACTGCACCAAATCCTTATATCGACTACAGAACTTCCTCATTGACAATTTCCCTGTGAGAGTTTCGTGGCAAGAGGCCTTGCTCTCAGAATTCATTATATCAAATTCAAAAATTCGTTATATGAAATTCAAAAATATTTTGATAGGTCCTAAATGGGCTTCCGTAGAATTCCAAATACGAAAGGAATACAAGTAGAATACGATTTTCAAAATGACCTTATTTTAGAATATTATCCAATGTTTTCGCTAACGAGATGCTTAAAAAACCTCAGATAGATATTCCTCAGTAACGTGATAAACCTTACACCTTAATACCCCTCGCAGCGTTATAAAGTAATTGGTAGTCAATTTTTTTCTGATAAAAAAGTCTGCTGTGTAAAGTGATCCATTAAGGAACACATTTCTAGAGAATATATTTTACAGTACTATTGAAGGTCAAAATAATTTTGTGATTGAGATTAATACATGTTTTATTGACCACTTAGAGAACTTGAATGAAAAGTTATTTGTTGGGATTTTGTGTAGTTCTTTTAAAAAAGGGTCTCCCTTCATCGTATTTGTCCTGATTACAACCAAAGTATCAAAGTGATCTAATTCAGAAACCGCATCATGAAGGGGGAGGTAAAAAAAACTTCACGAGTCTGCTAATGTTAGTATTTACTGAAATTGTTTTCTTTTGAATCTCCCTTCATCCTATTTGTTTTGATTAAACTGGGCATGTGCGAAGTCAGGTTATGGTTGTATTTATTGAATACCCGCTTTATTTTCGAAGTATTTTCTTTTTAATTTGATATCTCCGGGGGTTTGAAGCTACGAAAAATGTCATTAATGCAACGTTAATAACTTCAGCCATACGAGAATAATACAGTTTTTGTTTTACATTTTTGTTTAATTTGTATGTAGGTGTGGCACCGGTTTAGGACGCGCAATTTATTGGACAACAGTGACTCATTTTAACCGATTTACAGACCCACCCTCATATATGTACTTACCTTAAAAAAGAATAATTACCATTTTAAAATCTATAAATAATCCTCCATAAAGAGAAGAATAATAATTCATTACAGTTGAGAGGCTGTAGAAATATAAACAAGATATATTCATGAAATAAGTTAAAGAACAGAAAATATCTGTTTTTGATTAAAATCGCTGTCAATTGTTTTAGGCCAAGTATACACACTAGCGCCAACGACAAAATCTATGATCCGCCGTCACTGTTATTTAGTTACTCAAATGCTTTATTGTAGTGATTATTTCCAAAATATATGACTGGTAATTAACTAAGAGTTACTTGCCCTTTAATGAACTTCTATCTAAATTTGGAAATATTTCTTTTCAACAGTATGTATCCAATGGAATTTCCCATCCTAATTTTTACGGTGATCTCGTATATAAACTAAGGAAAGTAAACGGCTCCGATAACGTTATTTTATCATGTAATAAAATAGTCAAACGTCTTCTTAATAGACAATATGATATTGAGATCATCAAAAAGACTATAGGTCTTGTATTTGGCCCCTATACAGCCTTATGCAAACTTTTACTTGAACGTTGCACGCTGACTAACAGGGCGGTGGGGACTATATGACAGGCCTTGTCCAAACCTCTTTCAGAGAAGACATGGTCCTGAACCTCGTCCCCTCTGACTGTTAGTCGGGACTCGTACAGATTTAGGGTCTTAGCTCGCTTTCAGACTGGCAGAGCACGGTTTATTATGTTGATGTCGCATATATTTTTATACCATTATGTGTTTTACAATACCTTTCGTGTTTATATTTTTATGACCTCTCAGTATGCGATACCTGTTGACCCTTGTTCTTTACATGGAGGATTATTTATAAATTTTTAAATGTACGTCCTTTGATTGTTCTGCTGTTACGGTGAGTGGGAAGGTGGGCCCGTAAACCGGTTAACCACACCATTTGTTTGGCTTTTGTCAAATCAAATGACCGTCCTAAGTCCGTATCGTAATTGCACTACAATCAAATATTTTTGTAATGTGTTATATGTTCTAGTATATTATTTATATTCATGTATTGTATAGCTCCATGGTGACTTCTGCCACATAACTGAGCCAGTAACTCCTCTTTTTTCTTTCTATACCGGCAAATTCTAGATCAAATTTTGGCTTTTACATATCCATGCCCATCCAGAGATAATGACGTTCCAATAAAATCAAAGATTGTGAAATTTCATATGTTGGATGTTAAGGATGAATATTCCTATTGATTTTGTAAATAACAAATTCACGCCACAATGTTCAACATACTTCTCACGACAAAAATATATTTATTTTTCGTTAACACATTTTGCTGTTGAAAATGAATAACTCATACGTATAAATGTCAGTGCATATTTTAATAACTCGTATAATGGTACAAGTTGGTATGTGAAGTATCCCATGAGGTTTCTATGTGTTCTCATTCTATTTTTGATTCAAGAATAGAATGGATTAAAAAGCTCTTCACCATTATACTTAGAAACCTAAATGTAAATATGACCGACGAGTAGTGCATTATATCATTTAGTATCTACATTACACAGTATTGAAAGGTAAACTTTATTGTAATGAACTATAGTATTGCCCTTTGTTCGTAAATGTTTCTGCAAATGTTTCCCGTTTAATTTGTCAATATCGTATTGTATTCTGGACAGATCATTACCCATATTTATCGGACACCGTGTTTAATTACCGTCTTACTTGTATACAAAATGCACTTCAGTATCAGTCTCTGTGGATAGCCATTCAAACAAACAAGACATATATCCTGTATGTAACAGTCTGCAATTAAATCGCAATTAAACGTTCACTAGCACGTGAATGTGTAGTCTATGATGAATTTCCAAACAATATATAGTATTATACATATATCAATGAAAAATATTAGCAGGCATCAAACAATGTAATGAAAATTTGATACTAAGGATGAACGGAATCAACACTAAAACTTAAGTCATCAATACCATAAATCCATTAAGAAACTAAAAGATTTTTCTAAGGCATTTCTATTTCCCTGACTCGCCAATTATATCATCACATCAAGAGCAAAGACATCATGTACACAGTGAGATAATGCCGCAAATGCGCTTCTTCGAAATAATGGAAGATGAAGAATTAGAATGTTTCCAATATGCAAACAAACATTCAACAAGGTATCCGTCCAACAAATTTCCAGATTCATCTTACCGCGATATTCATACATTCACCGGAGAAATAACCTGGAATCTCCCGTCTCTTTTTGATGATTATTAACAAATCCAGACTGGAAGCAGAAGTAAACGTTACGTGATGTATAGGAAAATATCATGGCGAGCTGTCAGCAGTCTAAAGGTACAAAGTACGTCATATATGAAAATATCATGGCGAGCAGTCAGCAGTCAAAAGGTACAAAGTACGTCGTATATGCAAATCAAGGATTGAATCCCTGTCAGTATAAAAAGTATTTACAGAGATTCTATAAAAATTATCTTGTCTGTCAGTGAGACGGATCCCTTGCAATTTTTTTTCTAGATCAATGTTTGAAATCGGCGGTCAAAACTGCAGGGTATTTTTTTCAAAACGCATCCATTCAATTACCCACAGCTATGGTCAACACGAACGAAAAACATTTCTGTTAGCTATCACTGGAACATATATAATATTAATTCGAGCAAGTATAATGCAAGTGTGCATATATCTAAATACTCGATTTAATTCGACAGATGATAACTCTACACTTCCACTCAAAGTGATATGACCATACCTAACAAAAATCATTCTGTCTTTCATATGGCGAAAATCCGGACTCAAACGATTTTAATCCTTGTCAAACCAAACATTTTTAAATTTTCTTCAAGTTCTTAATTGTTTGATACTCAACACGACCATGTAACTCTGATCAAAATTTATTTTATCAAAATGCATTTTGCTGATACCACTTTTCGTTTTTTGTCCGATTTCACCCAAATAAGATTTAAAATATTTGTCTAAATAAGAACTTTACAGAAATATTCAGACAATTTTTAAACCGACTTTAACACCTTCTATATTCTTGGTAATTAACTAATTCGGCCATTTTCACTGGTCATAAATGACGTGTTGCTAACAAGCAGAAGATGCTTGCTCTCCCTGACAACTGATCTCGCTTAATTTAGGGTTAGTGTATACTCCTAAGTTTGGTTTGTTTTTTTTATTTGTTCTCCTCTCAGAGTTGGTTACATCCATCGTGTCATGATGATATATAATTTAATACAGTTTATTCCATTCTAAAGTCAGTACAATGACAAAATTCCTAGCCGACAACCTGTGTCCGAATCTTCAGACCTGCAGCCCAGTACGATTCCACTTGACCACCCTGTCTCCAGGTGTATTGTAGGACAACGTAATTAAAATATAAACACAATAGAAATATTGATCAAATTGATTTCTGTTTTCAATTAAAAGTGTAGTTCAGTAGCTTTTACCAAATAAATTGGAAATTAAAAAAAATATTACAGTCTTCTAAGTACACCGGAAATCATGTTATTTAATAAAATGTAGTGTATTAAGGTCCCACCAAAGTTTCTTTAACGCACATTATGTTTTATATTTTTCCTTTGTCCATTGATATTACTTTTTCAGCCAGCCATTGAAATAACATGATCAGGTTTGGTTGTCCAATTGATTTTGTTGTATGGGAATTCATATTAACTAGACAAATGTTTTCAATACACTTTACATGATCATATACTTTAAGCTGTCTGGAATGAATTACAAGTAAAAAAACGAAGAAGTACCGAAGGCTAAACCATATCTCATAGTCCATGCAATAAAAGGACAATATCGTGAATAGTGTCATATTCAGACAAATGCGAACAAAAACAAATGCGAAAAAAGGAGTGTCATTAGTTTGGTTGTTGTCTTGCATCACGCCAAGATTATTTCATTTCTATGAATGGCGTCTACCTAATGCATTTCATAGAAATGGACCTGCCTGTAACTGTGTGGTTTATATACTATCATCTACGGTGGGGCGCATACTAACATGTAAGGTGGGGCGCATACTAACATCCAAGGTGGGGCGCATACTAAAATCTAAGGTGGGACGCATACCAACATGTAAGGTGGGGCGCATACTAACGTTTAAGGTCGGGCGCATACTAACGTTTAAGGTGTGGTGCATACTAACGTTTAAGGTGGGGCGCATACTAACGTTTAAGGCGGGATGTGCACTAATTATAACATCGAATGCGCTATGCTTACTAACGCTCTAGGGTGGAGCGAATACTAACGTTTAATGTGGGGTGCATACTAAAGTTTACGGCGATATGCATACCAATGTCTTATAGAGGTACATACTGACATCTATGGTGGGGTGCAAATTAATGTCTAAGTTAAGGTGCATAATAATGGCTTGGTGCAGATCTAACTTCTAAAATGAGGTGCTTACTGTCGTCTAAAGTTAGTTGTATACTAACATCTAAAGTGGGAGTTAATACTAAGGTCTAAGGCGGGATGCATACTAACGTCTGATGTGGTGTGTTAACCAGCGTCTAGGGTGGAGCGAATACTAATGTTTAAAGCGGGTTGCATAGTAACGTCTAAGGTGATGTGCATATTAAGATCTAAGGCGGGAGCTTATTATCGACCACGGTGGGTGCATACTAATGCGATTTGAAATGATGCACCTTCTTATTTTTTTCTTTCTTTCTTTTTTATTTTTTGTTGGGGATGGGGGGTATTTTGTAATAAAAATAAACACAAATGAGCCGACCTGATGTGTTCTTTGTCTTGATCGTTCTACTATCTCACAGTGTTGTACAGAAGAAACAGATAGTATCCCATATATCAGACAAAATCGGAAGGGGGGGGGGGGTGATTGCAATGTTTTTCTTTTCTTCTTCTATTATTCTCTTATGCGGTTTTAAATTTTAAGATATATACGCAAATATTAAATAAAACAATACATAAATATTAATAAACAATATACAATGTTAATTATTGACTTAAAGTTAGCTTGTTGAAAAGTAATACTTTCTATTTGAGTCAAATAGTGTCATATTATTTTCATAATTATTATTCTATTTCCTTTGTTTTTTTAAACACTGTCACTTTATTATAGCAATTTATAGATTCATCTCGACACAAATCATTAACTTGGATAGCTGTCACATAATGCCAATTTTATTTATTCTAAATCAATTTAAAAAAGAAGTACTGTTCAATTAAAACCAAGAAAAATACTAAAATGTGAGCAGAAGTCAGCAAAGAACGTCTATTGTACACGACACGATATGGATATTGGTTATCACGGATCCCCGGAAGAAGCAGATGTGGGACCAGGTGCTATAGAGGGGGTAAGCATCACCTTCCTACCGGTCACACCTACCGTGATGCCATTGACATTGGAATGTGCGAGTCAGTGGAACTTGTAGACATATTAAGTGCTTGCGGCATAACCGTAATAAGGTAAAAAGCCATGATATAGTTACATCAGGGGTCATCGAATACAGAAGTATGACGGGCTTTAATGTTCCGTATTCGTTTACTAATAAGTTTTAACCAATTTCGATCTATCCAATTCCATGCCTAGCCTATCTTCTGGCACGACAGCCGAATGATATGTAAGGGTTTGGATTTAGCGGACATATGGCATTATTTTTCAACACCTCTTCAGTATCTATACATCTTTGTCAGCGATGTTTAAGGACCTTAATGCCACTTTTAAAGAAGTTTGATTGACCATTCAGAAAGTCCTCCACTGCGTATATGACGTCATCATCTTACTGAAAGTGGGTTCTGGAAATGGCCGTTTTCAGTGTTGGAAATAAAGAAAGTCTAATGGAGCCAGATCTGGCGAATAAGGCGGATGGTCAATCAATTTAAGTTGAGATTTGCACGCTACAAAGTGCGCCTGATCAGCTGTCTGAAGGCTTGGTATTCAACGGGCTGAAAGCTTTCTCAATGCAAGATCCCCTGTCAGAATGGAATGTACTCTTTCCTGGGAAATGCCAGCAGTACTGGCTATATATCTTTCTGTAACTCGCTTGTCAATCATCACAATTTCATGGACTTTATTGACCATTTCTGGAGTTGCAACTGGGACGTGCGCCGTCCAGGACGCGCTTAAATTCCGCCACCCAATGTTCACTGTAGCATATATACGGGAATCTATCCCATATCAGTATGGATATGCTTAGGTGCTAAACCTTTCTTATGCAAATATAGGATCACTGCTCTTTCATGGTTTTTGTCCATTTTGCAAATTGCTTGCTTTGTTTGATTTAGAGTGCTACCTCGTTGACATAATCTGGTCAAATGACTCCAGTCTTCGTGTGCGCGGCCTTAAATAGACAGCGAAAAGTAGGGCTGAAAAAAGAAATCCCTGCTAACCTCCTTCAATTCAAGGCTCACATCATACCATTCAGCCCTCGTATAATCCTCCATGGAATTTATTTAAAATTGAAATTATTACGACAGAGAAATACAGCAGTCCAAAAAGTAAATTAGATTTCAAATGCACTAGAAATATATTTGAATCATGTGTATTAGCAAACTAGAAAGCAAGTGGAAGGAGAAGTTTGCTCTGTGGTCAGAAATTGAATTAGATATAGTCATGAAGTTTATGTGAAATGCATTATATGTAAGGTTAGCGCTGACACACAATTGTAAAACATTTAGCTGATGCAGTTTACTTCCCGAATTTGAAAAGTTATTGCAGATTTTTGCGGCGGGTGTTTCATGCAAGAGGGGGACGCTTACTCTTCCCAAGCACCTGGTCTCAATTCATTTAAATTGGGGTTCGCATTTGTCTGAATGTAACATTTACACGATATTGTCCTTTTATTCCATGGACTTCGAGATGTGGTTTACCCTTTGGTATTTCTTCGTTGTTTACTCATTACAAAACGTTGAAACGATTTTCTCTGTCATTAACTTCTTCAATATTAGATAATTGAAGGATTTTTAATAAAAGCATACGTAAAATGGTAACATCCTTAATACTCACAGCAAAAGTATCATTTTCGATTCATGAAGGGCTTAATTCTGGAATTTATAAGGGTGTGATAAGCGTTTGGTTGTAAACAACATATGATACAAGAATATGATATTCGGTTGCTGCACCATCAAATATTATATTCCTGATATTTCTTTCATGTTGCCCTCTTTTTGTATTTTTTGTCTTTCAACTTGAATTACCTCTTGGTAATTAACGAACTTTTAATTTCGTGTCCATTTGACCGGATTACTTTTTGCAGTGTGTGAAAAGGTGCACTCATATAATATTTAAGCATACCAAAATGAGTGTCTATTTCCGAAAGAGTTTACCGTCCCAAGTCAGTACCGTAATTACTGTAGACTCAAATTAATGTTCAACTTTGATCCGTCGTTTGGTGTGCATTCTCGTAATAATCTTTGACAGAGACATTTTTTCCTCTGTCTCGTGCAAAATTGATTTCAAACGGGATTGGTTAAATTAAACTTTTCCCTTAATGGTAAATTTGGTATTTCTTTTCACCTTTATACGTTCAATCAGATACGATATTTGTAATAAGAGGATAATTTAAGTATATTGTGTCCATGTTTTACGATCACTTTACTTACATAATGCGATTACCAAAACGCAGGAAGCGTATATAGGATACAATATATATCAAAAACACGATGAAAGATTCCTGAACAGTGGCATTCCCATTTGAACTGCCTTAAAAATAAAGTTTAATTTTGATACTGTATGTACTTTATGATATTGCTTTGCCTGTATAGACGGCAAAAGTCTTATCTGATGTTTCTGGGTTGGGCATTAGCATGTGGTTTAGGTAAATCTTTTACTCTCTTTTTTTTACTTTTATTCAAGCACAACAAAACAAAATGGTACATTCTAGACAACTATTAAGCCTAAAATTATGTTACAGTGTAAAGATGATGGATACCGGTAAATCTAAACCATAAGTCACGAAAATCATGAAACCAAAGGACATACAAAATCAGCGAAAATGAAAACCAAATAGAAAACAACGAAAAATGTCTACTTGAACAGCATATGTGAACCCCCTTGATGGAGTGAGATCAAGTGGCGGGGGAGAGTAAGCAGCTCCTAGTTGCTAGCAACACCTATCACTTATACCTAGTAGAAAGAGTCAAATCGTGTGAATCCCATATATATTAATATATGGAGAAGTCAAAGTAGATATCCTTCTAGTATAGAAGGTGTCAAATCTGTGTTAAATGATCGGAATCGGTCTCAGTTCAGAATATCATTTAAAAATCTGGATAACGAGATATATTGTGTAATAAGAGTCTCGTAACGACCATAGAACTTCCTCAGTGACGTTGTTAGTCTTGCAGATATAATTGGTTGATTAGCTTATCTGAAAGTCGCTTAGCCCTCAGAACAAAGTCATTGTAATTTGAACATGCTCTGAAATAACGTATTAACTTAGATATGAATACTCCGTATGCGGGCGATGATGGAATGTTGCTATTTATGAAAGGAAAGTTTATGATAGCGAAATTGAAATCGTACGTTTGTCATAGAGTGAGGTGTTCAATTGACTACAATGTCGAAAGACAACATAATATCTAAATACGAAGTAGAATTACTACTCTCTGTGGTTTCATTGACCTCTAGTTCACTTTGATAGGTATTCCACGAATGAAGGATTATTAATTGGAAGCAAGTCATCTGTATATCTGTAAGTGAAATTGAAGCCAAGAGCCAATTGTTTCTTACCTTGCGAAAGCAAAGACTGAATGAATTCAGCTTTCAATTAATAATCCTTCATTCGCGGATTACCTTAGCATCATCTATCCAAGTGAATTGGAGGTCAAAGAAACCACAGAAACTAGTAATTCTACTTCGTATTTAGATATTATGTTGTCTTTCGACATTAATGGTCAATTGAACACCTCACTCTATGACAAACGTGACGATTTCAATTTCGCTATCACAAACTTTCCTTTCATAAGTAGCAACATTCCATCATCGCCCGCATACGGCGTATTCATATCTCAGTTAATACGTTATTCCAGAGCATGTTCAAATTACAATGACTTTGTTCTGAGGGCTAGGCGACTTTCAGTTAAGCTGCTCAACCAGGGTTATATATGTGCTAGACTAGCATCGTCACTGAGGAAGTTCTACGGTCGTTACGAGACTCTTATTACTCCATATGATATCTCGTTATCCAGACTTTTAAATGATATTCTGGACTGAGACCGATTCCGATCACTTTACACAGATTTGACACCTTCTATAATAGAAGGTTACCTACTTCGACTTCTCCATATATAAATACATATGGAATTCACACGATTTGACTCTTTCTACGGGGTATATGTGACGGGTGTTGCTAGCAAGCAGGAGATGCTCACTCTCCCCGGGCACCTGATCTCACTCCATCAAGGGGGTTCACATATGCTCTTCAAGTAGACATATTTTGTTATTTTCCATTTGTTTTTCATTTTCACTAATTTTGTATGTCCTATGGTTTCATGATTTTTGGACTTGTGGTTTGGATTTATCCATCATCTTTACATTGGTATGAGTAAAGGAAGACTAGCTAACACAAAGACTAGATAACACAGACTAGATCACACAAATCAGCAATTTTTAAGAGTATTTCGAACATTGCGGAAGAAAGCATAAAAACATTTGACTGGTTCGTATGAAAAAAGTCATCACAGACCAGACTTTACAGACCATAAAGACATAAAAAGACATCACAAAATATCCAATTGTAATGCAATTGAGACACCGATTTAAGTACCGAAGGGTAAACCATATTTCATAGTCCATGGAATAAAGGGGACAATATCGTGTTAAGTATCATATTCAGACAAATGCGAACCCCAATAAAATCGAGACGAGACCAGGTGCCCGGGAGGAGTAAGCGTCCCCTGGTTGCATGCAACAACCTTTCAAATCGAGGAGGTAAATACATAAATATGTACGCATCAATATACGAAGGAGACAGGAACACGAAGTCAAATTTCCCATTCAAGGCAAGAAATGCTGCCTGCCTGAAATTCCGGTGTCGGAAACGCAATAACAAATATCTGTATATACATGTATACACGTATTATGTCAAAACAAGTATAGTCAAAAAGTTAAGATGGTTATTTGGTATGGTCAGATTCCAAAATATCGGTTAACATTCTTGAAAGAGGAATCTGAAACCGCACTAGATCCCTGTAACGACCATAGAACTTCCTCAGTGACAATTTCAAACGTTCCTCAATATATCCTTGTGAGAGTAGTTTCGTAGCAAGAAGCCTCGCTCTCAGGACGAAATTTTCGTATTTAGAGCATGCCCTGGCATAGCGTATAAGTTGTGAAATGAAGACGTCATATGCGGGAAAGGAAGGTATGTTGCTACTCAGAAAAGGGAAGTGGGAAGGTGGGCCCGTAAACCGGTTAACCACACGATTTGTTTGGCTTTTGTGAAATTAAATGACCGTCCTAAGTCGGTATTGTAATTTCACTAAAATCCAATATTTTTGTAATGTGTTATATGTGCAAGTATATTATTTATATTCGTGTATTGTATAGCTCCATGGTGACTTCTGCCACATAACTGAGCCAGTAACTTTTTTCTTTGGTAATAATGAAATTGAAATCGTCACTTTTATTATAGAGAGACGTTACTAATGAACCATCGTCAATAATTGATAGCAGTATATCGAGGTATGAAGCAGACGATGCGCTCTCTGTAGTATGAGAGTTACGTGAGCAACATGAGTTACTCAATTGGTGGAGAAATGAATGTGATATAAATGCTCATCTAAAATGGTTGTATGTTCAAACATCTCTGTCTGCTATTTTCTCTATTTATAGAACCATCGATAATAAGGATGCAAGATATTTCACTTATAGATATCTTTAATATCATAATAGTAAACTGAACTGGAAATATTGATTTATTTGGTTTTATTCATCTAAAAATGGTTTTTCTGTACAAAAACTTAATCTTTTTTCCGAATTGATTGTTTGATTATTGCTTTCCGTCACTCCACGATTATTTTACTATATGGTAACGGCATCTACCTGATACATTGCATAGAATTTTATATCTTTGCCTATGGACCCATCAGAAGCAGTGAGGGATCTTTAACGTACCACGTAACACTGCACCTCGGTCTTTACTGTCTTATCCGAAAGACGGAACACCGATGTGTCCATGGTGGGAGTCGAACACGGGACCTCCGATCACGAGCCGAACGCCTCATCCACTGAGCCACACCGGCTTCCCAAATTAAAGAACCGATCGAATATATTTCAGTTGTATCTATATTAGTGATAGTAGACCCTACTGAAAAAAAAGTGTATATATTTCCTCTTTGTCAAAACAAAATAAATCTTTCCCACGTAGTTTTTCGTATGTGAATTAAGAATAGCATTGTTTTTGTGTACAAAATTAACTTACATTTTCGGTTTATAATCACATATAAATCCTTTAGATTAAAAGCAATGGGCAATATGAGACATTTCCTGTGATACATGTGCAATATTTACCCTAGAAAAGTCAATTTTGAAAAATTAAGGCCCTTTTGTTAAATGTTTGACCCGTGGTGATTCAAATTATTATTATTATCATTATCATTATTACTATTATTATTACTTTAAGAAGACATGCAGTAGGTACATACCTTGAGTATAATGGACACATTAAAGAAGAGGACGAGAAGAATTGATATAATTCCCTCTACTGCAATGAATCCTATGTAGCCTCTGTGTGATGTGCCGCCATTGGAAATGGTGAAATCGAAGGCGCAAATTTTGTTTTCATAGTAGTACAGATATGGGGCTGAAATGCTGAAAAATGGCGAAGAAAACTGAACAAAAGTAAGGATACAAGTGATAATAAATCCAACGATGACACGATTAGTTTTGATATAGGTCTTATAGTACATTGGCTTATATAATGCCAAGTATCTACAGGCACTCATCTGAATGACGACGAAAGCTGACCACATAGTCATAGAAGTCGCGATCCAACCGAGGACAGAACAGGCCCATCCGGATAAAAACGTACCACATGATACCCATCCTAAAATCCACATTATTATGAAAATGAAACTAGTGATCATATCGTTAAAGGAAAGCGTTAGCACTGTCAAACGTCCTACATCGGCACATTTCAATTTTATTTTCCTTAGAATAAAAAGAGAAACTGCATTCATGATGAAAGTCAAACACAATAGTAGCGGTAATTCGGCCTTGTCCAGTTCTAGACTACAGTTTTCTGACACAGCTACAGTACTGGTTATGTTGGAGCTCATGATATCGGTAAGGTACGAATTGTGTCGGTGAATACTTCTGATGGGGAGTCTAATATTTCTTAAGTTATCTATTACACGATCAATATGATAATTATTCAAATGATATATCTAGAGCATCTAGACTTTAAAACAAACTACCAGCAAATATTGAGAGCGATATAAAAGCTTTATAATGGTAAAAGTATAAATGGCCTTTAACATTGTATAAATATGGGATAATTGAACATTTATGAAAGGAATTATGGAATATTTGCATGTTACACGGTATTATGATCTTCGTAGCCCATAAAAGTCTGAAAGTAGCGGTTTCTTTTTATTTATGCTGAGAATGTCCAGGAACAATGGTGGTTGTTCTGATATGGATTATGCTGACAATGTCCAGGAACAATGGTGGTTGTTCTGATATGTATTATGCTGACAATATCCAAGAACAATGGTGGTTGTTCTGATATGTATTATGCTGACAATGTCCACGAACAATGGTGGTTGTTCTGATATGTATTATACTGACAATGTTCAGGAACAATGGTGGTTGTTCTGATATGTATTATGCTGACAATGTTCAGGAACAATGGTGGTTGTTCTGATATGTATTATGCTAACAATGTCAAGGAACAATGGTGGTTGTTCTGATGTGTATCATGCTGACAATGTCCACGAATAATAGTGGTTGTTCTGATATGTATTATGCTGACAATGTCCAGGAACAATGGCGGTTGTTCTGATGTGTATCATGCTGACAATATCCAGGAACAATGGTGGTTGTTCTGATATGGATTATGCTGACAATGTCCAGGAACAATGGCGGTTGTTCTGATATGTATTATGCTGACAATTTCCAGGAACAATGGTGGTTGTTCTGATATGGATTATGCTTACAATGTCCATGAACAATAGTGGTTGTTCTGATATGTATTATGCTAACAATGTCAAGGAACAACGGTGGTTGTTCTGATGTGTATCATGCTGACAATGTCCACGAATAATAGTGGTTGTTCTGATATGTATTATGCTGACAATGTTCAGGAACATTGGTGGTTGTTCTGATATGTATTATGCTGACAATGTTCAGGAACAATGGTGGTTGTTCTGACATGTATTATGCTGACAATGTCCAGGAACAATGGTGGTTGTTGTGATGTGTATCATGCTGACAATGTCCAGGAACAATGGCGGTTGTTCTGATGTGGATTATGCTGACAATGTCCAGGAACAATAGTGGTTGTTCTGATATGTATTATGCTAACAATGTCAAGGAACAATGGTGGTTGTTCTGACATGTATTATGCTGACAATGTCCAGGAACAATGGTGGTTGTTCTGATGTGTATCATGCTGACAATATCCAAGAACAATGGTGGTTGTTCTGATATGGATTATGCTGACAATGTCCAGGAACAATGGTGGTTGTTCTGATATGTATTATGCTGACAATGTTCAGGAACAATGGTGGTTGTTCTGATATGTATTATGCTGACAATGTCCAGGAACAATGGTGGTTGTTCTGATGTGTATTATGCTGACAATATCCAGGAACAATGGTGGTTGTTCTGATATGGATTATGCTGACAATGTCCAGGAACAATGGCAGTTGTTCTGATATGTATTATGCTGACAATGTCCAGGAACAATGGTGGTTGTTCTGATGTGTATTATGCTGACAATATCCAGGAACAATGGTGGTTGTTCTGATATGGATTATGCTGACAATGTCCAGGAACAATGGCAGTTGTTCTGATATGTATTATGCTGACAATGTCAAGGAACAATGGTGGTTGTTCTGATGTGTATCATGCTGACAATTTCCAGGAACAATGGTGGTTGTTCTGATATGGATTATGCTTACAATGTCCATGAACAATAGTGGTTGTTCTGATATGTATTATGCTGACAATGTCCAGGAACAATGGTGGTTGTTCTGATGTGTATCATGCTGACAATATCCAGGAACAATGGCGGTTGTTCTGATATGGATTATGCTGACAATGTCCAGGAACAATGGTGGTTGTTCTGATATGTATTATGCTGACAATGTTCAGGAACAATGGTGGTTGTTCTGATATGTATTATGCTGACAATGTCCAGGAACAATGGTGGTTGTTCTGATATGTATTATGCTGACAATGTCCAGGAACAATGGTGGTTGTTCTGATGTGGATTATGCTGACAATGTCCAGGAACAATGGTGGTTGTTCTGATATGTATTATGCTGACAATGTCCAGGAACAATGGTGGTTGTTCTGATGTGTATCATGCTGACAATATCCAGGAACAATGGTGGTTGTTCTGATATGGATTATGCTGACAATGTCCAGGAACAATGGCAGTTGTTCTGATATGTATTATGCTGACAATGTCAAGGAACAATGGTGGTTGTTCTGATGTGTATCATGCTGACAATTTCAAGGAACAATGGTGGTTGTTCTGATATGGATTATGCTTACAATGTCCATGAACAATAGTGGTTGTTCTGATATGTATTATGCTGACAATGTCCAGGAACAATGGTGGTTGTTCTGTTATGTATTATGCTGACAATGTCCAGGAACAATGGCGGTTGTTCTGTTATGTATTATGTTGACAATGTCCAGGAACAATTGATGGATTGATTGATTTTTGTTTAACGTCACACCACGAATATTTCACGTATATGGTGACGGCATCTGCCTGATGCAGGGCTTACCAATTTTGACCTTTGCAACGGACCCACCCGAAGCTGTGAGGGATCTTTAACGTGCCATGCATACCACGACACGGGGCCTCAGTTTTTACTGTCTCATCTGAAAGACAGGACACCGGCATGACCAGAGCGGGAATCGAACCCCCGCCTCCCGATCAGGAGTCCAGCGCGATACCACTAGGCCACGCCGGCTTTTCACGAACAATGGTGATTGGTCTGTTATGGATTATGCTGACAATGTCCACGAACAATGGCGGTTGGTCTGATATGGATTATGCTGACAATGTCCACGAACAATGGCGGTTGTTCTGATATGTATTATGCCGACAATATCTAAGAACAATGGTGGTTGTTCTGATATGGATTATGCTGACAATGTCCAGGAACAATGGTGGTTGTTCTGTTATATATTATGCTGACAATGTCCAGGAACAATGGTGGTTGTTCTGTTATGTATTATGCTGACAATGTCCAGGAACAATTGATGGATTGATTGATTTTTGTTTAACGTCACACCACGAATATTTCACGTATATGGTGACGGCATCTGCCTGATGCAGGGCTTACCAATTTTGACCTTTGCAACGGACCCACCCGAAGCAGTGAGGGATCTTTAAAGTGCCATGCATACCACGACACGGGGCCTCAGTTTTTACTGTCTCATCTGAAAGACAGGACACCAGCAAAAGTGACAAAAGTTTGTAAATTATTCTAAAGTTCTGCACAGTTGTCCTTAGATTGGTTCTTTGATTCTAACACTTATGTCAGTTTGGTTGTTAGTTTGGTCCTCAAATATTGATTTTTTTTTAATTTTAATGGTTGAGGCACTGAACGTCACTGACTATTAAAATGAGCAAATGTTGCACTAGATTACACACATAAGTATATTTGGATATTATTAATTAGATACCCCTCTCAATAGCAGACTGTTTAATCACACATTTGTTTGTCAAACGCATTTCCTTTGTATCCCACATCAGTATCTTCAGATATAAAGTTAGCTATGGATGAAAGTAGTGTTATATACTTCACTAAAGCACTCACAATGCCACCCACCATGGTCATTCATGGGTCCCTGGAAATCAAAAGTGAAACTAGATGAAGAGATGTTGCTGCTGTCTCTGTTTGACTGATGGCATCCGCTATAAACGCCTAAACATATTATACATACAAAATTTGTTTATATATTTGTCAATATATTTACACAGATGTATGCCAAGATAAATAATCGATAAATCTTTGAATTCAACTGAATTAAATGCAACAAAAAGATGTTGTAACAGTAATGTAAAATCCAAGAGGATTTATAGGATTGTCAGTGTCATGAGATTTGAAATAAGAATTTACGGAACAAATTACAACGAATATGTACAACGAATGTATGAAATCGTCACTGATATAATTCTATGGTCGATATAAATACATTGTTTGACACTATGAAGTTCCCCCTACCAGCATATTACGTGGTATTCAAAAACAGGCCATACACAATGATGTCCTTTTAGCAATCTTACTAATTACCTATATAAATTTACCACCAAACACGAAAGGTTTCTATGGAACATTTGCAATTGGTATATCATACCAGCAGGAGATACTCACTCCTTCCGGACTCCTGGTCTGGACTGAAACAATCACTATCGAATTTGCAGTGATTTTAACTGCATTTTGAATACTGAACAACGCTTAGCAGTTTTTCGATACTTTTAATTATGGTAACGTTATATACTTTAAATATTTAATTGATGGACACGTGATGATGGACACGTGATGGACACGTGATGTGGTTAACATTTGTCCCGGCGAATGTCGCACATAAGTGTATATGCAATAAGTGTATATGCAATACAGTTCATTCATTTCCAATATTTTCACCGACACTGTAATCAATTAACACCTCAAGCCACCGCAATCCTTTTTGTCGGTGGATGCTTAAAATTAAGTGCCAGCCTCTGCACTTATACTATCGTGTAGAATTTTTTTATAAATCGCCAATCTATATTATTAAACATGTTATATGTCGTTCTCGACATAGATCTTTCCACCACCGACTTGAGCTCGACAGTGACGTGAATCATTCAGGGGGGTTAAATCTTACAATAAAAATTGCACTAAACAGAAACTAAATGATGCTGTTTGAGTATTTACTATTCATGGACTTTCGATTTATCTAAAAATGTAATCAATAAAAATAAACAATTCGACTAAGTTTCTATTCAATACTTTAAGTGAAATTTAAAAGAATATATCAGTAGTCTTAGATAAAAGCAATGGATTGACTGTATTTTATTTCATAATTTTCTTTCTCTATTGAACTTTCATGCATCAGTTTTTATCTATTTATTATTTATTAATTGATTTCTTTTATTTATTTATTTTACAATAAGTCGGATTTGAAAATTCAAGAGTACCACTGGATGTCCGATGTTCAAAGTCGAGTTAAACACTGCAAAGTCGCCAATGCTGGTTTCAGCAACAGCAATTACGAATCACAAATCGGATGAGACCAGGAGTCCGAAAGGGATGAGCGTTTCTTGCTAGAATTTTTCCATTGGAGCATGTGTTCGGTGGTAAATTTATGTAGGTAATTTGTCAGATTGAACATACCTGTACATGATCGTGTTCCAGAAAATCATATACTATTCCGGAAAGGAGAAATTCATGCTATCAAACAATATGCTTGTGTCGACCACAGAACCTCCTCAGTGATGATTTCATGCGTTCGATTTCGCAGCCTTATGTTACTAGCTTATGTTAATAGCTTCTATTATTTTAGTAGTTTGATCATTTCTGGAGTGAGATTTCTCTTCGAATTTTCAAGAATATTTCATTCGCCAAAACAAATTGATGATAGCAATATTAAACGTGGTATTACAGTACTTAAAAATATGGTCTTTAACTGATTTACATGTTAGGAAATGCTTGAATGCAGGATTTTGTGTCAAGTTCCCCAGGGCTTCTTAGACTCGAGCTTACTAGAGGTATTTGGGGGGGGGGGGTGTTTTGTTTTTGTTTTGTTTTGTTTTTTATTTTTATTTATTTATTTTTATTTTTCCCAATGAAAATTATGTCTGTGTTATACATAGAGGAATTTAGAAGAAATGAGGCAACGTTGAATTTTGACTAATTACATTGTGTTGTCCCTAGAGTCCCATCATATGATATCTGTATTTCTCAGAAAGAAAGAAATTCATACCTTGATTTCACGTCAGACGCAAAAATAATAATCTTGCTCGGATTCTTTGTGAAAATCATTTGGTTCATATGAAAATTCCAGTGTCCTCCCCTGGACAATCGTAATCGACAATAAGAGTACCATTCAATTTCTATTATTATAAAAGTACCATTCAATGTCATATTTTGTATCAGGGCGTATATACGTGTATAAGTTTAATAGTGCACTATATTTATCTGAATCGTATTTACTGGAGTATCTAGGACTCCACTTCTTAAATTACCCGCTAGGTTTTATCCCAAAGTAATCAAGATTACAAAATATATCCGGAAGGTTTGGCTATTTCTTGACAGAGTAATATGCCAATTGTAAACATCGACAAACACATTTTGCAGTATTTTAGACTGTACGTTTTGTGTATAATATTGTGATCTTGTGATCTGATACACTGTACCGCCATTCAACGGGATTCTGCAAAGATGCTACCATAGAGCACCTTCAAGTAGGAACTTATAACAGGAGATAAGACATACAACTGTATTGTGTTATGAAATAAGACATACAACTGTACTGTGTTATGAAATAAGACATACAACTGTATTGTGTTATGAAATAAGACATACAACTGTATTGTGTTATGAAATAAGACAAACAACTGTACTGTGTTATGAAGTTATTTATAATATACGACCACTAAATATTGATAAAACCTTCTGCAAAAGTTATAAGGAAGAACTCAACATTGAAAAGGTTAGTTATCTTGTAAATTTTTTCAAATAGGAAATAGCCAGATTTTCTCCTATATGGTGATATATATTGTACAGGTTTCCCTGTTACTCCCAGTAAACCCACTTCCCTACGATGACAGGAACATTCCTATTGCAAATTATTATCTTTCACCTGAAGTTCTATGACTTGCTGTTTATATGCAGAATATTACAGTTTCCTGCTCAAAAATATAAACGGCATCTTCGATTTATTTATTGATACTTGTTCTATGATCATGCAGTACATGAATATGGAGTTAATACGGACTCCCATTGTAGTTTCGCTTGTAAGCAGGGTGTTATGTAAGTTGCAATGGGTAAAACATAAAATTCACAGATTTCATGCCAAACCCTTGTCTGAAATGAAATACTGGTGTCATTGTTAGCATATTTAATGTGTTGGATAAGGAGTGTAATTTTAATTATAATGGAGTAAACTCCTATTACCTTGTTTACCGTGGCCCTGCAGGTTCCATTATTGCAGTATTTCTATCATTAGTCCGATATACCAATACCATGCGCATCTTTTCCTTAATGAACATTGTATATTCTGTTTCTGTATATTAAAAACAAGAGAGAGAGAGAGAGACAGACATTTGTATGACAGAGACCTACGTACATAGGTAAAAGATGAAGACTTTAACATAACGACGTCATTATAATAATTGAATATACACGGGCGGTAATTCCAACGCAGGACGGTCAATGCAAGAGACAAGTCCCTAAAGTGATATGGTTCAACGGTTTAACGATTCAACAAAGAGAGTTCAGTCAAGGTGACTCTCACTTTAAAATCTATTGGGTTTTTTTTTTATTATTATTATACAGAGTTATTTCCCATTTGAGCAGGTATCTGCCGTCAAACCACCGTAACCTAACATAATTTCTATATAATTTCTCGTAATTTTACCCGGTGTCCGTAGAACTAGTTGACGTCACAATGATATGTCGTAAAATATCTGCCAAAATGGGAAGTAACTTTATGATGAAAAGATCCAATGTAACCTTCCATTTAGAGAGCAATGACCAACAGGCAACTGAATTAAGAAATCACAAAAATAGAAAAATCTAGGAGTATAATATATAAAGTTTCTTTAGTTTATGTCAAAGAATACGAAAGTCTCTGATGCAGTGCCACTGTTACAATATCATAATAGAAGTCCGGACCCTTGAGAATTAGGTGCCTGTCAAACGTGTTGGGATTCGAAGGTTTTCTTTCCAATCTTTTCGACCTTCAGTGTTTTAATGATACGTATTTATGCAGTACATTCTTGCGATTTATGTTCTTGATCTATCTTCAGATATTATTTCTAAGAAAAATCGATTTTCTCTTGTGTGTGTGAATCGGTGTGTTTTGAATCAAGTAGTGTTCTCTATCTTAATGAACACGTATTATGCCCACTCAAATAGATTTCTGTTTGTTGTAGGTTTCTTGCCACGAAACTACTCTCACAAGGATATATTGAAAAACGTTTGAAATTGTCACTGAGGAAGTTCTATGGTCGATATAGGGACCTAGTACAATTTCAAATTCCTCTTTCAAGAATGTTAACCGATATTTTGGGACCTGACCCTACAAACTAACCATCTTAATTTTTTTTTACTATACTTGATTTGACCAAATACGTATATATACAGGCATTTGTTCTCGTGCATTTCTCGTTCGAACGAGATAAAAAAAAAATTTCTTCTTTAAAATGGCACGAAAACGGCTTCGTACCTTCATGTGTTCATGCGTGTATATTCATGTATTTACTTCCTAGACTTGAAAAGTTGTTGCAGGACTTTTACGACGGGTGTTTTATGCAACCAGGGGACGCTTACTCCTCCCGGGCACCTGGTCTCACCTCGATTTTATTGGGGTTCACATTTTTCTGCATATGATACTATACACGATATTGTCCTTTTATTCCATGGGCTATGAGATATGGTTAATCTTTCGGTACTTCTTCGTTTTTTACTTGTAGCGACTAAAATTAGTTGGATACGAGTTGAAACCAAAACATAACAATAAAGAGCTTATAAACACCGTAATATTTCTCTGTCTCCTGAGTCAACAAAATAAGTACAGTTGGTATCTAGGACTTTATGTGTTCCGCATGACATCCGGACAATGATTTCTTTATACCCGGCAGTTTTGGCTGCGGAATGGGTATTATGCATATAAGGATCAAATGGGTTCTTGTCATAGTATCTATCCATCCATCGATGAAGTGTTCCAGGTACTCTATGTAACTGTTTTTTGGCCGGATCAGCCAAAATAGACATCAGAAGGGTATCTTCTTTGACAAACTTCTTCAAACCAGCTGAATAGATCGACGAATCGAATGAATCAGATTGACCTTAACAGGTGTCCTGCAGAGTAGTTATTGTTTTTATTCATAATGAAATCAGTATGTTATAATCTTTTGGTGTCTTTTCGGTACATTTAAAGAAAAATCTCATATATTTTCTCATTGTAAAATTGACAATTTTGCATTGATGTTGAATGTTTCGCCTGAATTTTGGAAAACTATTGTTCATGTAAAGAATTTGAATAATAAAATGATTTTATGGAATTTTTACGATGAAAAAGTGAAAAGTGTTGCAGTATTTGTATGATAAGATAATAACTGAAACCGAGTCAATAGTCAAGATTTCCTTAAACCAAAGTGCATAAAAATCAGCAAAAACAAATAGAAAACAAAGAGTATCCATTTACTGGCATATGAAAACTCGAAAAAAGGAGTGAGATTGGGGAGTTAAGCGCCCACTGCTTTGTAGCAAACTCTCGTCCATTATGTCCAGTAGAAATCGCCTAAAATAAGTAAATTCTATATTTGTATACCTATCTCTGTAAATCTAGTATAATAAGTCTAAAACTGAATACTTTTCAACCTGATTGAGATAGACTATATTAGATACTCTATTATGTTAACATACATCAATAATATTCACGTCACTGGAAGTCAAAACGATAATCACTGAATTGTGATTATAAAAACTTGCTTCTCGCATCGTTAAGTCGAGTGGTAATGAATGAGACAATGCACATCTGATCAATACTGTAGATGTTTTCGTAAGGCGATGTGGAGGTGTTGATGCAGAACAAGAACGAAATAAGACATCTGCATCAGAATATTTATATATTGGCATACATTTTGTGTTCAGATTTACGATAAGCGGTACTATATCATATTCTGGATATCGTCGCCCTAGAACCGTACTGTTCTACTGCCAAATTTTTAATTTAAGTTTTGAACAGTTGTTCCCTTTCTATGTATTGATAACATGCATAAGGCGTAAAAAATTGTATTATTACATATAATCAGGTTTCTGTAATTTAGAAGTTTTTCCGTAGTAGATATAGTAATTTTTTTCAAAATGTTCTGAATTTTGATTGAAGTCATAATGTTCTATATTCATTTTGACGCTACAAATGTTGGTTGGTTGACTGGTATTTTACGTCCCTTTCAACAATTTTTCAGTTATATGGCGACATGGAAGCATGAGGTTACCAACCTCTTAAACATAGTGGAGCAACCTGGAAATCGATTGACCAATGAGAAGAGAAAGAAATATCAAAACTTAGGTTAATCAAAAGTCCAAAAGATTACAGTAACACGATACCTTCTTCGTAGAAATACAAAATAGTTTACTCGACACAAATTTTTCAAGTAATGTATTTAAAATTGCTGTTTGATAATTATTTACAGTTAAAGAACGGTAACTCTTGCATATTGACAAGCGCAGTAAATCCTATGACATTATAGGTGTTTAATCTATACAAACTTCCTAAATGTACGACAGCCACCCGTATCAAGAGATCACTGGTATGTTTATGTTGTTGACTTCTGTTCTTCCAATCTGTTTTAAGATGCCCATTTGTTTCCTATTCTGAATATGCTCATTTAGTCTTTATGCCCATTTAAGACATCTCAAAGTAAATTATGAGGGGATTAAATTGGGAAGGTGGAAATCATTTCAGTGCCTATGTTTTATCATGTGTCTTTACACTCCTTTCAATGACCTATATGATATTCTTCTTGGTAGCGATTAATGACTATAAGAATTTTGTGGACTTTCTTTAAGTATAGTTTTGAAATAAAACTATTTATACTTAAAACTTCATAGCTTTGAAAAGGCAGATGACTCTGTAATTTCGCCAGATACGAAAGTGACGTAGATGAACAATACATATCAATATTAACAGAAATACTGACCCTTATAATCACACTTATTTGCCTTGAAGATATAGAAATTCAATAGCAATTTGAGAATTCAACACAAGAATTTATTCACTGAGTCATATATTTGTATTTAGGCATCAAACATATATCACATCTGATAGTTCTGATGAAGGTACCTTTCTTACGAATCGTACTTCTTTAGAACCCAATTACCCGTGTTTCATATCAGGTAAATAAATTCTTCAATTGTCAGACTTTTCAAAAATTGGGAATAAATGATATCACTTACCTTGCTACCCCAACATTCTCTGAATGATATCACTTACCCTGCTACCTCAATATACTCTGAATGATATCACTTACCCTGCTACCCCAACATCTTCTGAATGATATCATTTACCCTGCTACCCAGACATACTCTGAACGATATCACTAACCCTGCTACCCCAATATACTCTGAATGATATCACTTACTCTGCTATCCCAACATCTTCTGAATGATATCATTTACCTTGCTACCCCAACATCCTCTGAATGATATAACTTACCCTGCTACCCCAACATCCTCTGAATGATATAACTTACCCTGCTACTCCAACATCCTCTGAATGATATCATTTACCCTGCTACCCCAACATTCTCTGAATGATATCACTTACCCTGCTACCCCAACATCCTCTGAATGATATCACTTACCCTGCTACCCCAACATCCTCTGAATGATATCACTTACCTTGTTACCCCAACATCCTCTGAATGATATCACTTACCCTGCTACCCCAACATCCTCTGAATGATATCACTTACCCTGCTACCCCAACATCCTCTGAATGATATTACTTACCCTGCTACCCCAACATCCTCTGAATGATATCACTTACCCTGCTACCCCAACATCCTCTGAATGATATCACTTACCTTGTTACCCCAACATCCTCTGAATGATATCACTAACCCTGCTACTCTGAATGTTTTGCTACAGGACACTAGCACTGCAATGAATAGCACTCGCTGGATGAAATAAGTAGGAAGGGATAACATTGTATAATCCCAGTACGGAGGATTACCGGTGTATGACCACAGTATGGAGGATTACCGGTGTATGACCACAGTAGGGAGGATTACCGGTGTATGATCCAAGAGGGGAGGATTCCCGGTGTATGATCCAAGAGGGGAGAATTACCGGTGTATGACCCAAGAGGGGAGGATTACCGGTGTATAACCCAAGATTGGTTGGTTGGTTGATTGGCGTTTTACGTCGCTTTCAACAATATTTCAGTTGTATCGCGACATGGAAGCAGGAGGTTACCAACCTCTTAAACATAGTGGCGCAACCCGGGAATCGAACCCAGATCGTCGGCGCTGCAAGCCAAGCGCTTAACCACTATACCAAGCCTGCCCCCTATAACCCAAGAGGAGAGGATTACCGGTGTATGATCCAAATAGGGAAGTTAACCAGTATATGATCCGAGGAACTCCCCCTACACTCTGCAATGAATACCTCCTGGTAAATGCACGTAGGTAGGATCACCAGAGTCTGGTCCATGGTATTTCTTCTTTACTGCAATAGTATATACCTCCTGGATAAGACAAGTGGAGAGGATCACCAATTTGTGTTCCATGTTATTTCTCCTAC
This sequence comes from Pteria penguin, assembly GCA_035048485.1. Taxonomy (NCBI): domain Eukaryota; kingdom Metazoa; phylum Mollusca; class Bivalvia; order Pterioida; family Pteriidae; genus Pteria; species Pteria penguin. Next base: position 4,466,402 of record CM068591.1, on the reverse strand, counting down.
ACTGCAATAATAGATACTTCCTAGTTAAGATATGTATAGAGGATCACCTGTGTGTGATTCCGGGTATTTCTCCTACACTGCAATGATAGATACTTCCTGGTTAAGGCAAGTAGGGAGGATCACCAATATGTGACCCAGGGTACTTCTTCTACACTGCAATGATATTTACATGTACTCTCTGGTTAAGACAAATAGGAAGGATCAGCAGTGTGTGATCCATGGTACTTCTACATTGCAATGATAGATACTTCCTGGTTAAGGCAAGTAAGGAGGATCTCCAGTATGTGATCCATGGTACTTCTTCACTGCAGTGATAGATACTTCCTAGTTAGGACATATAGGAAGGATCACCAGTATGCCATCCATGGTACTCCTAATATACTGCAATGACAATTACTTCTTGGTTAAGGCATGTAGGGAGGATCACCAGTATGTATCCCAAGGTACTCCTCCTACACTGTAATGATAAATACTTCCTAGTTAAGGGATGTAGGGAGGATTACAAGCGTGTGATCCAAGGCACTCCTCTTACACTGCAGTAATAATTATTTCCTGGTTAAGACATGTAGGAAGGATCACCAGTGTGTGATCCAAGGTACTCGTCCTACACTACAATGATAATTACTTCCTGGTTAAGGCAAATCGGGAAGATAACCAGTGTGTGGCCCAAAGCCATAGCACTCACAAGACAAGAAAATATGCCATAAATACATGTAACTTGTCAATCGTAATGCAAACTTAATATGCAATTGATAGGCAAAAAGACAGTTGCTTAACTAGATGGTATACCATGCTATATGTATTAACGTTTAAATATGAATATGAATATATCTGTAAAAAGTTATTTTTTCTGTTCCTATGTTTAATGTAACTAAATGATAGATATTTTACGTTGCACAATGTAGAGGGATATATCAATATTAACTAATGAATATGTAAATCCTAGTCCAGTGTCCCCTCGACACCAACTCGTATGTTAGACCCTGCATGGACACTTAACAATTCAATGTTGTCAATCTTATGATAGAACAAACCAATCAAATAATTCGTTCCAAAAAGATATAATTCATTTTTTCCGCCATTGATTATGCCGTCATAAGTTACGTCACTTGTACCAATAATCCTTGTGGCCTACTGTGACTGCCATAAAAACACGACTTTCTCCTGCGTAAAGTATGAAATATGAAGGGGTTGTACTGCGTTCAACTCTGAGGTTCCGTCTCATTAGGGTTGACGAGAGAGGTAAACCCCTACTAATTCCAACTCTTTCATGTATTATAAGGTTTATTAATGTAGACAAATTAAATTCTTTATCTGTTTTCGTTCCCTCGGGCTTTAATCATTAGGGAATGAAAGAGAGCTCGCTTGTATCCCGTCGAGGGATAAATTATCCCCCATCAAACACCGGCAGGCCAGACAATGGTAGGGATGTCGGATTAGTTCTTGGTAGTAGCTCTTTACAGAAGAACACAATCGCGGTAAAGATCAAAGAGAATTCTATCCAGGTATGTCGAATGAGCTATCATACGAGCGCTGATCACAGTTTCAGACATAATTTGAAATATGTGTGACGGCGATACCCATCGTGGTATCTCCTATTAATATGCATATTAGAAGATTATTTATAAAAGTAAAGGTAAAGGAGTTTTATCTATAGAATTCTGTATATACAATTTCTCATGCAAGGATTAAACGTATCTCGGAATGCTAATTTCATGACAATGTTTTAAAACAAGAACAGTCAAACTTGGTGATTGCTTGATACAGGTGGTCTTTTAAAGCAGGTTGGACTGACTGTACACAACGGCACTTATGTTTTGAGTGTTTCAGTTTTTAATATAATGAATGTGATTGTCTGTCTACGGTAGAGAATTTCGATAGGTTACGTACGATTACCTGACTCTTATTTTGATTGTTCTACTCACTCCAGGATTATTTCACATTTATGGTGACGGCATCTGCCTGATACATTGCATAGATATTTATAATACATTTTGCAACGAATCCACACGAAGCAGGGACACGGGACCTCGGATTTCACTGTGTCATGTAATAGACAGGGAACCGCTGTGTCCACGGCGGAAGTCGAACTCGGTACTTCTCTGTCAAGAACCGAGCATCACATCCACTGAGCTTACCAGTTCCCTCGAAATTTGATGAACTATGCAAGACTAGGTGTGCGCTTAATGTCAGTAGCGATTTACGGCGCTACGTACGGATTTTTCTACTAACGGTCAATTTTGGGTTTGAAGAAATTCAAAACGAAGCAGACATCAAAATGGCGGAAGCCTGACAGTAGCAAGAACTCGTTTAAGGCGTTTCCTGTTAAAAGCTTCCAAACCAGAACGTATCTGTAGTGCTTTTTTCACATTAAGCTAAGAATGATGGTGTTCTTCAGAACAACAAGAAAGATTTTCTTGAAACTTGGCTGAAATTAAGTACTCAAGATTTCAGCCAGATCCGTTAAAAAGTGACCGGTGAGGTCCAAGGAGACTGCCCTCTTCCATCAAACTTTGTCTCGTGACTGGCTTGTGATTAGACATGGCTGTAAACCGTGAGTTGTAATGGCGTCACGAGAGGCGATGTTGTTTTGATTCCATTCCGAAATAAATATTTTTCAACTTCATCATTTCTGCCCATTTTCTGTTAATTTTCTTGATTTTCTCATTGTACATTACTTTCAAGCAATAATTTTGAGTTTGTTGTCTTCTATTTAAGGTGATAAAATTTATTATGAAGAATATGAATGCAAAAATGATTTTGAGAATTTTTAACCTTTTCCAAACTAAAAAGCAAGGGATGGACGATTTGCATGTTACATTAAGTTATTATGGACATGGATGAGATAAAGTTCTAAAGGTTGTTCCAAGTTTTGTTGTATTTTGGCTAGATCTGACTTAGGGTTGATCCGGGGCAGGGGAAGGTATACCTAACAGGGCGCCCTCCTTTGTGAAGAGAAGTTTTAAATAAGCCACGTATAATGAAAACAAATGTATCGCAATGTCCAATAGAGATGTTTTAGGGTAGAGTTTTAAGTGATCTTTTAGGAAATTCTGAAAATTTCTGATTTTATTATATGTTTAGATGTTCATCTGATCGATAAAAGCTGACTCGGACCTCTTGTCTTTTATTTACATTCAAAGAAGACGTGGCGAACAAAATATATACACGTTCATATTTTCAACTATTTCGGAAACTATTTAAAAAACTATAGAGAACTTTTTAAATATATACCTACAAAACAGAAGAAGATCTTTATTATCATCATTTCCTATTCTTTAAAAAAATCATTTCTTGTATAACTTATCTTCCTTCTATATCTGTTAGAGATGAAACATTAAAAATAAAAAATAAAAAATGAACAGATTAAAGCTTAACATCAATCGGACCCCTGAGTCTTGATCTATTTAATGAATGTGTGTGGACTCGGCGATACTTCCGCTCCACATGTTTTCCTGCAGTTCCATTCATTTCTACATATGTATTATACATAAGAGAGTTAAACTGCAGATATCACGTGAGTTTGGAACAATAGGGACCCGTAGAACATCCCCAGTCCAAAGCTGGGCCGTGTAACGAGAACCTGCAACGCCGTCGGGAACAGGTTACGCGCGGAGTGGTACATTGATGTGCAAGCTGGCGTAGAACTACATGTAGTACCGTCAATGTTATATCGTCTGTGGGAGGCGAGTAAGTCAGATTTAGGGATACGAAATGCACAGGTAGTGTGATAGAGGTTTATACAAGAGTACAAAAACAATAAAAAGGAAGCTTATACGATATTGTGCAAGTAATAGAACAAGGTTTAATACGAAGAAGTGCAGGAAATACTAAAGAGTTTTATACGAAAATGGGCAGGCAATATATAAATGGGAATTATGCCAGAATATGAGGGCAAAAATCTCATATGCTCATTTTGAATTAGAATCATGAGTCCAAAATCATGACAATGAGTTTGTAAACGCTTCTTTGTAATCGAGGTACACTGTTTAGAGCACAAAAATCTGAAAAACTTGAATGAATTTACACAGCATTCTCCAGGAGCTGAATTAACACAGGATTATCTAGGAGATGAATTTACCCAAGATTCTCCAGGAGATGAATTTACACAGTATTCTCTGGATGAATTTACACAGAATTCTCTAGATGAATGTACCCAGGATTTTCCAGGAGATGAATTTACACCGGATTCTCCAGTAGTTGAATTTACACAAGATTCCCCAGGAATTGAATTTACACAGTATTCTCTAGATAAATTTACACAGAATTCTCTAGATGAATGTACCCAGGATTTTCCAGGAGATGAATTTACACGGGATTCTCCAGGAGATGAATATATACGGGATTCTCCAGGAGATGAATTAACACAAGATTCATCCGGAGATGAATTTACACAGGGTTCTCTATATGAATGTACCTAGGATTTTCCAGGGGATGAATTTACACAGGATTCTCTGGATGAATTTACACAGGATTCTCTAGGAGATAAATTTACCCAAGATTCTCCAGGAGATGAATTTACACAGTATTCTCTACTTAAATTTACACATGATTCTCTAGATGAATGTAACCAGGATTTTCCAGGAGATGAATTTACACAGAGTTCTCTAGGAGATTAATTTATACAGTATTCTCTAGATTACTTTACACAAGATTCTCCAGGAGATGAATTTACACAGGATTCTTCAGGAGATGAATTTACATCGGATTCTCCAGTAGTTGAATTTACACAAGATTCCCCAGGAATTGAATTTACACAGTATTCTCTAGATAAATTTACACAGAATTCTCTAGATGAATGTACCCAGGATTTCCCAGGAGATGAATTTACACGGGATTCTCCAGGAGATGAATATATACGGGATTCTCCAGGAGATGAATTAACACAAGATTCATCCGGAGATGAATTTACACAGGGTTCTCTATATGAATGTACCTAGGATTTTCCAGGGGATGAATTTACACAGGATTCTCTGGATGAATTTACACAGGATTCTCTAGGAGATAAATTTACCCAAGATTCTCCAGGAGATGAATTTACACAGTATTCTCTACTTAAATTTACACATGATTCTCTAGATGAATGTAACCAGGATTTTCCAGGAGATGAATTTACACAGAGTTCTCTAGGAGATTAATTTATACAGTATTCTCTAGATTACTTTACACAGGATTCTCCAGGAGATGAATTTACACAGGATTCTCCAGGAGATGAATTTACCCAAGATTCTCCAAGAGATGAATTTACACAGGATTCTGCAGGAGATGAATTTACCCAAGATTCTCCAAGGGATGAATTTACACAGGGTTCTCTAGATGAATTTACACAGGATTCTCCAGGAGATGAATTTACACAGGATTCTCTAGATGAATTTACACAAGATTCTTTTGATAATTAAACCAGGTTTCTCCAGGAGATGAATTTACACAGGATTCTCTAGATGAATTAACAGAGGATTCTCTAGATGAATTTACACAGCATTACCTAAATGAATTTACACAGGATTCTCTAGATGAATTATCACAGCATTCTCTATGAGATAAATATACCCAAGATTCTCCAGGAGATGAATTTACACAGAGTTCTCTAGGAGATTAATTTATACAGTATTCTCTAGATTACTTTACACAGGATTCTCCAGGAGATGAATTTACACAGGATTCTCCAGGAGATGAATTTACCCAAGATTCTCCAAGAGATGATTTTACACAGGATTCTCCAGGAGATGAATTTACCCAAGATTCTCCAGGGGATGAATTTACACAGGGTTCTCTAGATGAATTTACACAGGATTCTCCAGGAGATGAATTTACACAGGATTCTCTAGATGAATTTACACAAGATTCTTTTGATAATTAAACAAGGTTTCTCCAGGAGATGAATTTACACAGGATTCTCTAGATGAATTAACAGAGGATTCTCTAGATGAATTTACACAGCATTACCTAAATGAATTTACACAGGATTTTCTAGATGAATTATCACAGCATTCTCTATGAGATAAATATATCCAAGATTCTCCAGGAGATGAATTTACACAGTATACTCTAGATGAATTTATACAGGATTCTCCAGTTGAATGTACCCAGGATTTTCCAGGAGACAAGGTTCTCTATAAGATAAATTTACACAGGACTTTCCAGATAAATTTACACAGGAGTCTCCAGGACACGAATTTGCACAGTATTCTATACATGAATTTACCAAGGATTCTCTAGATGAATGTTCCCAGGATTTTCCAGAAGATGAATTTACACAAGATTCTCCAGGACATGAATTTACACAAGATTTTCTAGGAGATGAATTTACACAAGATTCTCCAAGAGATGAATTTACACAGGGTTCTCTATATGAATTTACACAGCATTCCCCAGGAGATAAATTTACACAGGATTCTCTGGATGAATTTACACAGGATTCTCTGGATGAATTTACACAGGATTCTCTAGAAGATAAACTTACCCTATATTCTCCACGAGATGAATTTACACAGTATTCTCTAGATGAATTTACACAGGATTATCTAGATGGATGTACCGAGGATTTTCCAGGAGATGAATTTACACAAGGTTCTCTAGGGGATGACGCCGGCGTGGCATAGTGGTATCGCGCAGGACTCCTGATCGGGAGGCCGGGTTTCGAGTCCCGCTCTGGTCATATCGATGTCCTGTCTTTCAGATGAGACAGTAAAAACCGAGGCCCCGTGTCGTGGTATGCATGGCACGTTAAAGATCCCTCACTGCTTCGGGTGGGTCCGTTGGAAAGGTCAAAATTTGTATCCCCCGCATCAGACAGATGCTGTCACCATATACGTGAAATATTCGTGGTGTGACGTTAAACAAAAATCAGTCAATCAATCAATCTCCAGGAGATGAATTTACACAGGGTTTTCTAAAAGATGAATTTATATAGGATTCTCTAGATGAATTTACAAAGGGTTCGCTAGAAGATGAATTTACACATGATTCTCCGGGAGATGAATTTACACAGGATTCTCTAGGAGATGAATTTACACAGGATCCTCTAGGAGATGAATTTACACAGGACTCTGCAGGAGATGAATTTACACAGGACTCTCCAGTATATGAATTTACACAGGACTCCCCAGTACATGAATTTACACATGATTCTCCAGGAAATGAATTTACACAGGATCCTCTAGGAGATGAATTTACTCAGGACTCTCCAGTAGATGAATTTACACAGGATTCTTTAGGAGATGAATTTACACAGGGTTATTTAGATGAATTTACACATGATTCTGTAAATGAATTTACCCAGGATTCTCCAGGAGATGAATTTACACAAGACTGTCCAGGAAATGCTTGGTACCAACGCTTTTGTTCATATTTCTGCATTTCTTATTAAAATTGTAATTTAAATATTCTCACACTTATACAAATTTTGAATAAAGAACTTTACATTTCTGACATAGGTGTTTAATTTCTTAATAACAGTTGTTGGTGATGACATAAAACATATGCATTTCCCGAATTTTTCGGAAAACATGGCAAAAAAAACCCCAATTGAAACAGTTTCATTAATCTTGATATCCAGTACAGATTTGTTCCAAAAACATTATTATACACAGAAAACAAGCTGTGGATCTATACGTATGGTAACTGTGTGGACCTGGTACTTGGCTGTCGATGCTGTACCGAGGCAAACTGTATCGAACAGTCTGCACGCCTCTGTGAAAAATTCACATCGAATGATACAAAAGTCTCCCTTACGTCATACAAGGAAAACACAAAAGAGTTAGTTGCACAATATACACACTTGTAATTTATTCATCCACTAATGTATATAATATGAAAATTTTCAATTTGTGTGAAAGAGTTTCATATTAGAGGACATTTAACCCCGTAATGACCCTACTCTTTTTATAAATTCTTACGCTGGATTTGTAAGAGTAAGCGGAGTAAAACATCTTTACTCCAGAGTATCTGATAATGTGGCGCCTTCTTCTAACCAATTACTGTTATGACATACAGGCATGTGGCGCCTTCCTCCAACCAATTACTGTTATGACATACAGGCATGTGGCGCCTTCCTCTAACCAATCAATGTTATGCCATACAGGCATATGTGGCGCCTTCCTCTAACCAATCACTGTTATGCCATACAGGCATGTGGCGCCTCCCTCTTATCAATCACTGTTATGCCATACAGGCATGTGGCGCCTTCCTCTAACCAATCACTGTTATGACATACAGGTATGTGGCGCCTTCCTCCAACCAATTACTGTTATGACATACAGGCATGTGGCGCCTTCCTCTAACCAATCAATGTTATGCCATACAGGCATATATGTGGCGCCTTCCTCTAACCAATCACTGTTATGCCATACAGGCATGTGGCGCCTCCCTCTTATCAATCACTGTTATGCCATACAGGCATGTGGCGCCTTCCTCTAACCAATCACTGTTATGACATACAGGTATGTGGCGCCTTCCTCTAACCAATTACTATTATGACATACAGGCATGTGGTGCCTTCCTCTAACCAATTACTGTTATGCCATACAGGCATGTGGCGCCTTCCTCTAACCAGTCACTGTTATGACAAACAGGCATGTGGCGCCTTCCTCTAACCAATTACTGTTATGACAAACAGGCATGTGGCGCCTTCCTCTAACCAATCACTGGTATGACAAACAGGCATGTGGCGCCTTCCTCTAACCAATCACTGGTATGACATGCAGGCATGTGGCGTCTTCCTCTAACCAATCACTGCTATGACACGTTCTCTACCCAGAGTTCCGTGCGTTACAGCAACTACATCTCCGTCAACGCTATTTTACAAGATTCTTGTAAAAGTTTTTAAAATCTATTGTTAGAATATAAAATCAAATATACAAGCATGTGACGATATGCTTAATATAAAATATGATTTAAATTCAATGTAAATTATTTTAAAATGAATGTTTAATTACTTTGAACATGGAACTATTTCGTGTGTTAGGCGTATGAAACTAGGTTGAAAATAAAGATAACCGTGGAATTCAGTGTAAATGAGACTTATAAAGAATGTGATAGTTCGTTGAAAATAACAGACAAACAACTGAAAGTATTATGATTCCTTTAACTTTGAAGATAAGCGTATACATTTACCATGCGACACTGAAATATATTTTTCAGGCGTTGACAGAGATATAGGCAAGAGTAAGGAGCGATAACTCTGGGTAAAAATTGGTTATGACATACAGGCATGTGGCGCCTTCCTCTAACCAATCACTGTTATGACAACCGTCGTATACTCAATTTTGAAATAAACTCTGAAAACATTCGAACCTATCACCTATCAAAAACCTATGACTTATCTAATAATGCTTTATATTTAGTATGACCTAACTGATTATGATCATGAGGAACCTGAACCGTCACGTGGTCTGCCATTCACGTAGTCTCTCTAGCACTGGATCCGAGGAATATTGTTTTTGAACACGCACCACAAATTATTTTAATAACATTCATCATCGTCAATTATGGCATTTTTGCTATTTCGATACGTTTGGGTATTTTGGTATTAATGTTATGAGCCTTTATATTCCTTTTGTTGTTTATACGTAGAACACCATTACCATGTAATGAATAACTTCACATTCTTCTCTAAAATATGTCCCCTCCAATCCTTAAGTGAAATTTATGTAATATATATGTACACCGGAGAGATAATGGGCTTTGATGGACATAATAAACCGACAAAATGTTTGTTGTGTGAAACTAGATAGGCACATCAAGTGAAAGCAGCCTTGTCTTCACAATATAGACAAAGAAACGAATCGGTCAACGCAGCGTTGCACAAAAGAGGAGCGCCGTCTAAACGACTATGGTGATCTCACAGGGGACATAGCTCCAACAACATTGCAACATCGTTGCGATCATCGTCAAACTTGTCCCTTTTCCAACATAAATATCTCTTTGATCCTAGCCATATAAGATTCCTTCCAACTTAATTTATATTTAGTCTGCCTTTGTAATGGATAGAATATTAACTTAAATTTCATATTACTACGATATAAAATGAGAATTGTCGGTAACTTCAAAGGGCAGGTAATACGAATATTAAAGATAAAAATATTACACGACAATGCCTTCGTTATCAGGTGTATTGTGCGCTCAGATTTTATGTTGATTTTGCATTATTTTCTCCTGAATACGGACTTATTTCACAATGCATCAACACGGTGTGGGGGTTGACTTTTATGAAAATTTCCCTGTTGTTAATGATTATAAAGTATTACTTTTTATTAAAACTGAAGTCATCAGATTTCCTAATTTACTCCAAGGAAATTGAAGGCAAAGCGATCTATTTCATTTTATGTTAAATTTTTCATCCTTTAAACGAGAAAACGTAATCCGATGCAAAGAGGTGAAGTAACACGGTAGTCTCCATCCGGCACAAAAGGAGGTACGTCACACAGACAGAACTCGTTAAGTTAACTACAACACTCCAATATCAATGAAAATACCTTCTGTGACCACCTCGCTAATAGGCCGTCGTAATCTTAAAACGTTTGATTCAAATGACTGTGAAAGTCAACGAGAACATTTGTAATTGAAATTGTATACATTGTGTGCTTAAGACTACTGTGCATTCTATTATGAAATAAATAAAACTTTTCTCGAGCAGATTTTGTGGTATTGAGAATGATCAACACTGATATTTGATCTATAATTGTGAACTTATTCCAAATGTTATTAAAATGATGGCTTTAACACGGAAGAACTTGGTGCAAACGAGGTAGCTCAATGAGAGGGTAATGAGTAATATATTGTAGAAATAGAACTCCATGAGATTATCCCGTGTATCTTTCTCCTCCTGCTTGTAGATTACAGTAGAGGTATTAGATCTCAATGGCAGTTTTGTATATTGTCGAGTAATTCCAGGGCTTTGAGAATCTAAAGAAAAATACTCATAGACAACACGATTATACAAACAAAACACTACACTATAAAATGCATTTAGGAACCTTCTACAGATAAAGATGGCACGATCTATATATTATATATTACACACTATAGTGCGCTTAAGAAATGCTATAATACCTAGAATAAATCATACAGAAATGAAACGCCTGAAATTAGACTCGCAAAGTATCCGTATAAAAAGACGCCCTTTGTCGAAAGTTGATATCCTAAAATATAAAATCAGACGGTGTTTTGACATTAAATCAGTTTTTTATACCTGCTATAAATGTCTCTTGTTTGACGTTAATTATGCCGTGATATGAGCAGAATGAAATTAAATAAACGGGGTAGCCGCAGTAAAGAACATGGAAAAGCGGATTTCCGTGTCCAGATCCGGACCTGTCCTCTACATATATGATATTATGGTCCATGCATGGTCTGTAAATCAATGACCGTCTCAAGTCGGCATCGTGAATTTTTTGTGGCGATCTGTATCTTGTATGTTCGCGTTCCGCTTACTATGCACGGAGTGGGATATTTCATGGTGGTTGAATCAGATGTGGTATCTCTCACGGGTGTATAAATGTAACAACATTCGGTTCGGGAAAAGAAGCACTGTCTAATTCCATTTTGTTTGGTTTGTTCGATGCTTGGTTTTACGTCACACCATTGCACTGACGTGATGACGGCATCTCCTTTATATAATGCTCAGAAATTTAGACCTGTGTAACGGACCCACCACAAGCAGTGAGGGATCAACGGACCCACCCGAAGCAGTGAGGGATCAACGGGCCCATCCGAAGAGGTGAGGAATCAACGGGCCCATCCGAAGCAGTGAGGAATCAACGGGCCCACCCGAAGCAGTGAGGAATCAACGGGCCCACCCGAAGCAGTGAGGAATCAACGGACCCACCCGAAGCAGTGAGAGATTTTTTTTTCGTGGCACATGTATCTTGTAACACAGGATTTCGGTTTTTACGTGACACGTAGCTTCGGTTTTTACTGTCTAATCCTAAAGACAGGACACTGACCAGCCGCCGATGGGACGTGAGTCCTATATATCTCGTTTACGTGCCGCAAGTGGGACGTGAGTCCTGAATATCTCGGTTACGAGCCGCCGATGGGACGTGAGTCCTGGATATCTAGGTCACGAGCCGCCAGTGGGACCAGAATCCTGGATATCTCGGTTACGAGCCGCCGATAGGACGTGAGTCCTTGATATCTCGGTTACGAGCCGTCGATGGGACGTGGGTCTTGGATATTTCGTTTACGAGCCGCCAATGGGACGTGAGTCATGGATATCTCGGTTACGAGCCGCCAGTGGAACGTGAATCCTGGATATCTCGGTTACGATCCGCCAGTGGGACGTGAATCCTGGATATCTCGGTTACGAGCCGCCGATGGGACGTGAGTCCTGGATATTTCGTTTACGAGCCGCCAGTGGGACGTGAGTCATGGATATCTCGGTAACGAGCCGCCAGTGAGACGTGAGTCCTTGATATCTCGGTTACGAGCCGCCGGTGGGACGGGAGTCCTGGATATCTCAGTTACGAGCCAAACACATAATCGTTTCTTTTTATTAAAAATCTTAAATTTAAGTGCAATTGTTTGTCCGTAGGCACGCGATTTGAACAATCTCTTTAATATTAGTTAAAGCAAAAAGATTACAAGTGAACAAGCCAAAGGAAAAACAGTGATATCTAATAATTACTTATAAACAAGTCTGCACTTCGATTTGTCGTAATTGAAATTCTACAATTGAAACGTCAATAATTGTCCCTAGTCACATGTTTTTTATGGTAACATTTAAGAATTTCAAAGCGTAATTGAAAACTCGGAATTAGTCTATTAACACCGGCTCATGTTATTTGGTGACAGATAAATCAGTATTACATTATCATAGATATGGTTAAATCATATTAAATCTAGGACAGATGTATAGTCGTATGTTTGATGTATTAAAGTAGTCTCGTTCTTGATTATCGTCCGTAATCATTTGAATTTAAATACCACAGTAGTAGTAGTATACATGTATATGAAATATTTTTGAAGTGTCAACTTTGAAGATTTTTTTTAATCTACTTGAAAGGGGGGGATCTCATCAGCATGGCGGATCATGAAGTGTATCACAACACCATACGGTGCAAAAATCTGAATTGTAAGTTGACGTGCCTGTTATTTCATAGTAGCTGTAATGTTTATATTGATTTCATAGTAGCTGTAATTTTTATATTGGTTTTGGCTATTTTTTCTATTAAGATACCAACTGGCTTCTGGCGTGTATGGTCGCTGGGCAGGGGATGCGAACAGCTCCATGGTAGCTGATGCCACATCTGTTTCTCCAGACATCCGTGCTTACTCATTATTTACTTATTCCAATATGTACATGGATTTTGGATATCATTCATACTTCGCTACTTCCTACCTTACTAATCAACTATTTAATACTTGCAAATGTATACACTATTCATTACTTCCCAAAGTATTTACTATAATTCATTATTTGCCAATGTATTTACTATTTATCACTTGCCAATGTATTTACAATTTATAATTTGACAATGTATTTACTACTTACCTTGCATATTTTGGTCACTATTTATCATTAATAATTGTATTTACTATTTATTATTTACTTATGCATTAACTATTTATTACGTACAAATATATTCACTATATATACTTGCTACTTATCATTAACCAATGTAATCAATATTCATTACGTGCCGAGGCATTTACTATCCATTACTTACTCAAGTATTTACTAATAATTACTTGCCAGTGCATTTACTTTTACTGCCTGCCAGTGTATTTACTATTTATTACCAGCCAATTTACTTACCACTAATTACTTGCCTATGCAGTTACTTTTTATTACTTACTAATGTGTTAATTATTGATAACCAGCCAATTTACTTCCTATTTATTACTTGCCAATGTAGTCACTGCTTATCACTTGCTAATGTGTTAACTTTTTATTACCTGCCAATTTATTTACTGTTTATTACTAGCCAATGTAGTTATATTTTATTACTTATTAATGCATTTACAATTCATTACTCGCCAATATACTTATTATTTATTATTTAATTAAGTGTTACCTTTTATTACTTGCCAATGTAGTTAATTTTTATTACTTACATATGTAATTACAATTAATAAATTGACAATATATTTATAATTTTTAAAAGCCAATATAGTTACTGATTATTATGTACTAATGCATATACTGTCCATCACACGCCAATATAGTTATTATTAATTACCAACTTCTAGTGTTTACTGTGTAATACTTGCCGGTATAGTTTAAGATGCCATGAGGGCTGTGTTAATCATCAGCAATCTTGGATTTAAACATCCATATCCATACACTAAAATCATGGACCGTTTATCCTGAGTTCAACAATTTGAAATTTTCATTGACTTTTTAAAATTTTCACCCATTTATTTTGAATTTACTTTTTATTTACTTTGAGCTCAGATTCAGTTCTAGCCTCTCCTGCCTGTAAAATGTATTGCTAAAGTAACGAATAAAGTTTTACAACGAGGCTAGAGGCTGAAATTAAATTAAACAGTGCTTGTGTCAGTAAAATGTAGATAAACTTTAAAATAATAATTCTAAAAAAGATATATACCGACATTAAGTTTGAATGCTTTGCTGGATTTTATCCATTGAAAATACACCTATTATAAGAGCGTAGTGAGTGGAGATGTTACAAAGCACGTGTACTCTCCTTGGGTCCATACAACCGACCCTGTCTACAACTCATCGCAGATTGCGTGCACGATACCCATCTATAAAGTCTAAGTCATCAATGAAAAGTGCGTGATTTTAGTAAACGTTAAAATGCGAACAAAAACGGTAGCGGAAAGATCAAGATACGATTTGTAGAGCTTAACTTTCATCATATTTCGTGGAACAAAAAGTTAGATGACCATCTACTCTCTCAGTTTTTATGATAAATTTTCTTGATTGATAAACGTGATTTTAATAAGGCTTATAAATCATCAGATTGTGTGACTGTGCTATCCACATTAGCGTTTCTGATTGAAGGGGAAATATCATTTTAACCTTTATACATTGAAGTTCACTTCCTGTGAGGTCTACGAACGTTTTCAGGTCATCCCACAATGTGATCTTTCTCACAACATTCGTCATTGCACAGTCATATCTTAATTAGTGTGGGTTTTGATCATATATTTTTCATTCACAACAATACAGAACAGGAATCTGCGCAAACAACCTCGGAAATCTACCCCGGTGCGTACTCTTAGCTCTTAAGGACGTATGTGAGGTATCAGGGTAAATTTCCCGCGTGATAAAGCGGGGTTTATCGAACGAGATTGACTTACGCGGCCATCACCAGTAGGTGGTGTCAGATTGCGGCTATCTGATGGAGGAGTTCAAGCTGTAAATGAGGTGGCGGCTATGCTACACCGTCACTTTGTTACCACACACAATAAGGGCGGGGCTCTAGGTCACAACATAAAGTTCCGGACTTGCCATCTGTGTAATTGAGGTGATTAATCTATCATTTTTGTAGGTATCAAATGATGTTTATATCAACTTAACAATACTCGTACATGACGCTGTTAAATGCACTTATACAACTACCTTATTGCGTGGATAATTATTTCTGTTTCCACTGTTATTATTCCATAATTCTGACCATTCTAATATTAGAATAACATTTATCTTGTTTTCACATCATTTGAAATCGTGAGTCACATATTACATAAAATGGATATGATTCAAATACAACTAAAATTCAATTAGGATCAAGGAGGTGTGGCATTCAGCATTATCTTATGAAAACGCAGGGAAATCTGGTGTCCTTTTCTAATTCAAAAATTTTAAGTTAGAAAAGGACACTGGTATAGCTCTTTTTGCTGTTGTTGTTGTTGTTGTTGTTGTTGTTGTGTGTCATTGTGTGTGTGTGTGTTGTTGTTGTTGTTGGTGGTTTTTTTTCCAAACAGGAAAGAATGCAGATTTTATAGAATATGTTTGATGATTACTAAACAAGCCACCTTAATAATACGATATACGATACAATATTTTGATAAAAAAGGAAAATCTTACAGAATATAGAATTGAAGAAACGCGCACCTGTTATTTTAGATATTTGATTTTAAATGTATAATTATAAATGTATGTTGTATGTCGAATGTAATTTTATGTCAGTGAATATTATTTTTTTTTTCTGTATTCATGCGTCAAGTGTGTTGTGGATGCATCTTAATTGATTGAGAACCTACACTTAACATTTCCATAAATCTCTGATTAGACATGAAAAATATGAAATGATCTTCTCTTGATAAATCCGACCCACAGTTCTCTCTGTATACAGGGGTGTATCTAGTTCTCTCCATATTGATGTGGACGCATATGTAAGGCAGGGAAAAGGGAGGGGCAGGGTTGGGGCTGCATTGAGGCTTCCAATAAGTCCCGAGCAAACCCCGAATATTTGCTGATCAAAATCGAAATTATCAAGACAAGATTATTAAGATTAAGATAGGGTTTACGTACGTTTTAATACCTTCCACACACAAGAAGCTCATGTAGCCCTTTTATTAGTCACCTTCAAATTATAATCATAACAGCAAAATAGTCATATAACAATATTTATTCTCTCTCTCTCTCTCTCTCTCTCTCTCTCTCTCTCCGTGTGTGTTTTGGGTTTGTTTTTTAATGAAGTGGAAGCACATGCATGCCTGTACGTCTGGATACACGCCTGCTAATTTCCCAATATTCTCGAGAGAATTAATAATGCATAATATGTTTATATTTAACTCTTTCTGGAGAAAGGTTGGGTCATGTGTTTGTTTATATAAGGTGGAACACAGCGGTTAATATATCTTTGACAATTGCAAAATTATTTTCAATTTAAAGGTAAATAATTTGCATTTTCATTCGAACTCTCGTCATGGATTGCCTTATACATCCGATTCCTCCCCTTTCGGTATAAACAAACAAACGGATGATGAATTGCTTCTCTTACAGTATAGCGGATTACGTACGTACTTACAAGGCATTGTTTAGATGATGGTAGTGGTTTATCTCGGATGACATCATGGCTATCAGGATTCTCATAAATGATCTAAGTCAGTTTTTAACATTGTCTATATCAAAGACCCGGGGTCATTTTACTGTTATATTGATTGATATATCTGGTTTGACGTCATACGATTAATGCCCTTATATGGTAACAGCATCTACTTGGTGCAATACACAGAATTTTACACCTTTGTTGCGGACACACCCGGGGCAATGAAGGATCTTTTACGTGCCACGTCACCGAGACACACCCGGGGCAGTGAGGGATCTTTTACATGACACGTCTACCGTGACACACCCGGGCAGTGAAGGATCTTTTACGTGCCACGTCTACCTTGACAAACCCGGGGCAATGAAGGATCTTTTACGTGCCACGTCTACCGTGACACACCCAGGGCAGTGAGGGATCTTTTACATTCCACGTCTACCGTGACACACCCAGGGCAGTGAGGGATCTTTTACGTGCCACGTCTACCGTGACACGGGACCTCTTTTTTCATTGTCTCATCCGAAAGACAGGACACTGGTGTGTCCACGGCGAGAATCGAACCCGAGACCTCTCGGCCAAAAGCCAAGCAACTAATAATCTGAGCTATATCAGTTCAATATGTATAGCATATGCACAATACATTCATATTATTATAGGTATAGAGAATATAACCTCATTTATTACTTGATTGATTTATATTCATTCATTCATTCATTCATTTATTCATTCATTCATTCATTCATTCATTCATTCATTCATTCATTCAGCCATTTGATCTCTTTTTATCTTATTTCATTATATTTGTACGCAGGCACGATACATTTAAGTTACGCCTTGGAGAATCGTCATTGTTTCATTTTGTTTATTTAGGTAAGGAAACCCTAATTTTGTAAACGAGCTGACAAATCATTCTCTATACGGCTGTTAGACACGATTCCTTGCCGGTAAACATTTATTATTCGTTTCAAGAATAAAATAAAAGTATCGCAGTGTTTCGTTTGCTTGAATTGATATATTTAGTGTTTGATTGATAGATATATTAAATCAGAAATTAGGCTAGTGTAAAGTTGAAAAAATGTATATTCCTGTATTTCATTTTTTTAATTCTTAAAATAATTTTGATATAAATAAATAAATAATTGATTTCACGTAGACACTTTACACATTATTTGTTAAAACGAGGTAAAAACGGAAAGAATTAAATTGCCTCTAGGCAAAATGAAAAATGTATTTCTAAATGCTCCATGGAAAGGTCAATGGTTGTGGAGTTTGTACAATATATCAAGAAGGCTTTAGCACACTAAAACTGTACTAAACAGAGGTCCTTCGGTATATTCCTTCTTTCTTACATACATCTATATTTTACTGATATGCAACGATATTTATCGACGGAAGGATGACTCTTAATGCTTTAATCTTCTAAACCATTGTGAAGATATCTGAGAATCATTGCACCAAACGGGTGCCGCCATACATATATGAAATATCACACAATCAATCACTCCCTTTGATATTATTATTATTTTGCGATTCAGATCTCGAAATTTACAGACAATTGGCCAAGAAATCAATATCATCTATAATACTTATCACTGAAATAAAAGAGTCGTAATAGGGTACCTGCTAATTGCTAAATACTTCTAATGAAATCAGTGTTAATATTATTTCTCATCGCAGTACAATCATTAACAATGTAGTTAATAGAATACAGTTCAGTCATCAATCACGTTCACACAATTGAATAAATCATGTGCCGTATTTTCCGATGTTGATTGTGAAATATAATGAACTATAAGACCAGTGTGTTGATAACCAAGTCACGTCCTCCGGCTCCATTCAGTCAGTCCGTCTATAGTTCGAACCTCGACCTATATGGGTTTCTGTGTGATCAACACAAACAACACGCATGGAATCCTTCCTATTGCAATGTATTTGTTAATGCATGTATAGAATTTCTATAATGTCTATGTAGAATTACCGAGACTATAATTCCTCGGTGGAATTAGCGATCCTATGATGCCTCGGTAGAATTACCCATACTATAATGCCTCGGTAGAATAACCGATATTGTAATTCATCGGGAAAATTACCGATTCTATGATGCCTCGGTAGAATTACTAATATTGCAATGTCTCGGTAGAATTACCGATACTATAATGCCTCGGTAGAATTACCCATACTATATTGCCTCGGTAGAATTACCGATATTGTAAGGCCTCGGTAAAATTACCGACCCTATGATGCCTCGGTAGAATTATTCACACTATAATGCCTCGGTAGAATTACCGATCCTACAATGCCGCGGTAAAATTACCCATACCATAATACCTCGGTAGAGTTACCGATACTATAATTGAGGGATCGCCACATCCAACTTTCACCACGACCATTACTTAGTTTCTTTGTGACGTCATAGTTAAATCCATGTTTGACGGACCATTTCTTTATGACGTCATAATGAATAAGTGTGTCAAAATGTGTGATGTCGGGTATATGACGGTCACTCAATTCCTCGGCAAAATAACCAATGCTATACTGCCTCGGTAAAATTATCATTACTTTAAATAATGCCTCGGTAGAATTACCGATACTATAATGCCTCAGTAGAATTACCGACACTGTTATGTCTCAGTAGAATTACCGACACTGTTATGTCTCAGTAGAATTACCGACACTGTTATGTCTCAGTAGAATTACCGATACAATAATGCCTCGGTAAAATTACCGATACTGTAATGTCAAGGTAGAATTACCGATAATATAATGCCTCGGTAGAATTTACCGATACTACAATGCCTCAGTAGAATTACTGATACTAAAATACCTCATTAAAATTATTTATTGTATAATGACTAGGTAGAATTACCGATACTAAAATAGAAAATTCATACTAGTAATGCAGGGCGAATGATATTTATATTTAGTAAAGATATTTACTGAATTTGTAATCATAAAAATCGAAAAAAAAGCGAGTAAATTTCACATGAAAACAAAATACATAACTTTACACCAACAGAATAGTTTTCATATTCGTCTATATGTAACAACATGAAGATATTCAAGGAGAACGTTACTTAGACCCGATTTCTCTGAAACAGACAAAACAAATGTTTGACTCATTCCAGAATAGTGTTGACATATCTAGAAGCCAAATTGCCAGTGCTTACATCTTGACCCCTCTATACACTTACATCTTGACCCCTCTATATACTTACATATTGTACTTTTGTTCTACATATTGACACATTCTTTTCACATCCTATACATACTCCGGACATCATGTTAATTCGCACTGAAAGAGAGATATACACACTTCACACGTGACAAAAATCTCCAGCATTTCCTCCCAGTCAGGAATTTAGCCTGACACAGACACAAGTGCAAAGGTAAATACAGTCAATCGGTGCCTGCACTGACGTCTAATGTCGCAGTCTTTAAGGCATTTATATGGGATAACTGAAATGGCTAATAGTCAAGATAATTATTTGAGTAACTGCTGGTGGACCATAGGTTCCCAACAATTCAGATCATGAATTTTCCAGTCCATGCAATACTTTACATAGATACTGATGGATTGTCAGTTCCCGAGGATATTAGAAGTTGAGCTTTCAATGCTTCGGTACTGACAGAAACATATACCTTAGACGGTCATAAAACTTATAACTTGTTTAAACAAAGCAGTATCTCTCTCTTTCTTTTAGGTTTTGTAGGGTAATTAGTTTTCTCTACAGGTATTTTAGACTTTCGGAGTTGCTGCCTTGAGAAACATTAAATGTCAAGATGTACTTCTGTCCCTGCATGAACATTTGTATATATGGGTTATTGAGTAAATAGCATGCGCCAATCTATAAACGTTTAACAGAACTTTATATAGTTACGTAAGTTTAATTTGCTTTATTTCTGTTTTTGTCAGCTGACGAACGTATCTTACCGAACATAAATATGGTACAGTCTACGTAATATTATCTAGTACAATCTACCTCATGTCAGCCACAAATCTAGTACAATCTGCCTCATGTCAGCCACAAATCTAGTACAATCTACCTCATGTCAGGCACAAATCTAGAACAATCTACCTCGTGTCATCCACAAATCTAGTACAATCTACCTCGTGTCATCCACAAATCTAATACAATCTACCTCGTGTCATCCACAAATCTAGTGCAATCTACCTCATGTCATCCATAAATCTAATACAATCTACCTCCTATCATCCACAAATCTAATACAATCTACCTCGTGTCATCCACAAATCTAGTACAATCTACCTCATGTCATCCACAAATCTAGTACAATCTGCCTCATGTCAGGCACAAATCTAGTACAATCTACCTCATGTCAGCCACAAATCTAGTACAATCTACCTCATGTCAGCCACGAATCTAGTACAATCTGCCTCATGTCAGCCACAAATCTAGTACAATCTACCTCATGTCAGGCACAAATCTAGTACAATCTACCTCGTGTCATCCACAAATCTAGTACAATCTACCTCGTGTCATCCACAAATCTAATACAATCTACCTCGTGTCATCCACAAATCTAATACAATCTACCTCGTGTCATCCACAAATCTAGTACAATCTACCTCGCATCATCCACAAATCTAGTACAATCTACCTCGTGTCATCCACAAATCGAATACAATCTACCTCATGTCATCCATAACTATAATACAATCTACCTCGTGTCATCCACAAATCTAATACAATCTACCTCGTGTCATCCACAGATCTAATACAATCTACCTCGTGTCATCAACAAATCTAATACAATCTACCTCGTGTCATCCACAAATCTAGTACAATCTACCTCATGTCATCCACAAATCTAATACAATCTACCTCATGTCATCCACAAATCTAATACAATCTACCTCCTGTCATCCACAAATCTAATACAATCTACCTCGTGTCAGCCACAAATCTAATACAATCTACCTCATGCCATCCATAAATCTAATACAATCTACCTCATGTCATCCACATATCTAATACAATCTACCTCATGTCGTCCATAAATCTAATACAATCTACCTCGTGCCATCCACAAATCTAATACAATCTACCTCGTGTCATCCACAAATCTAATACAATCTACCTCGTGTCATCAACAAATCTAGTACAATCTACCTCATGTCAGCCACAAATCTAGTACAATCTACCTCATGTCATCCACAAATCTAGTACAATCTGCCTCATGTCAGCCACAAATCTAGTATCATCTACCTCATGTCAGGCACAAATCTAGTACAATCTACCTCATATCATCCACAAATCTAGTACAATCTACCTTCATATTATCCACAAATCTAGTACAATCTACCTCGTGTCATCCACAAATCTAGTACAATCTACCTCGTGTCATCCACAAATCTAATACAATCTACCTCGTGTCATCCACAAATCTAGTACAATCTACCTCGTGTCATCCACAAATCTAATACAATCTACCTCGTGTCATCCACAAATCTAATTAAATCTACCTCGTGTCATCCACAAATCTAATACAATCTACTTCGTGTCATCCACAAATCTAGTACAATCTACCTCATGTCATCCACAAATCTAGT
Source organism: Pteria penguin (assembly GCA_035048485.1). Lineage (NCBI taxonomy): Eukaryota > Metazoa > Mollusca > Bivalvia > Pterioida > Pteriidae > Pteria > Pteria penguin. Next base: position 4,443,872 of record CM068591.1, on the reverse strand, counting down.
ACAATCTACCTCATGTCATCCATAAATCTAATACAATCTACCTCGTGTCATCCACAAATCTAGTACAATCTACCTCGTGTCATCCACAAATCTAGTACAATCTACCTCATGTCATCCACAAATCTAATACAATCTACCTCGTGTCATCCACAACTCTAGTACAATCTACCTCGCGCCATCCACAAATCTAATACAATCTACCTCGTGTCATCCACAAATCGAATACAATCTACCTCATGTCATCCATAACTCTAATACAATCTACGTCGTGTCATCCACAAATCTAATACAATCTACCTCATGTCATCCACAAATCTAATACAATCTACCTCATGTCATCCACAAATCTAGTACAATCTACCTCGTGTCATCCACAAATCTAATACAATCTACCTCGTGTCATCCAAAAATCTAATACAATCTACCTCGTGTCATCCACAAATCTAATACAATCTACCTCGTGTCATTCACAAATCTAATTAAATCTACCTCATGTCATCCACAAATCTAATACAATCTACCTCATGTCATCCACAAATCTAGTACAATCTACTTCGTGTCGTCCACAAATCTAATACAATCTACCTCGTGTCATCCACAAATCTAATACAATCTACCTCGTGTCATCCACAAATCTAATACAATCTACCTCGTGTCATCAACAAATCTAATACAATCTACCTCGTGTCATCCACAAATCTAGTACAATCTACCTCATGTCATCCACAAATCTAATTAAATCTACCTCATGTCATCCACAAATCTAATACAATCTACCTCGTGTCATCCACAAATCTAATACAATCTACCTCGTGTCATCCACAAATCTAATACAATCTACCTCGTGTCATCCAAAAATCTAATACAATCTACCTCGTGTCATCCACAAATCTAATACAATCTACCTCGTGTCATTCACAAATCTAATTAAATCTACCTCATGTCATCCACAAATCTAATACAATCTACCTCATGTCATCCACAAATCTAGTACAATCTACCTCGTGTCATCCACAAATCTAATACAATCTACCTCGTGTCATCCACAAATCTAATACAATCTACCTCGTGTCATCAACAAATCTAATACAATCTACCTCGTGTCATCCACAAATCTAGTACAATCTACCTCATGTCATCCACAAATCTAATACAATCTACCTCATGTCATCCACAAATCTAATACAATCTACCTCGTGTCATCCACAAATCTAATACAATCTACCTCGTGTCAGCCACAAATCTAATACAATCTACCTCATGCCATCCATAAATCTAATAAAATCCACCTCATGTCATCCACATATCTAATACAATCTACCTCATGTCATCCATAAATCTAATACAATCTACCTCTTGTCATCCACAAATCTAATACAATCTACCTCGTGCCATCCACAAATCTAATACAATCTACCTCGTGTCATCCACAAATCTAATACAATCTACCTCGTGTCATCCACAAATCTAGTACAATCTACCTCATGTCAGCCACAAATCTAGTACAATCTACCTCATGTCATCCACAAATCTAGTACAATCTGCCTCATGTCAGCCACAAATCTAGTACAATCTACCTCATGTCAGGCACAAATCTAGTACAATCTACCTCGTGTCATCCACAAATCTAATACAATCTACCTCATGTCATCCACAAATCTAATACAATCTACCTCGTGTCATCCACAAAACTAGTACAATCTACCTCATGTCAGCCCCAAATCTAGTACAATCTACCTCATGTCATCCACAAATCTAGTACAATCTGCCTCATGTCAGCCACAAATCTAGTACAATCTACCTCATGTCAGGCACAAATCTAGTACAATCTACCTCGTGTCATCCACAAATCTAATACAATCTACCTCATGTCATCCACAAATCTAATACAATCTACCTCGTGTCATCCACAAATCTAGTACAATCTACCTCGTGTCATCCACAAATCTAATTAAATCTACCTCGTGTCATCCACAAATCTAGTACAATCTACCTCGCATCATCCACAAATCTAGTACAATCTACCTCGTGTCATCCACAAATCGAATACAATCTACCTCATGTCATCCATAACTCTAATACAATCTACCTCATGTCATCCACAAATCTAATACAATCTACCTCGTGTCATCCACAGATCTAATACAATCTACCTCGTGTCATCAACAAATCTAATACAATCTACCTCGTGTCATCCACAAATCTAGTACAATCTACCTCATGTCATCCACAAATCTAATACAATCTACCTCATGTCATCCACAAATCTAATACAATCTACCTCGTGTCATCCACAAATCTAATACAATCTACATCGTGTCAGCCACAAATCTAATACAATCTACCTCATGCCATCCATAAATCTAATACAATCTACCTCATGTCATCCACATATCTAATACAATCTACCTCATGTCATCCACAAATCTAATACAATCTACCTCGTGTTATCCACAAATCTAATACAATCTACCTCGTGTCATCCACAAATCTAGTACAATCTACCTCATGTCAGCCCCAAATCTAGTACAATCTACCTCATGTCATCCCCAAATCTAGTACAATCTGCCTCATGTCATCCACAAATCTAGTACAATCTGCCTCATGTCAGGCACAAATCTAGTACAATCTACCTCGTGTCAGGCAGAAATCTAGTACAATCTACCTCATGTCATCCACAAATCTAGTACAATCTACCTCGTGTCATTCCACAAATCTAATACAATCTACCTCGTGTCATCCACAAAACTAGTACAATCTACCTCGTGTCATCCACAAATCTAATACAATCTACCTCGTGTCATCCACAAATCTAATTAAATCTACCTCGTGTCATCCACAAATCTAGTACAATCTACCTCGTGTCATCCACAAATCGAATACAATCTACCTCATGTCAACCATAACTCTAATACAATCTACCTCATGTCATCCACAAATCTAATACAATCTACCTCGTGTCATCCACAGATCTAATACAATCTACCTCGTGTCATCAACAAATCTAATACAATCTACCTCGTGTCATCCACAAATCTAGTACAATCTACCTCATGTCATCCACAAATCTAATACAATCTACCTCATGTCATCCACAAATCTAATACAATCTACCTCGTGTCATCCACAAATCTAATACAATCTACCTCGTGTCAGCCACAAATCTAATACAATCTACCTCATGCCATCCATAAATCTAATACAATCTACCTCATGTCATCCACATATCTAATACAATCTACCTCATGTCATCCATAAATCTAATACAATCTACCTCTTGTCATCCACAAATCTAATACAATCTACCTCGTGCCATCCACAAATCTAATACAATCTACCTCGTGTCATCCACAAATCTAGTACAATCTACCTCATGTCAGCCACAAATCTAGTACAATCTACCTCATGTCAGCCACAAATCTAGTACAATCTACCTCGTGTTATCCACAAATCTAATACAATCTACCTCGTGTCATCCACAAATCTAGTACAATCTACCTCATGTCAGCCCCAAATCTAGTACAATCTACCTCATGTCATCCCCAAATCTAGTACAATCTGCCTCATGTCATCCACAAATCTAGTACAATCTGCCTCATGTCAGGCACAAATCTAGTACAATCTACCTCGTGTCAGGCAGAAATCTAGTACAATCTACCTCATGTCATCCACAAATCTAGTACAATCTACCTCGTGTCATTCCACAAATCTAATACAATCTACCTCGTGTCATCCACAAAACTAGTACAATCTACCTCGTGTCATCCACAAATCTAATACAATCTACCTCGTGTCATCCACAAATCTAATTAAATCTACCTCGTGTCATCCACAAATCTAGTACAATCTACCTCGTGTCATCCACAAATCGAATACAATCTACCTCATGTCAACCATAACTCTAATACAATCTACCTCATGTCATCCACAAATCTAATACAATCTACCTCGTGTCATCCACAGATCTAATACAATCTACCTCGTGTCATCAACAAATCTAATACAATCTACCTCGTGTCATCCACAAATCTAGTACAATCTACCTCATGTCATCCACAAATCTAATACAATCTACCTCATGTCATCCACAAATCTAATACAATCTACCTCGTGTCATCCACAAATCTAATACAATCTACCTCGTGTCAGCCACAAATCTAATACAATCTACCTCATGCCATCCATAAATCTAATACAATCTACCTCATGTCATCCACATATCTAATACAATCTACCTCATGTCATCCATAAATCTAATACAATCTACCTCTTGTCATTCACAAATCTAATACAATCTACCTCGTGTCATCCACAAATCTATTACAATCTACCTCGTGTCATCCACAAATCTAGTACAATCTACCTCATGTCAGCCACAAATCTAGTACAATCTACCTCATGTCAGCCACAAATCTAGTACAATCTACCTCGTGTCATCCACAAATCTAATACAATCTACCTCGTGTCATCCACAAATCTAGTACAATCTACCTCGTGTCATCCACAAATCTAGTACAATCTACCTCGTGTCATCCACAAATCTAGTACAATCTACCTCGTGTCATCCACAAATCTAATACAATCTACCTCGTGTCAGCCACAAATCTAGTACAATCTACCTCATGTCAGGCACAAATCTAGTACAATCTACCTCGTGTCATCCAAAAATCTAGTACAATCTACCTCGTGTCATCCACAAATCTAATACAATCTACCTCGTGTCATCCATAAATCTAATACAATCTACCTCATGTCATCCATAAATCTAATACAATCTACCACGTATCATCCACAAATCTAATACAATCTACCTCGTGTCATCCACAAATCTAGTACAATCTACCTCGTGTCATCCACAAATCTAATACAATCTACCTCGTGTCATCCATAAATCTAATACAATCTACCTCATGTCATCCATAAATCTAATACAATCTACCACGTATCATCCACAAATCTAATACAATCTACCTCGTGTCATCCACAAATCTAGTACAATCTACTTCGTGTCATCCACAAATCTAGTACAATCTACCTCGTGTCATCCAAAAATCTAATACAATCTACCTCATGTCATCCACATATCTAATACAATCTACTTCGTGTCATCCACAAATCTAGTACAATCTACCTCATGTCATTCACAAATCTAGTACAATCTACCTCATGTCATCCATAAATCTAATACAATCTACCTCGTGTCATCCACAAATCTAGTACAATCTACCTTATGTCATCCACAAATCTAGTACAATCTACCTCATGTCATCCACAAATCTAATACAATCTACCTCGTGTCATCCACAACTCTAGTACAATCTACCTCGCGCCATCCACAAATCTAATACAATCTACCTCGTGTCATCCACAAATCGAATACAATCTACCTCATGTCATCCATAACTCTAATACAATCTACGTCGTGTCATCCACAAATCTAATACAATCTACCTCATGTCATCCACAAATCTAATACAATCTACCTCATGTCATCCACAAATCTAGTACAATCTACCTCGTGTCATCCACAAATCTAATACAATCTACCTCGTGTCATCCAAAAATCTAATACAATCTACCTCGTGTCATCCACAAATCTAATACAATCTACCTCGTGTCATTCACAAATCTAATTAAATCTACCTCATGTCATCCACAAATCTAGTACAATCTACCTCATGTCATCCACAAATCTAGTACAATCTACCTCGTGTCATCCACAAATCTAATACAATCTACCTCGTGTCATCCACAAATCTAATACAATCTACCTCGTGTCATCCACAAATCTAATACAATCTACCTCGTGTCATCAACAAATCTAATACAATCTACCTCGTGTCATCCACAAATCTAGTACAATCTACCTCATGTCATCCACAAATCTAATACAATCTACCTCATGTCATCCACAAATCTACTACAATCTACCTCGTGTCATCCACAAATCTAATACAATCTACCTCGTGTCAGCCACAAATCTAATACAATCTACCTCATGCCATCCTTAAATCTAATACAATCTACCTCATGTCATCCACATATCTAATACAATCTACCTCATGTCATCCATAAATCTAATACAATCTACCTCTTGTCATCCACAAATCTAGTACAATCTACCTCGTGTCATCCACAAATCTAATACAATCTACCTCATGCCATCCACAAATCTAATACAATCTACCTCTTGTCATCCACAAATCTAAAACAATCTACCTCGTGCCATCCACAAATCTAATACAATCTACCTCGTGTCATCCACAAATCTAGTACAATCTACCTCATGTCATCCACAAATCTAATACAATCTACCCCATATCCATAAATCTAGTACATACTACCCCATATCCATATATCTAGTACAAACTACCTCATATCATCCATAGATCTAATAAAATCTACCTCATATCATCTATAAATCTAATAAAATCTACCTCATATCATCTATAAATCTCGTACAATCTACCTCATATCATCCATATATCTAAAAGAATCTACCTCATATCATCAACATACCTAGTACAATCTACCGTATATTGTCCATAAATCTAGTACAATCTACCTCATATCATCCATAAATCTAGTACAATTTACCTCATATCATCCATAAATCTAGAACAATATACCTCATATAATGACAAAGCATCAGTCTATATGTCCGCGAATGTATACCGCGATATGTAGAAGTCAGTGGCACAGTGACAAAGCATCAGTCTATATGTCCGGGAATGTATGCCGCGGTATGTAGAAGTCAGTGGCACAGTGACGAAGCATCAGTCTATGTGTCCGGGAAATGTATGCCGCTGTATGTAGAAGTCAGTGACACAGTGACAAAGCATCAGTCTATATGTCCCCGAATGTATGCCGCGATATGTAGAAGTCAGTGGCACAGTGACAAAGCATCAGCCTATATGTCCGGGAATGTATGCCGCGGTATGTAGAAGTCAGTGGCACAGTGACGAAGCATCAGCCTATAGGTCTGGGATTGTATGCCGCGGTATGTAGAAGTCAGTGGCACAGTGACAAAGCATCAGTCCATATGTCCGCGAATGTATGCCGCGGTATGTAGAAGTCAGTGATACAGTGACAAAGCATCAGTCTATATGTCCGGGAATGTATGCCGCGGTATGTAGAAGTCAGTGGCATGGTGACAAAGCATCAGTCTATATGTCTGGGAATGTATGCCGCGGTATGTAGAAGTCAGTGGCACAGTGACAAAGCATGAGTCTATATGTCCGGGAATGTATGCCGCGGTATGTAGAAGTCAGTGGCACAGTGACAAAGCATCAGTCTATATGTCCGCGAATGTATGCTGCGGTATGTAGAAGTCAGTGACACAGTGACGAACATCAGTCTATATGTCCGGGAATGTATGCCGCGGTATGTAGAAGTCAGTGGCACAGTGACAAAGCATCAGTCTATATGTCCGGGAATGTATGCCGCGGTATGTAGAAGTCAGTGGCACAGTGACAAAGCATCAGTCTATATGTCCGGGAATGTATGCTGCGGTATGTAGAAGTCAGTGGCACAGTGACGAAGCATCAGTCTATATGTCCGGGAATGTATGCCGCGGTATGTAGAAGTCAGTGGCACAGTGACAAAGCATCAGTCTATATATCCGTGAATGTATGCCGCGGTATGTAGAAGTCAGTGGCACAGTGACAAATCATCAGCCTATATGTCCGGGAATGTATGCCGCGGTATGTAGAAGTCAGTGGCACAGTGACAAATCATCAGTCTATATGTAAGCGAATGTATGCCGCGGTATGTAGAAGTCAGTGATACAGTGACTAAGCATCAGTCTACATGTCCGGGAATGTTTGCCGCGGTATGTAGAAGTCAGTGGCACAGTGACAAAGCATCAGTCCATATGTCCGCGAATGTATGCCGCGGTATGTAGAAGTCAGTGGCACAGTGACAAATCATCAGTCTATATGTCCGCGAATGTATGCCGCGGTATGTAGAAGTCAGTGGCACAGTGACAAATCATCAGTCTATATGTCCATGAATGTATGCCGCGGTATGTAGAGGTCAGTGGCACAGTGACAAAGCATCAGTCTATATGTCCGGGAATGTATGCCGCGGTATGTAGAAGTCAGTGGCACAATGACAAATCATCAGTCTATATGTCCGGGAATGTATGCCGCGGTATGTAGAAGTCAGTAGCACAATGACAAGTCAGCAGTCTATATATCCGCGAATGTATGCCGCGGTATGTAGAAGTCAGTGGTACAATGACAAAGTATCAGTCTTTATGTCCGGGAATGTATGCCGCGGTATGTAGAAGTCAGTGGCACAGTGACAAAGCATCAGTCTATATGTCCGGGAATGTATGCCGCTGTATGTAGAAGTCAGTGGCACAGTGACAAAGCATCAGTCTATATATGTCCGCGAATGTATGCCGCGGTAAAAGCTATCTTATTTCATTACCCTAGTCAGGCTCTCTCAGTTCCACATTATATGGCTTCGTTACCCCAGTCAGGTTCTCTTAGTGAAAAGTTATCTGACTTCATTAACCTGTTCAGGTTCGCTCAGTTCCACATGATCTAGCTTCAATACCCCAGTCAGATTCTCTCAGGTCCACATATTCTAGCTTCGTTAGCCTAGTCAGGTTCTCTCAGTAAAAGTTATCTGATTTTATTACCCTAGTTAGGTTCTCTCAGTTCTACATTATCTAACTTCATTATTTAGTCAGGTTCTGTCAGTTCCACATTATCTGGCTACGTTACCCTAGTCAGATTTATATCAAAGACCCGTTTGTCGTAGGTCAATGATTTTTATAAGTGCTCTGGTTTCCACTGGGCAGTTCAGTTCAATACTCTGTCTTTCTCTGGGTACCTTGATTTTCTCTGGATATTCTGGTTTCTATTTGAGTACTCTGGCTTTCTCTGAGTACCTTGATTTTTCTCTGTATATTCTTATTTTATTGAAGTGCTCTGGCTTCCCGTTGAATACTCTAGTGTTTCCGTGTACTGTTGTTTACTCTGTCCACTCTGAGTTTTCATTATTTTTGTTTCTGGATACTCTGGTTCCCCTTTGAGTACACTAGTTTTCTCTGTGTACTCTAGTTTTGTTTGTAAAATTTTGGTTTTCTCTGGATACTCTGGTTCCCCTTTGAGTACACTAGTTTTCTCTGTGTACTCTAGTTTTGTTTGTATATTCTGGTTTTCTTTGGATACTCTGGTTTTCTCAAGATACCCTAATTTCTTCCATGATTTGCAACCTGCCGCCACAGTACAGGTGATATAAATCGTTGTTAAACATCAGACACGCGCAAAATGTACTGAACTCTTCGTACTTGATTCTTGATACTACACGAGGTACTAGTAAACCATATGTACCGTGGACTCAATGATTTATCTGCAGTGCCGTGATGATTGAACCTGTTAATATAAAGTGCATACGCATTTATCAGGGTCTTTGGACTTGCTAAGATGTGTATCTTTTTCATCTAGCCCTTAGAACATGTGTCGGTCGTGTCTCTATTACTTATATCTGGGACTGTACGTGGGGATCTTTCATGTCTACATTTCTCTGTATTAGAGTCTCAATTAGATTATATAAGTTTGCCTTTTAGCCACTTGTTCCTTGATATTAATAATTCACAGTAAATAAAACCCTACACAGCGGGCTAACTAGCCAGTAGATGCTTCTCTTAATGGGTGTCTCATCTATTTCTTCACATATCAGTTTCAACTGTTATAATGCTAATCAAGACTTGATATCTTGTACACTATATATATAGTGTCTCCACTCTAACCACTTTGTGTGTATATAGTATCGCCACTCTAACCACTTTGTGTGTATATATATAATCTCCACTCTAACCACTTCGTGTTTATATAGTATCTCCACTCTAACCACTTTGTGTTTACATATCATCTCCACTCTAACCACTTTGTGTTTATATAGTATCTCCACTCTAACCACTTTGTGTTTATTTACTATCACCACTATAACCACTTTGTGTTTATATAGTATCTCCACTCTAACCACTTTGTGTTTATATAGTATCTCCACTCTAACCACTTTGTGTTTATATACTATCACCACTAAAACCACTTTCTGTTTATATACTATCACCACTATAACTACTTTGTGTTTATATAGTATCTCCACTCTAACCACTTTGTGTTTATATACTATCACCACTATAACCACTTTGTGTTTAGAAAGTATTTCACTAAATCTACTTTGTGTTTATATAGTATCTCCACTATAACCACTTTGTGTTTATATAGTATCTCCACTCTAACCACTTTGTGTTTATATACTATCACCACTATAACCACTTTGTGTTTATATAGTATCTCCACTCTAACCACTTTGTGTTTATATACTATCACCACTATAACTACTTTGTGTTTATATAGTATCTCCACTCTAACCACTTTGTGTTTATTTACTATCACCACTATTACTACTTTGTGTTTATATACTATCACCACTCTAACCACTTTGTGTTTATATAGTATCTCCACTATAACCACTTTGTGTTTATATAGTATCTCCACTCTAACCACTTTGTGTTTATTTACTATCACCACTATAACCACTTTGTGTTTATATAGTATCTCCACTCTAACCACTTTGTGTTTATATAGTATCTCCACTCTAACCACTTTGTGTTTATATAGTATCTCCACTCTAACCACTTTGTGTTTATATACTATCACCACTATAACTACTTTGTGTTTATATACTATCACCACTATAACCACTTTGTGTTTAAATAGTATCTCCACTCTAACCACTTTGTGTTTATATGCTATCACCACTATAACCACTTTGTGTTTATATAGTATCTCCACTCTAACCACTTTGTGTTTATATACTATCACCACTATAACTACTTTGTGTTTATATAGTATCTCCACTCTAACCACTTTGTGTTTATTTACTATCACCACTATTACTACTTTGTGTTTATATACTATCACCACTCTAACCACTTTGTGTTTATATAGTATCTCCACTCTAACCACTTTGTGTTTATATAGTATCTCCATTCTAACCACTTTGTGTTTATTTACTATCACCACTATAACCACTTTGTGTTTATATAGTATCTCCACTCTAACCACTTTGTGTTTATATAGTATCTCCACTCTAACCACTTTGTGTTTATATAGTATCTCCACTCTAACCACTTTGTGTTTATATACTATCACCACTATAACTACTTTGTGTTTATATACTATCACCACTTTGTGTTTAAATAGTATCTCCACTCTAACCACTTTGTGTTTATATAATACCTCCACTCTAACCACTTTGTGTTTATATAGTATTTCACTAAAACCACTTTGTGTTTATATAGTATCTCCACTATAACCACTTTGTGTTTATATAGTATCTCCACTCTAACCACTTTGTGTTTATATACTATCACCACTCTAACAACTTTGTGTTTATATACTATCACCACTATAACCACTTTGTGTTTATATACTATCACCACTATAACTACTTTGTGTTTATATAGTATTTCACTAAAACCACTTTGTGTTTATATAGTATCTCCACTATAACCACTTTGTGTTTATATAGTATCTCCACTCTAACCACTTTGTGTTTATATACTATCACCACTATAACCACTTTGTGTTTATATAATATCACCACTATAACTACTTTGTGTTTTTATTTTATCTCCATTATAACCACTTTGTGTTTATATATTTTACCTTCATTTTGACCATTTATTTAAGAAGCAGTTTATACTCAATCCATTAAAACCTTATAACTATCAGAAATAACGTAATCATTGCAATTAAAATTTAATTAGTCCTCGTCACTGGAAAATTTTCTTAATCTGAAGAAAATGTTATTTCCTGCAGTGGAGGATTGTATGAACAGACAAGAAAAGAACTTCTATAAAAATGACATTGAGGTCCTTAAACATCACTGGCAGAAGTGTTTAAATACTGAACGGGATTATATTGAAAAACAATGCAATATGTCCGCCACAATTCATACCCTTACATATGAGGCTCACAACATATCGGCCGTCGTATATTGTTCCATCCTGGATCCACCCCTTGAAGAATCTGGTTAAAACAGCAACATTTGTCAGTAACTTTGATTACCTGATACCTAGTCAGTTTCATCAATATCTTTAATTATATTAGCTCTGAAGGAAAAGTCTGTCAAAGCTTATCACTCCACACTAAAAGTGTATCCACCATCCTTCTGATTTTTTTAATCTCAAAAATAACTAGATAAAAATACAAATTATATTCTTCGTCTTCCATTTCTTTCTAATAACATTTATTACACTATGTTCCTTTAAAATATACAAAATCAATGCATTATAAGCAACCTAATAAGAAAAAAATACAAGATATTACCTTAAAATAGGCAAAATGACTAAGTCCAAAATAAAAAAGTCAAAAGTTTGATTCTGGAATGGAACCAAAAACATCAACACTTCTAAACACATCCCTCTGGAGCACTCTAATACATTCAGTTTGATGATCTATGACACTGGTCTGAAGAAGTTTGTCGAAGGAGGGTACCCTCTGCAGCATTTATCGTACCTCTTTGGGCCCATCACATGATGGATCTCGCCAAAAAGTAATTAACAACATTTGTAGGAAACCTCGAGTACTTCATCCATTATAAATTTTATAAAAAATCCCTCCATCAATTCTGAAGAAAATGTCGAAAGTATGAAAAATAGACGGACGCCGGACTAGGAGTGAACACTGTCAAATACACAGACAAGTACGCAAAGACCCACATCGGCGTATCACTGGTGGTGCCCCAATCAAGGACATCTCAAACCATAGACAAGTACATAAAGACTCACACCGACGTATCACTGGTGGAGTCTGAACCATGGACCTCTCAAATCATAGAAAAGTACGCCAAGACCCACATCGACGTATCACTGGTGGAGCCCGAACCATTGACATCTCAAACTATAGAAAAATACACCAAGACCCACATCAACGTATCACTGGTGGTGCCCCAATCACGGACATCTCAAACCATAGACAAGTACATAAAGACTCACACCGACGTATCACTGGTGGAGTCTGAACCATGGACCTCTCAAATCACAGAAAAGTACGCCAAGACCCACATCGACGTATCACTGGTGGAGCCCGAACCATTGACATCTCAAACCGTAGAAAAATACGCCAAGTCCCACATCGACGTATCCCTGGTGGAGCCCGAACCATTGACATCTCAAACTATAGAAAAATACACCAAGACCCACATCAACGTATCACTGGTGGAGCCCGAACCACTCACATCTCAAACTATAGAAAAATACACCAAGACCCACATCGACGTATCACTGGTGGTGCCCCAATCACGGACATCTCAAATCATAGACAAGTACGCAAAGACCCACATCGACGTATCACTGGTGGAGCCTGAACCATGGACCTCTCAAATCACAGAAAAGTACGCCAAGACCCACATCGACGTATCACTGGTGGAGCCCGAACCATTGACATCTCAAACCATAGAAAAGTACGCCAAGTCCCACATCGGCGTATCACTGGTGGAGCCCGAACCATTGACATCTCAAACTATAGAAAAATACACCAAGACCCACATCGACGTATCACTGGTGAAGCCTGAACCACTGACATCTCAAACCATAGACAAGTACGCAAAGACCCACATGGACGTGTCATTGGTGGAGCTTGAACCACGGACATCTCAAACCATAGACATGTAGGCAAAGACCCACATCGACGTATCACTGGTGGTGCCCAAACCATGGACTTCTCAGTCCTTAGACTGTGGGTACAGTGGCTCACAAAGAACGTAAAATAATGTGTTTATTCAGTGAAATTTATTTTACAAAATATGACAATGTATTTTAACAATGATATTGCAAATGAACTATTCAGGGTCGAAAGCCCTGGATTCATCTACATGAAATGAATGTACTTAAAATTAAATATATACAGACAGTGATTGATGAAAATAAATAAATGCATCAATATTTAAAGTTATATTTGAAAACAAAAACAATGATAGTGTCTAAATATAAGAAACTTTACGTCAATGAAACACAACAAACACGACAGAACTTTGTTGATATAAAGGACTAGGGTCAATAAGGACCATATTTGGCCTCAAAACTTTTTCAAGTGAGATATTTAACCTTATGCGCACGCTCCGATATCGTTACAAAGTTTGCATGATGTACTTAATATTTCTGAAATAATTTTTATTTGATCTCCTTCATATATTTGCCGGTGTCGACATAAAACGTGTGCCTTTACCGAATTTTTAAAATTCTATTGAAAAAAAAATTCCAGTGTTTAGACTAGTTTCCTTTAATGTTCACACAAAAACGATTTACATATAGACAAATTATGAAATTAAATATTCTTATATAAAATGGCATTAGTACATGTTGCGCTATTCAATCCTGGCCGCCAAATGAACTGAATAATGTGTAGTTTTATGCAAAAAATAGACAAAACAAAATATTCTTGAAGTCATAAAGAGAAAACAAACATAAATAGAAGTTTATCTGTTCCGAGTTATATTATACTTCTATATGGGTATAGGAATAGAAGATTTTTAACCGTTTCAAATTTCATATTTTATTACACGTCATTGATTAGCCTACACTAATATTTCTTACCATTACCATCTCTTAATATTCCACTCCTTTATACTTCACAACCTATATACATACATTGAAATTCACCTTTCTGTTGAATTTTCAACTTGATTTAGTACATGAGCAAAGTAGATATCTCAACATACAAATTATAACAATAGCTATGCGGTACCTGGCATGCAATAGTATACCTCTATTAATATGTACACAACACTTGGAGTGTAACTGTTCATATATTTATAAATTAATCAACAAGACAGACGAAATATGTACAAACAATAAAGACAGCTTCCCGAGCACTCCTTCCCATTGCCTATTATCCACAGTACAATGAAGAGTGACTCTTCTTTACAACAAAACATGTATACAAAGCAATGATAAGCATGGTTTTAAGGCTTACTTCAATCATCTAAAAATGCAAGAGCGGATCCAGTAATTTTAAAAGGGGTTTAATGCTTTTTATCAATGGTATTTAAGGGACCTTTTGGTGGTGACGTTTTTCAGAAAAGTGTTCACTTAGAATTTTTCTACCAAGATGTTAATTCACCTCGGTCCCCTATGATTTGGATTCACCAATGGATATGTCGTCCGATGATCGTTTTATGAAAAATACTGAAATTACTTCGAATATGTTAGTTTTCTTCTTCTTTTTTTAACTTTAAGAACAAAATTAAAAATATATGCTTTTCATTTAACTTGATCATTCATGATACCAAAAAAAAAAAAAGGAAAAAGAAAAAAGAATCCCGTTGTGCAAAGATCTACTGGGCAAAACCCTGCGCCGCACAAAAATATGATTTAGAAGGAATCCTATGTGGAAAATGATACAGCGACGTCTGTATACCGCCGACTCCTGTTACCAACTACTGTCGACAATGTGTATATAATATTATAAAACAATACACTGATCAATTTTTGATTCAACAAGAACGTGACGTTTAGCGAACTTAAATGATGAAAATATAATTCAATTTTGCGCTATATGGCATATCAAGGAAAAGAATTGACTTATTATAATGATGCATTTCACACACTATTTATGTATAAGCAAATATATTCCCTAAAATTTATAGATATCAAGAAAGATTTGTATTCTTTCTCATGCACCTAATGAGACAAGTTGATCATCATCATTATTGTTATGAACGTATAAGACGAGTTTCTATATCCATGACTGAATTTTTATTATGGCTTACCGTATCTAAGAAGCAACAGACGAGGACATCAATGCTATGAAAGGCAGAGGTAATATTCGATTTAAGGAATAGAAATACACTGCTATGACAATGAAAATTAATGTAAATATACCAACATAAACGGCAGGTTTGGCCATGTTTTGTTTTCATTTTTACAATACTATATACACAATTGTATATCTTCTAAATCCCTTGGCAATCCGTCGTTATAAGATACACAGATGTCTTTGAGGAGGTTCTCTTGGCTACAATCATCACAGATGATACAAGTATTTCACTTTTGTCGACTTGTCCCAGAAATTTTGTTATTCTTCCTGAAAATTATCATACATATACTTTAAAAACCTAACTATATAAAGGTAAGATGAAACCATAATCAATATATTAGAAATGTTATGAAGAAGAAAGAAGCAAAGGTTATGTTATAAATATATTAGAATTGCCCCTGTTATGTAGGAGCAATTGTTATGATATAAATATATTAGAATTGCCCCTGTTATGTAGGAGCAATTGTTATGATATAAAGATATTAGAATTGCCCCTGTTATGTAGGAGCAATTGTTATGATATAAACATATTAGAATTGCCCCTGTTATGTGGGAGCAATGGTTATGATATAGATATATTAGAATTGCCCCTGTTATGTAAGAACAATGGTTATGATATAAATATATTAGAATTGCCCCTGTTATGTAGGAGCAATTGTTATGATATAAAGATATTAGAATTGCCCCTGTTATGTAGGAGCAATGGTTATGATATAGATATATTAGAATTGCCCCTGTTAGGTTAGAACAATGGTTATGATATAGATATATTAGAATTGCCCCTGTTAGGTAAGAACAATGGTTTGATATTTTAGAATTGTCCCTGATATGAATGAGCAATGGTTATGAAATAATCAATATATCAAAATTGGCCGTGTTATGAAAGAACAATTGGTTATGATATAATGATACAGTCATGAAACATTAACATTTTTACGAGAAAATAATATTCAATATTCAAATGATAAGGTTTTTTTTATCTCTAAAAAATTAGAAATTAGAGTTGTCTGTATATATTGCAGACATTTATCTATGTTAAACACGCTTTTTTATTATTTTTTTCTTTGTCATACACTGCTTGAAAGCTAGTATTTACCTGGTTTTCTTGAATTTTTTGTTTTGTTTCTTAGACATCTTGCGAATATCATTGTTTATCTGCGATGTCTTCTTTCTATTTTTTCGCTTAATTTTCCTGCATATTTTTCCCTTCTTCCTTCTTTTTCTGCATCGTCTTCGATTTCGTCTTGAAGATTTCACCTTGGTCCATTTCTACATATATATAATATAAATGTTGGAGTAAAACAGGACATTCTCTTTTTTTTTTTTTGGTTTCTGACTTTTCGTAATATCAGTCGAGATTATAAATCAGGAGTGTATTATATATGCTTTATTATGATCAGTTTATTTTACATGCTTACATTAAAACAGCAGACGCGGAAAAGTTATTTAGAGCTCAGAATCAGACGACTTTGAGTTCAAACTCTTTGGAAGCCGAGGAGAAGTTCGTCACATAGACAATATGTAACGGGAGTAAAACAAAGAAATTCTTAATATAGGGAGCTTGAACAAACATTGTTACGAAATGATAATCATTGTACAAAAGGCGTAACTAATATCATTTACTAAACCCTATTTTATTTTGTTCCCGATATAGTGTTTTAAATACAGCTTACTCACTGATGGTGTTTAACCGGTCCTCGACTAATTGCTTTAGACGGGATGACCTTAAGAAATGTGTATCGCTTATTACCACAGACAAAACAAATTTAAATGTTTACATACATGAAATAGTTTTCCATGCATAACTTCTCAAATTAAATAATGGAAAAGATGCCCACTTAATTAAGTCGGTTCCAATCCAACCCTTGACTGTTTTATAAATGGAAATTTAATTTGACTAGGGTAAGATTGAACGATATAATTCATTTCATATTCATTAGAGGCGCATGCTGCCGATTAACAAGATATGCTATACTTTGAGACGATGTGAAAATCTGGCGATGTTCGCGTCACAGGTCACGTGTTTAGCGATATGATATTACACGGGTCACGTGACATTATGGTGACCCAATGTCATCATAGGCGAGAGCACCTGTTTAGACACAATAAGATCCATAGTCACCTAGCACGATTGTTATCAATACACTAATAACTATTTCTAACAAATCAGCAAACTAGATCAAAGAAAATTATGACGCTTGGAATTTGACCCTTGGTCTACGTGTCGATCCGCGGTAAATCTTATAAAGTGTCCAAGATATATGATATAAGTATTTGATTATTCATAGCTTATTGCATTAATCCGGTTGAGAAGCTACCATTACGAATAAACCCAATGTCTTTGGTACTTCATCTATCCTATTTTTTGCCCCTTAATTAATCTGAAATATGTTGATCGATATAATAAGAACTTAACATGTTTTATCTTTCGATAAATAAATTATTCTTAATCTTGTAATAAGTAATTTTATATAGGATGCCACAATGACCGTTCATAATGTGAAAGATCATTCGACTTTATGCGATAAATGTTTGGTAATAATTTCTAGTGATATATTAAATCACATCAAGATCTCTTTGTACCTGTTATTGAATACTTAGTCTCCATGATCTTAGATGACGGAACCTGTGTTTGAGTCTTAACGTGCCTTATTTTAAGCAGAAACTTCCTTAATATGTCATATGCTACGTATATATTGTCTACCCTACAACAATATCTACATTTATATATATATTATAGAAATGAACACATGTATTTTACTTCTTGCTGTGTCTCTTTATCATAAATATTTGCAGTCTGGTTATCAGCCAACAATAGATAGATTATTATTTACCTTCAATCTTTTATCCCATTTCGGTTTCCATTTTGTAGAGAGACTTGTATCCAGAAATAGCAATCTACGAGTAGCCGCATCTTCGTATCCAATTAGGAGATATTCTATCCTTTTCATTAGTTTCGGACACACGCACGTGGAATTTGTCCATAAGTCTATCGTAGTGTTGGTTTTTATAGGAACAATATTATGTTTGTAGACAGCCAGTACCCTCACGATACTCACAGTATTCACATTGTTTATGATACCTTGATGTTCAACTTTCCCCCGAATAACTAAAAAAAGTAAGAAATTTATACGTTGAATGAAAATACAATGTAATGTATCAACCAAATTGTACTGATAGCCGTAATACACGAAAATAAGGCATTATTAGTGATATATCCGTAAAGTTAAGTTATAATCGTTATATCAGCATTAAATGAGTGAGAATCTCCTGATGTGATACTACGCCCCCCTTAGGAGTGAAAATTTCCTAATGTATACTACGTCCCCCCTAGGAGTGAGAATCTCCTAATGTATAGTACGTCCCCCCTAGGACTGAGAATTTCCTAATGTATACTACGTCCCCCTAGAAGTGAGAATTTCCTGATGTGATACTACGTCCCCCTAGGAGTGTGAATCTCCTGATGTGATACTACGTCCCCCTAGGAGTGTGAATCTCCTGATGTGATACTACGTCCCCCTAGGAGTGTGAATCTCCTGATGTGATACTACCTCCCTAGGAGTGAGAATCTCCTAATGTATACTACGTCCCCCCTAAGAGTAAGAATCTCCTGATGTGATACTACGTCCCCCCTAGGAGTGAGAATCTCCTGATGTGATACTACGTCCCCCCTAGCAGTGAGAGTCTCCTGATGTGATACTACCTCCCTAGGAGTGAGAATCTCCTGATGTGATACTACGTCCCCCCTAGGAGTGAGAATCGTCGGATGTTATAGTAATTCTGAACACTTTGATATTATGCTGATATCACTATCATAATTTTAGCTGTGTGCCTCTACCACTTAAATACAATATAATGATTTTGATGTTATAGATATCTCAAATTGTTACATTTTTCAATGATAAGGATTTATAGTAATCCACACCTTTTATAATGGGTAAAAAGTGCTTACTTTGAATTAATCAAATATAATAAATGTTTATCATCAGGAATGATTAAAATAAACCCAAATATATTATACTCTCTTTCTATAAAGTCCTTACGGTAAGTAACAACATGGATATATGTCACGAAGACACTAGAGTGCTTTATTTTGTATAACTATCTTCTATGTATATATTTGCCCTCTGTGGATACAAAAAAATCTATAAAAGGTTGTCTTTGCTGTCATATCAAAGGCGGTTCATAGATCCTTTAGGAAACCGTGTAATCCCGTACACTAGTATGTTTATCCACAAGGGCAAATTTGACTTAAAAAGTTAAGGCGCATCACATCGAATAAAAAATAATCTGCCGTCCCGAGGTTATATATAGATTTTACAAAGAAAGAAACAAATCGTCAGGTGAAAGGGGTGATAAGATATGCGGCTAATGCGCATGTCACTGCATACTTTACGTTCCAGAATTACGTCACAAACTCAGTGACGAATGCAGGGACTTGCATGACAGATTAATGTTAGATATGACTCTGTATGTATGGAAATTGTACATATATAAGATTTCATTGAAGATTGTTAATGGATAGTAAAAACATAAGTAAAAGTTATGTGTATGGGCGTTAATTATAATCGATAATGGTGTTAAATGACACTGTGAATAATAATTCATTTATATCGCTCCAAGAAAGCAGGAGTTGCCTACTATTGCCGCCCTATAAAACATCCTGACCCTGGAAGGGATCGAATCGAGACCTTCAGATCGCATGCCAAATGTCAACCAAAAAACTATAGCAGTTCATGGGGATATACCGAAGTGCGGGGGAAAAGAGTTAGATCTGGGCACTAAATTCGCCACTGTTAGACTCCGATAGGTGGCGGGGTCAGCTTCACACGAGGTGTTTTGTATTTCCTTCTTTTCATGCGTAAAATCCCGATCGTATCTGAATGGTACGGCACGGGAATAACAGCGGTTCCCTGTACTGCCATTCCCTTTGATGTTTGTGTATAACAAGGTTCCAGAATTCATACTTATGTCTTTGTTGTTTCACATAAAGAATGTTGTTTGCTGTGTGTAGGGCAACACAGGTAAAACAAATTTCAATTAGGGGGGAATAGGATCGATGGTAGGTCGGGAGGTCCGTATCCCAGGAGTGAGATCAGTACAGGGCCGAGCATTTTCTTACCATAGTCGTATTTTCCTTGCTTGTACTTTTTCCTTTTGGGCCGTGATTTTCTTTTGTTACACCGGCAAACTGTAAAATAAAATGAAACGGAAATAATTGTTTACTGCGCATATAAATAATCTTTATAACTTGCTATTGTGTAACGATTATATTTCAGTGTTTTTCTATCAAATCGACCACGAACATGTACTTTTATTCTCTAGAACACAACGGAATGACCCTAAGTCCCTCTATCAAAACTTAATAACCCTAAATATAAGCTACGCCGATACAGTAAACCCTCGCCGAATTCATCCATTTCACACTACATATAGTATGAGAGAAAAGTCGCCAATCAATCCATACAAAATGAGGAAGATTGTAAGACATGTATATCTCTCAAAACGAAACTAGTGCATCCTCTTAAAAAATAAATGTATTTGTAACAATGAAGTGCAAAGAAATATTTCTCGTTTTGCCCCAATAAATAATGACTTAGCTGTTCTTTAAAACATATTTATCTAACACTTTCTGTAATAAAGCGCAAGCAGAATATTGCAACATTGTTGTAGCTATAATTGACTGCTGTTTGTACGCATTGATTGGCAAAGATCATCCACAATACAAATATTTAAATACAGAAATATTTTAAACCATAAAATCAACATTTATGCATAAAAATGTATAAAATAGGAAACAAAAGCAAACAAAAACAAAAAGGAAAGCCATGTAGCACTTATTGGGATTGACTTTCATCCAGAAAGAAATGCTAAACCTTTAATGCATTCCCTCGTATACTACTGGTATTGATAGAGGAGTTTACATATTTGAGTGAGACCCCCTCCGACTGCGCCAGACATGATACGAAGCTATCGCGGACCGATCCATCACAACCTCTTGACTTACTGTGATCTCTTTAATAAAGCTTAAAGAGGTATTTAACATCAGCAAGTATATATTTGGAACGAATTGCCTTGTCATCGAACACGACCGTTCGAATTTGACTGTCGTAGAGTAGACAGTTAAGTGTCACTCAATGGGGATTATTAGAGACCGTCTTTGGTAAATGGTATGTGTTTAAAGATCAAACAATATGTAAACGATCATTAAAACAATCTAGATTGGTTGAGTACTCGATGAAAAAGAAAGTTTGAATATTTATGGAGAGGCGACAACTACGGTATCTGTGACGTGGCATGGCCTTCTGTATACTTCACATTGTGGTGGAGATCTGCAGAGGCGAGAAGTATGGTATCCGTGACGTGGCATGGCCTTCTGTATACTATACGCTCTGGTGTGGAGATCTGCAGAGGCGAGAAGTATGGTGTCCGTGACGTGGCATGGCCTTCTGTATACTATACGCTCTGTGGTGGAGATCTGCAGAGGCAAGAAGTACGGTATCCGTGACGTGGCATGGCCTTCTGTATACTATACGCTCTGTGGTGGAGATCTGCAGAGGCAAGAAGAAAGGTATCCGTGGCGTGGCATGGCCCTCTGTAAACTTACGCTCTGTGGTGGAGATCTGCAGAGGCGAGCAGTACGGTATCTGTGACATGGCATGGCCTTCTGTATACTATACGCTCTGGTGTGGAAATCTGCAGAGGCGAGAAGTATGGTATCTGTGACATGGCAAGGCCTTCTGTATACTATACGCTCTGGTGTGGAGATCTGCAGAGGCGAGAAGTATGGTATCCGTGACGTGGCATGGCCTTCTGTATACTATACGCTCTGTGGTGGAGATCTGCAGAGGCGAGAAGTACGGTATCCGTGACGTGGCATGGCCTTCTGTATACTATACGCTCTGTGGTGGAGATCTGCAGAGGCGAGAAGTATGGTATCCGTGACGTGGCATGGACTTCTGTATACTATACGCTCTGTGGTGGAGATCTGCATAGGCAAAAAGTATGGTATCCGTGACGTGGCATGGCCTTCTGTATACTATACGCTCTGGTGTGGAGATCTGCAGAGGCAAGAAGTACGGTATCCGTGATGTGGCATGGCCTTCTGTATGCTATACGCTCTGGTGTGGAGATCTGCAGAGGCGAGAAGTACGGTATCCGTGGCATGGCCTTCTGTATACTATACGCTCTGTGGTGGAGATCTGCAGAGGCAAGAAGTACGGTATCCGTGCCGTGGCATGGCCTTCTGTATACTATACGCTCTGGTGTGGAGATCTGCAGAGGCGAGAAGTATGGTATCCGTGACGTGGCATGGCCTTCTGTATACTATACGCTCTGTGGTGGAGGTCTGCAGAGGCAAGAAGTATGGTATCCGTGACGTGGCATGGCCTTCTGTATACTATACGCTCTGTGGTGGAGATCTGCAGAGGCAAGAAGTACGGTATCCGTGGCGTGGCATGGCCTTCTGTATACTATACGCTCTGTGGTGGAGATCTGCAGAGGCGAGAAGTACGGTATCCGTGGCGTGGCATGGCCTTCTGTATACTATACGCTCTGTGGTGGAGATCTGCAGAGGCGAGAAGTACGGTATCCGTGACGTGGCATGGCCTTCTGTATACTATACGCTCTGTGGTGGAGATCTGCATAGGCAAGAAGTATGGTATCCGTGACGTGGCATGGCCTCCTGTATACTATACGCTCTGTGGTGGAGATCTGCAGAGGCGAGAAGTATGGTATCCGTGACGTGGCATGGCCTTCTGTATACTATACGCTCTGGTGTGGAGATCTGCAGAGGCGAGAAGTACGGTATCCGTGACGTGGCATGGCCTTCTGTATACTATACGCTCTGGTGTGGAGATCTGCATAGGCAAGAAGTATGGTATCCGTGACGTGGCATGGCCTTCTGTATACTATACGCTCTGTGGTGGAGATCTGCATAGGCAAAAAGTATGGTATCCGTGACGTGGCATGGCCTCCTGTATACTATACGCTCTGTGGTGGAGATCTGCAGAGGCGAGAAGTATGGTATCCGTGACGTGACATGGCCTCCTGTATACTATACGCTCTGGTGTGGAGATCTGCAGAGGCGAGAAGTACGGTATCCGTGACGTGGCATGGCCTTCTGTATACTATACGCTCTGTGGTGGAGATCTGCAGAGGCGAGAAGTACGGTATCCGTGACGTGGCATGGCCTTCTGTATACTATACGCTCTGGTGTGGAGATCTGCAGAGGCGAGAAGTACGGTATCCGTGGCGTGGCATGGCCTTCTGTATACTATACGCTCTGGTGTGGAGATCTGCAGAGGCGAGAAGTACGGTATCCGTGACGTGGCATGGCCTCCTGTATACTATACGCTCTGGTGTGGAGATCTGCAGAGGCGAGAAGTATGGTATCCGTGACGTGGCATGGCCTTCTGTATACTATACGCTCTGTGGTGGAGATCTGCAGAGGCGAGAAGTATGGTATCCGTGACGTGGCATGGCCTTCGGTATACTATACGCTCTGTGGTGGAGATCTGCAGAGGCAAGAAGTACGGTATCCGTGGCGTGGCATGGCCTTTTGTATACTATACGCTCTGGTGTTGAGATCTGCAGAGGCGAGAAGTACGGTATCCGTGACGTGGCATGGCCTTCTGTATACTATACGCTCTGTGGTGGAGATCTGCATAGGCAAGAAGTATGGTATCCGTGACGTGGCATGGCCTCCTGTATACTATACGCTCTGTGGTGGAGATCTGCAGAGGCGAGAAGTATGGTATCCGTGACGTGGCATGGCCTTCTGTATACTATACGCTCTGGTGTGGAGATCTGCAGAGGCGAGAAGTACGGTATCCGTGACGTGGCATGGCCTTCTGTATACTATACGCTCTGGTGTGGAGATCTGCAGAGGCGAGAAGTACGGTGTCCGTGGCGTGGCATGGCCTTCTGTATACTATACGCTCTATGGTGGAGATCTGCAGAGGCGAGAAGTATGGTATCCGTGACGTGGCATGGCCTTTTGTATACTATACGCTCTGTGGTGGAGATCTGCAGAGGCGAGAAGTACGGTATCCGTGGCGTTGCATGGCCTTCTGTATACTATACGCTCTGTGGTGGAGATCTGCAGAGGCGAGAAGTATGGTATCCGTGGCGTGGCATGGCCTTTTGTATACTATACGCTCTGTGGTGGAGATCTGCATAGGCAAGAAGTACCGTATCCGTGACGTGGCATGGCCTTCTGTATACTATACGCTCTGTGGTGGAGATCTGCAGAGGAGAGAAGTACGGTATTCGTGACGTGGCATGGCCTTCTGTATACTATACGCTCTGGTGTGGAGATCTGCAGAGGCGAGAAGTACGGTATCCGTGACGTGGCATGGCCTTCTGTATACTATACGCTCTGTGATGGAGATCTGCATAGGCAAGAAGTATGGTATCCCTGACGTGGCATGGCCTCCTGTATACTACGCTCTGTGGTGGAAATCTGCAGCGTCATGTAATAGTACTGTTTTATGAAAACTGAAACCAAACTGAGAATGTAGAACTTGAATGGGTTATAATTATTCCATGCGGGATAATTACATTTTCTCAATGAATATCCGATCCTCAAAATAATGTTCCATTCATTGATGTTTTTATCATTATCTTTCATTGTGTAAATGTACTTGATTACTTTGCATGTTTTACCTTTATATTATTTATGGATTAAAAATGTTCGACATTATTTGAATTTTCAGCAATTTAATTTTTAATTGAACAAATGAATTGCGCCTATTACTGTCAAATAAACAAGATTTCGTTCTATAATTAGTATACCCTATGTGGGGAATCTCTCGTTATGGTTTTTTTAAAACTACATATTAAAAGTATGACCACCAAGAAAGAAAATACTTTGATGTATTATAAATCAGGTTGAAGTGTTTCGTTAAATTGTGACCTTGTTTCGTTAGACTGTGACCTTGTTTCGTTAGGCAATGACCTTGAGCATCTTCTTGGAGAAATGAGTAAATAAATATAGACAAAACTTCATCCGAGCTTGAAACCGATATTGTGTCTGAATTGGTATATGATGTACTAGTATTGTCTTTAAGGTGTAACGTTTTGCTTTAAAGGGAGACAACTCAGCAATGAATAAACTTTATATATTATTGTGATTTATCCTCATTTTATTGAAATTTTTTGTTGAGAAAGGTTTTGGATTTTGAACAAATTTTAAATGCAATGTGCTACGGAAAAATTTTCTTTAAGTATGCATATTCCAAATTTTTATCCTAACCCCCTCTAACCTGTAACTTCCACTACATTTCAGTAATTTGTCTTGA
The DNA here is from genome assembly GCA_035048485.1 of Pteria penguin. Taxonomy (NCBI): domain Eukaryota; kingdom Metazoa; phylum Mollusca; class Bivalvia; order Pterioida; family Pteriidae; genus Pteria; species Pteria penguin. Next base: position 4,417,729 of record CM068591.1, on the reverse strand, counting down.
TATTATAATTAAATCAATAAATTGGTGGATCGATTTTCTTTTGGAATTTAATACTAAAGTAAAATATGCTTCCAAACTATTATGTATTTGATGCACTTTGAATCACCTGCAAATATGATAAATATGAAAATGATATGACTGAGAATACAACTCACTCTGTCGCCTTGGTGGCACCTTCACAGGATGGATGCTGTTATATGTACGTTCTGTTTGGGACACTGGACGAATATTATTGGTCGTAAGTTCAGGTCTGTTTGTGTATTGACCTAAATAATAATAGAATAATAATAATAAAAGTTGTTATATATACATGTAAATATTAATACTGTTGTGGATATTTCAATCACTTACGAGTGATAACCAGCTGGCTAAACGTCTGATAAAAGAGAAGTATTCAGGAACGTACACCTTTATGGTCCATAACGATATCTGTCAAGTGTTACAAGCCTTCACTTACAAATAAATATGAAATTATAAATAACGCGAACTATAGATGCAGATCATCCGTGGCATTGAATGAAATATCGCACTTAACGCTTCCTCGGTTTGACAGGGAAGTAACAAAATAAATCACTAACCTTATATGTCAAGAAGCGACGGGTTTTTTTCTTTCTTTTAAAAAGATGGATAAGAAAGAATAAACCAATTATTTGCAATTTATTTAATCTTTTCATTTTGCCTATTCCTTTTATTTACATCAGATGTAGAAGATCAGTGAGTAACAAGGTATGTCAACGTGTAACATGTAAAGCCATCCGTATCCATACGTCATGAGATGTCTTGGTTAGATAGGGCACTTTCATTAGTACGTGTTGATGTACTGGATTGACCATGAGATATACAGGGCTTCGTTTGACCATGAGATAGACAGGGTCTCGTTTGTATTTGAACTCGTGTTAATAAAGAGATATAGCGAGATCCATACGGAGCAGTATGTTTCTCTTCTTACAAACAAATATTCGTGTTTGATAAGGGACTCTGAATTTCCTCTGATAATTCTTTCATCCAGAGTCTCAAGGGAGTTTTAAAGTCTACGTTGGTAAAGGAAGACTTTGAAAGAAAGCGATTCTAGATACTGAGTAAATAGCTCTTCACAGATCAAAGTACTGGCATAGTAATGCCCCAACATCTGAGGTAAGGGGATAGTCAAGCCTTCCAATGAACTGCCCATTAAATCTATTTGTTTTCCAATGTCTTCAAGTGCCGTTCATACTTATACCCATTGATGTGAAATACTCACTTTGAATGCGACGATTAGAATACATTAATAGCCCGAATATCCTCTATCCACCGACACGCAACCAATGAACCATACATAAAAGTTGTTCTCCAACTAAAAGTCAGGAAAATTAGAATACAACAAACCAATGAAACAGATTGAAGTTGAAAATTATCTACCTCATCCTCGTTTGCATGTCTCCTCTGATATTTATTTATAATACGATAAACTTCTGCTATTTCTGAAGCTAATGTTCTTTACGAACTCTATGCTCTGAGATGTTAAGCTGGGGTTAAATGCCACAGAGGAGATGTAAAGCAATCGCCTACACGTCGTACATAAAATAATGCAAAGGATCAATCATACACAGAGATTTCTATCCTAGATAAACCAGATCACTTGATTTCAAAAATTTGTGGAACAAATTGGAGTCTATAAACCGGAAGTAAGAAACACTGCAGACAAATCACCAGAATCTAATCGCTTTATATCCGTGCGGTTTTTTTTTTTTGTTGACTCGGTATATCTGTAGATGAGAACCTATGCTGTTGTTTGAGCCTTGACTAGTTTAACGTGTGATATCTGGAAACTTTGAAGTCAATTGTCAGATTATTAGTGTGCTATCTTGCTACCGATTAAATAAACCCTACACTATGATAAGTAGTGTGCATGGCGGATGTGTTTAGCTGGGCAGGAGACGCTTACTCCTATGATAAGTAGTATGTATGGCGGATGTGTTTAGCTGGGCAGGAGATGCTTACTCCTATCATAAGTAGTATGTATGGCGGATGTGTTTAGCTGGGCAGGAGACGCTTACTCCTATGATAAGTAGTATGTATGGCGGATGTGTTTAGCTGGGCAGGAGACGCTTACTCCTATGATAAGTAGTATGTATGGCGGATGTGTTTAGCTGGGCAGGAGACGCTTACTCCTATGATAAGTAGTATGTATGGCGGATGTGTTTAGCTGGGCAGGAGATGCTTACTCCTATGGGGATCTATATTACGTTGTTATAAGTGATGTAATTACATACTACATTTATGTTATATAACAGTTAAACAGAGTGAGGTTATTTTTTCAGCAAGTAAATTATTTACGTTCGATACAATCATTACCTATATCTAATATGATTTATAATCTAATTTATATCTTTTTTTCCCGGTACATTTTCAAAGGAAATACACAACAACTTTAATAAAGACAAAGTGATGCACATCAGGTTGAAAAGTGTGAAAAAACAAAATCTTGGCAAAAGATGAGTTTGTCAACCTGTTAAATAGCAAAGGTGTGAAAAGATAGCATCACGAATCTACGCGGTCAAACATCAAAGGTGCCCCCTGCCGGGGAACATTGTTGTGGATACGTCAGGAAAAGATAAATGGGAGAAACTCGAGTGCTGCTCTTTGTTGTAGGAATTAATCTAGTCCGTAAAATTACAGGGCTAGTTATTAATCATAGGCTATGTTAGAGAAATAATATATAGACAGAGCAGGAAATGGTAGGGATCGAATAGAAATGAAATACATCCAGTAGAGGGTGCAATAAAAGGTGCTCTTCAACGTTCGGAGATAATTTGTGTTGCGAAAGAAATTTTTAACTTCAAAGAGAAGGATTTCAATTTCCCCGCAACGCTGGTCCAACACAGCATCGCTTATATCCTCGATGTGTCAGTGATCGAATAGTGTGGCTAATGATGGTCGGAAATCGCAGGTCCAGCCAAAGGAGCGTCAATATTGATTTACGCCAATATTTGTATACCTGTCCTCCATAATAAAGCAGTGATTGATGGACAGGATTTCAAATTTTCAATAGATTAACGAAATTTTTAAACGAATTCTCAAAGATAATGTCAATGACGAGGGTAAGAATCTAGTGAAATAATTAACACTAGGGGCGATATAGCTGTGTCGGAACACTGAGGAATAGTGTAGCCGTGTCCGAACATCAGGAAATAGTACAGCTGTGCTGGAACACTAGGGAATAGTGTAACTGTGTCGGAACACTAGGGAATGGTTGAACACTAGGGAATGGTTGAACACTAGGGAATGCGGTAGCTATGTCGGAACACTAGGGAAAGGTGTTACCTTGTCGGAAATTAGGGATTGGGGTAGCTATGTCGGAACACTAGGAACCTAAGTATCTCTGTCGGTAGTAAACCTGGCTCATGGACCAAAGTCGTGAGTTCGAATACTATCAGAAAAATCGTCGGTGTTCTGTTTTCCCGATGCGACTCTTAATAACGTGAATAATCCAGCACTTATCGGAGGGTCCGTTGTAGAAGTCGAGAATTGTGTGCAATACATCAGACTGATGCCGTTAAGGTATTATTAAAATAATTTTAGTGTAACGTAAAACAAATAACATGAACACTAGTATCCCTTACCGAAGAAGACGTGTACTTGTATGTAGTTTAAGTATACGTGTACCTCTATGTAGCAAATCTATTTTTTTCAATGCTTCTGTACTGACTCGAATGTACACTTCCAATTTTCTGGGACAAAAGTTTGTGAATGATTCTAAAATTCAGGAGTATCTCCCTCATGCACAGCTCTGTCCTTAGCGTGGTTCTTTTGCTCTTACTTTATTGTAATGTTTGGTACTAAGTTTGCTCTTCAAAGATTCAAATCTTCAAATTCTATTCTTTCGATTTCCAGAGGATCGGTCTTGAGTATTACTGAAGAGACATAAGTTGTCGAATATGCGATTATGATGCGCTACATCAATACACGAATATACATGGAATTTCTGATATCTATGACTTCCGACAAATACGTGTATATAAAAAAGTATGAGAGTATTATATAGTTATGTACTCCCATGTCTTATAACAAACCATCCTTAGGCTTCAAAAAATATATTTGTTTCCTGTATCCCGACCGACCCCTCAAAAATGACGCCGACTCTGATTTTTTTTTCTTCGCCATTTACAAGCGCCGCCATTTCCGAAATCGGTTTTCTGAAACTTCACATTGTTGTTATTTCCGGTGTTTTTAAAACAAATATGGCGACCCCATAGCATCAAGCCTCGTCGTACATGATGAATTATGTTGAACAATACCTTTTATTATATATTATGTATGTCCATCTGAATGTCAAGACATTTTCCATAAAAAAACCCCTACCGACCCTATCTTTTGAGGCCATGTTACAGGAAACAAACATTTTTTTGGGGGGGGGCAAACACAGAATATTCTATGGCAGTGTTTAGTATGTGAAGTATGTGAAATTTGCCTGAATCAGATTTATTTCTTAACTTGTATTTTAATGTAGGGCCATTCATATTGCAGTAGTATTACATGGATTATTTCACCAACGTCATGGATGCCTTTGTCTATTGGTATAGAACCCTTCCACTGGCAGACCTTTCCTCTGGTCTCGGCCAGAGTTCGAATCCAGACAAACATCAAAACCCGCAATGGGTTCCAAATAAAAGTCGCATGATGGATGACGTCACTTGCAGGTGTATTTAATAATTCGTCTTCGATATATTGGGACCCTCCAGGCAGTAATGCTCTGTTTGTTTTATGAGTGGGTAAGTCAGCTATCACAATGGAGATAAAGATTTGAAGACATTTATTGTCTAAAAAATAAAATAAAATAAATAAAACCGAAAAACAAGCACTCATTATCTGAAAATAAAACTGCAGAGCTTTTCTCTTGTATTATGATGAAGACGATTAATTTTCTGCAAAACTGTCTTAATCGTTAACGGGAATATTGAGAGTGTCTTCAATGAGATGTGATTGAAGTGATATGACAAGTTCATTGACTGCATTGGCTAGGACACCATTGCGAGGATGATGTCAAGTGTAGACCCTCATGTGACCTTTGACATGTTTTGATTGCATGACATGATTTCCGTTTAAATGATTTCGTTCGAAAACATTGGAAACAGCTGAGTCATTCGTACATGTCGTGAATAAAACTTGAGAGCGATGGCAGATTAACGATTTTATGAACGACTTATGTAACGAAATCTCAACATAAGATTTATTTACTGAGTCAAGCATTGGTCGATCATAGACAACCACTTCAAAAATCACCCATTTATATTTTACAAACAATTTCACGTAGCATATTTTAAAGCGGTCACCGGTATCTACCGAATGGTGATTTAGAAAGGTTTACAGGTATACACAGAATCAGAGATAAGAACGGTGACCGGTTCTACTGCGTCATGAGGTATGGCGGTCATCGGTAAATAGCGAAATATGAGTAAAAACAAGCACCGATATTTACAGAACGGTCATCGGTGTCTGCCGTGTCAGATGGTAGGGTGGTCATCGGTAAATACGAAATAGGAATGAAAACAAGCACCGGTACTTACCGAACGGTCACCGGTATCTGTCGTGTCAGATGGTAGGGTGGTCATCCGTAAATACGAAATAGGGGGTGAAAACAAGCACCGGTATATACCGTACGGTCACCGGTACCTGCCGTGCCAGGAGGTAGGGTGGTCATCGCTATTTACCGAATAAGTATATATAACGATGCCGATTCATAGATAATAACGACCTCTTAATCATTGGTACCTAAACATCATGGAAAATAGTCACCGATATCTGTCAAATGATGGATTAGAATAGCCGGTGATATCTACCGAATCGTGTTTTAGAAGGATTAGCGATATTTACCAAGACAGAGAGAGAGAGAGAGAGAGAGAGAGAGAGAGAGAGAGAGAGAGAGAGATGTCCCGAACCATTGAACAGAGAGGTCTTTATTATCTGCCGAATCATTTAGAACGGTCAATAGTATCTGTTAGTTGATTGGTTGATTCGGTGTTTTACGTCGCTTTCAACAATATTTCAGTTATATCGCGACATGGAAGCAGGAGGTTCCCAACCTCTTTAACATAGTGGCGCAACCCGGGATGCGAACCCGGATCGTCGGCGCCGCAAGCCAAGCGCTTAACCACCATAGCAAGCCTGCCCCCACAATAGTATTTGTAAACCGAGTCGTGAATTAGAACGGTGGACATTATCCGCCTAGTACTGCAATAGAATGTTAGCAGTATTAACCGAATCGTTACTAGAGCGTTGACAAATCATGGATTAGATCAAACACCGATATCGATTGAATTACGTAATTATTAACATTATCTTAACTAAATCGTGTAAATCGCCGTCATTCCTTACCGAATTTAGACTTCTCATTAATTGATATATAGTGATAATTTGTTGCCGACTTCAGCAATTGATCAATTTTGTACATTTATATATAACTACTTATATACATAGGTAATATAAAAGAAGAAGATAAAATATATTTTTCTAGCTGATGTTAAACCTCTGCTTCTCAGTCTCTGTATTTCACACGTACTAACGACCATGTAGGTCACTTTATACAGTTATACTCTATAATTACTTACAATGAATTTCTTTCAGAAGAAAAGAAAGTTAATAACCACACGTAATATTTGTTTATCATATTTGTAAAGAGGAACTGGCCTTGTACGAGAAATGTAAGCAAGTTAATATAAATAGATACATGCCGATAACACCCCCAATCCAGTTCCTTCCCCAACCCCTAATGATTTTGATCAACCTCACCTCATTTCTTTCACCACCCCATTATAATCCAAGATGACGTATACACTTTTATTACTGTTTATTTTGTGATTGACGGTTTCTTATTTTCATCTACATAAAGGGACAGATGTTTGATTTCAGCAAGAAATAAACCGAGAGGTAGAATATATACTAAAATCTACAGCTACTGTACCAATAGCTGGATACAGATTGTAAATTTCTGAGATTCTAACTTGAAGTACACAGTACAGTTGATGAGTTTTAAGGACAGTCTTCTAGATCTATAGTGTTCATTTATAAAACATAATTAGTCGCCATTCATGATTAAAATCTACCTTTGTGAGGGCACATCGATTACTGGCATTATTGAATATGTTTGATTTGACTCAGTATTAATAAGGAAAAATAATTTTTGATAACTTCATCTCTGACACTATACTGATTTTCTGTGATAACTTTATCATTTATAAAATACAAAGCGTTGTGCATACATGTAGTAGTGCGTATTGCATGTAAACCAGTATTTCTACATTAGTACATGTGTCATGGAAATATCGGTATCTCTTATACCTAATTAATATATGCACAAGTTTCTATTCATTTCTACCGCTATGTGGGAAAGCGACAATATATATATATATATATATATATATATATATATATATATATATATATATATATATATATATATATATATATATATATATATATATATATATATATATATATTTAATAACAAATAAAAAAGAAAGAATATATATATATATATATATATATATATATATATATATATATATATACATATATATATATATATATATATATAATATATATATATATATAATATATATATATATATATATATATATATATATAATAACAAATAAAAAAGAAAGAACTGAGGAGTTGTTCCTTGTTCGAATCCCACTATGGGCGCATTGATAGATATATCAAATGAGATCATCTACATGTGTATCAGAGTATCAGAGTCTCGTGTAACAATATTAGTGAAGAACTCTCACTAATGTTGGTGAATCTGCTCTACATCAGCTACATACCACATTGGTGCCGTCATAGTTTAATAAAAAGGATAATGAAGTGACAGAAAAGTTTGCAATACTTACTTCCGTTGGTGGAGGACACGATGGCCTCGGGAGAGACACATACTCCTCGGTCATATCGTGGTAGATGTGTACAATCCAGATAATCCGGCCAAGAAATATTATGGTCATTCACAATCCTCTCGCAGCCCTCTCGTGCTTTCTCGCAAACGCTCCGACACGGAGGAATCGGCGCGGACTGAAAATTAACAGTACAAATAGGCGCATACATTGCACATAAGAAAAACAGTAGAACATCGCTGCAATTTTGTTCCAGTAAAGGCTGGAATTGTTCGATGGCTAGTATTGCGTTTTCCTGTGAACTGTGATGGAGGAGATTGGGCATCCTCGTCATGTTGTACGGCATGTGCTGACACATGGGGATCTGGATAGGCTCACAGATATCAGTTTTACTCTGGAAGGTCATAGCACTGGTTACGCCACTGGCCAGTACTAACAAATTACACGTCCAGGTGAAAGTCCGTATTGCACGTCTTTTATCCATTTCGTTAAAAAAAAAACGCAAATAAAAAATCCAGGTGAAGAAAAAAATATTTAACACAACAAAATATCAAACTTCAAAATATAATCATTTCAAATTGATCATTTTCTCTCGAACAATCTCAACATCGATTAGTCGAATTAGTAAATGAGAGACCCGTGGATGAAATTTTAATTGAACATGTTGAGCCAATGTTGTTTGGTTTTATACCTGGCTACCACGTGCTACGTTGAACTTTGCGAGCATGAGGTGTGTTCCATCATTTTGTAGGTATAAAAGCAATTAAAGGGCCGCGTTAAAACTTGATCATACCGATTTTAAAGTCCAACACATGGTGATCGTATTGTATAATGTAACATGAATAATTTATAAAAGAGGAAGCTATAGAAGGGGGCGTGACCGGGGGATGAGCATAAAAGGGGACAGCCAAACGGAAACTCTATAAAAGGGGCGTGACCGGGAGACAGAATCAAGTGACTGGGCAAGTATGAGAAGGGTGTTGGGGTGGTACTGGATTTGGGGTTATAAATGAGTTAAGTCGTGAGAAAATATGAATGAAGACATAATCAGGAGAGCTGAGAGAACATGATCAGATACGGCATTTCATAAATGGGCGATACTGTTGTAGATTACAGACATCTATTTAGCGTTAAGTGTCATGTCCGCCAGAAGAGAATAGATGACATGTTGAGAATACCATAAGAGGACTACCATACCATGAGCAATGTTACAATGAAGCAAAAGATTCCGTTGCAAATTATTGTATCGTGAAGTACAATGATCCGTGCAACTGTGACGAGAAGAAGGAGAAAGTGCTCCGAACATTTGTCAAAACGAGTTTGTAACAAAAAGGAAAAGGCTATCGACCAAGTCCGTGCTAGTTAAATCATTTCTATTTCTGTTCTTATTTAATAACTTCAGTTAGCATGTACGTAAAGTCAATTCTCATCCCTCTAGAGTTAATGGTATCAAACCGGAGTCTGTATTAAGGAAAAGCCTTATCCCTATACCATAGTGTGGTTGTTTAGTACCAGGTCAAAACCTGAACTATGTTTTCGGAGCTGTCCTGTGAAATTAATGGAATGTAGAAAGTCATTAAGATTATTCAAATTTAAGACTTGCAATGTTACATAGGACATGGTCGCCATTAAATCGGTGTCAAATTCGTGGACATAACTTATAACAATAATCACCAAAAAAAAAAAAAAAAAAAAAACCGCGTTTAGATTAGTGGTGCCGGCGTGACTTGGTGGCTAAAGTGTCCAATTTAAAATCGGAAAGTTCGGGTCCGAATTCTGCAAGGCTCACGTGGGTTCCAAACCTTAGTGTTTATAAAAGGCCCCACACTGCCTCGGTGGCACTGTAGTACATGTCAGATCACATGCTGCCCTGGTGGGACTGTTGAACCACACACTGCTTTGTGGGACTCTCTTATATGTCAGATCACACACTGCATTGGTGGAACTGCAGTATATGTCAGATCAACACTGCTTTGGTGGGACAGTTGTACATGTCAGATCACACATTGCCTCGGTGGGACTGTTGTACGTGTCAGATTTCACACTGTCTTGGTGGAACTGTTGTACATGTCAGATCATACACTGCCTCGTTGGGACTGTTGTACGTGTCAGATTTCACACTGCATTGGTGGGACTGTTGTACATGTCAGATCACACACTGCATTGGTGGGGCTATTGTACATACCAAGCCACACAACAATAACCAATCGTGTGGTACAAGTGTTTATAAAAGGCCCCACACTGCCTCGGTGGCACTGTAGTACATGTCAGATCACATGCTGTCCTGGTGGGACTGTTGAACATGTCAAACCACCCACTGCTTTGTGGGACTCTCCTATATGTCAGATCACACACTGCATTGGTGGGACTGCAGTACAAGTCAGATCACACATTGCTTTGGTGGGAAAGTTGTACATGTCAGATCACACATTGCCTCAGTGGGACTGTTGTGTATGTCAGAGTTCACAGTGCGTGCCTAGGTGTGGGAATATTGTACATATCAGATGACACACTGCCTTGGTGGGACTGGTGTACATGTCAGGCCACACACTGCCTTGGTGGTACTGTTATACACATCAGGCCATACAATGCATTGGTGTGACTGTTGTACATGTCGGATAATACACTACCCTAGTGGGACTTTTGTAAATGTCAGGCCATACTCTGCTTTGGTGGGGCTGTTTATCACATACTGCCTTAGTGGGACTTTTGTAAATGTCAGGCCACACACTGCCTTGGTAGGGCTGTTGTACATGTCGGATCACACACTGCTATGGTGGGACTGTTGTAAATGTCAGGCCATACACTGCTTTGGTGGGGCTGTTTATCACACACTGCCTTAGTGGGGCATTTGTAAATGTCAGACCACACACTGCCTTGGTGGGGCTGTTGTACATGTCAGATCACACACTGCTATGGTAGGACTGTTGTAAGTATCAGGCCATACACTGCCATGGTGGGGCTGTTGATCACAAAGTGCATTGGTGGTACTTTTATAAATGTCAGGCCACACAATGTCTTTGTGACTATTGTACATGTCAGATCACACACTGCCTTGGTGGGACTGTTGTACATGTCAGATCACACACTGCCTTGGTGGGACTGCTGTACATGCTAGGCCATACTCTGCCTTGATGGGACTATTGTACATTTCAAATAAACAAGACATCAGGCATGTGTCGCCACCATGTGTATATAATAATCTTGGCGTTGTGTGAAATATTTTATCAATTAATTTCATTAATTAATGCGACAAAAAACACTCGACAGAACTCAGTTTACATAAGATCTGGATATTCTTCTTTATTTCTTTCTGTTGTACATGTCAGATCACACACTGCCCTGGTGGGAGTGTTGTACACGCCAGAACACACATTGCCTTGGTGGGGCTATTGTACATACCAAGCCACACATTGCCTTGGTGAGACTGTTGTACACGCCAGGTCACACACTGCCATGGTGGAACTGTTGAACATGTCAGGCCACACACATGCCCTGGTGGGACTGTAGTACACGCCAGGCCACACACTGTCATGTTGGGACTGTTGTACATGTCAGGCCACGCACTGCCCTGGTGAGACTGTTGTACATTACCTTGGTTGGACTGTTGTACGTGTCAGATCACACACTACCTTGGTTGGACTGTTGTACATGTCAGATCACACACTACCTTGGTTGGACTGTTGTACATGTCAGATCACACACTACCTTGGTGAGACTGTTGTACACGCCAGACCATACACTGCCTTGATTGGACTGTTATACATGTCAGGCCACACACTGTCCTGTTGGGACTGTTGTACACGCCAGGCCACACACTGGGCTGGTGGGAGTGTTGTACATGTCGGGCCACACACTGGGCTGGTGGGACTGTTGTACATGTCGGGCCACACACTGGGCTGGTGGGACTGTTGTACATGTCGGGCCACACACTGCCTTTGTGGGACTGTTTACATGTCAGGTCACACACTGCCTTGGTGGGACTGTTGTTCATGTCAGATCACACACTGCCTTGGTGGGACTGTTGTACATGTCCGATCACACACTGCCCTGGTGGGACTGTTGTACATGTCCGATCACACACTACCCTGGTGGTACTGTTGTACATGTCAGGCCACACACTGCCTTGGTGAGACTGTTGTACATGTCAGATCACACACTGCCTTGGTGGGACTGCTGTACATGCTAGGCCATACACTGCCTTGATGGGACTATTGTACATTTCAAATAAACAAGACATCAGGCATGTGTCGCCACCATGTGTATATAATAATCTTGGAGTTGTGTGAAATATTTTATCAATTAATTTCATTAATTAATGCGACAAAAAACACTCGATAGAACTCAGTTTACATAAGATCTGGATATTCTTCTTTATTTCTTTCTGTTGTACATGTCAGATCACACACTGCCCTGGTGGGAGTGTTGTACACGCCAGAACACACATTGCCTTGGTGGGGCTATTGTACATACCAAGCCACACATTGCCTTGGTGAGACTGTTGTACACGCCAGGTCACACACTGCCATGGTGGGACTGTTGAACATGTCAGGCCACACACATGCCCTGGTGGGACTGTAGTACACGCCAGGCCACACACTGTCATGTTGGGACTGTTGTACATGTCAGGCCACGCACTGCCCTGGTGAGACTGTTGTACATTACCTTGGTTGGACTGTTGTACGTGTCAGATCACACACTACCTTGGTTGGACTGTTGTACATGTCAGATCACACACTACCTTGGTTGGACTGTTGTACATGTCAGATCACACACTACCTTGGTGAGACTGTTGTACACGCCAGACCATACACTGCCTTGATTGGACTGTTATACATGTCAGGCCACACACTGTCCTGTTGGGACTGTTGTACACGCCAGGCCACACACTGGGCTGGTGGGAGTGTTGTACATGTCGGGCCACACACTGGGCTGGTGGGACTGTTGTACATGTCGGGCCACACACTGCCTTTGTGGGACTGTTTACATGTCAGGTCACACACTGCCTTGGTGGGACTGTTGTTCATGTCAGATCACACACTGCCTTGGTGGGACTGTTGTACATGTCCGATCACACACTGCCCTGGTGGGACTGTTGTACATGTCCGATCACACACTGCCCTGGTGGTACTGTTGTACATGTCAGGCCACACATTGCCATGGTGAGACTGTTGTACATGTCAGATCACACACTACCCTGGGGGACTTTTGTACACACCAGGTCACACACTGCCATGGTGAGACTGTTGAACATGTGAGATCGCACACTGCCCTGGGGGACATTTCAAATAAACAAGACATCAGGCATGTGTCGCCACCATGTGTACATAATAATCTTAATTATTTCTTATATTTAGGTCTTTTAGAGAAAACCATGATTTTAATGGTAAAATTATTACTTTGAAATGAAAAAATGAAAAGGACGTGGCAGCTATTAAAACAAGAATGCTTTCTTTATAATTCAAGAATTTGTGAATGAAAACAGTATGTTCTTAGATTGCATAGAATGTTTAATAAAATACCTAGCAAAGTTCCAATTTTATTAATACTCTGTAAACTTTCCATGCACGATATAAGTTGCATCTGGGCATTCTTTCAATTCTTGTAAAATCTACAGTCAATACTTGGAAGCCAGTTTGGCGAAGCTGAGATTTTTTCTGCAGGATATTTTCAATGTATGATAACATGATCATATAGTGGACAGTGTCCCTGAATGGTTTTGGTCGACTACTGCTAAGTGATTTGATTCGGAAAACCTGGAGAACGCTACAGATCTAACAACAAGTACATAACAGACCTTTTCACTTGCCTCACTCATTCAGGCTTAGAATCCAGACAACAAGTGTCCAAGGCTTCTATACAGAGGCGAGCTGCACTAAGTGTCCGTACAGCTCGTACATCGCTCTCCCTAGACAGACGTCAGAGGCTACAGGGGGTGCTCTTAGTTCGTACAGCGCTCTCCCTAGACAGACGTCAGAGGCTACAGGGAGTGCTCTTAGTTCGTACAGCGCTCTCCCTAGACAGACGTCAGAGGCTACAGGGAGTGTTCGTACAGCGCTCTCCCTAGACAGACGTCAGAGGCTACAGGGAGTGCTCTTAGTTCGTACAGTGCTCTCCCTAGACAGACGTCAGAGGCTACAGGGAGTGTTCGTACAGCGAGTGTTCGTATAGCGTTGTCCCTAGACAGACGTCAGAGGCTACACCGAGTGTTCGTACAGCGCTGTCCCTAGACAGACGTCAGAGGCTATGGTGAATCTTCGTACAGCGCTCTGCCTAACACAGATGTCAGAGGCTTTGGCGAGTGTTCATACAGCGCTGTCCCTAGACAGACGTCAAAGGCTATGGTGAATGTTCGTACAGCGCTATCCCTAAAACAGACGTCAGAGGCTAAGTGAATTGATTCGGAAAACCTGGAGAAGCTTACAGATCTAACAACAAGTACATAACAGACCTTTCCACTTGCCTCACTCATCCAGGCTTAGAATCCAGACAACAAGTGTCCAAGGCTTCTAAACAGAGGTACATGTAAGCTGCACTAAGTGTCCGTACAGCGCTGTCCTTAGACAGACGTCAGAGGCTATGGCGAGTGTTCGTACAGCGCTTTTCCCAGACAGACGTCAGAGGCTACACCGAGTGTCCGTACAGCGCTGTCCCTAGACAGACGTGAGAGGCTATGGCGAGTGTTCGTACAGCGCTGTTCCCAGACAGACGTCAGAGGCTACACCGAGTGTTCGTACAGCGCTGTCCCTAGACAGACATCAGAGGCTACAGCCAGCGTTCGTACAGCGCTGTCCCTAGACAGACGTCAGAGGCTAGGGCGAGTGTTCGTACAGCGCTGTCCTAAGGCAGACCCTTAATGGAATATCCTATTCAAATTGAATAGGCAATACCCCATAAAAAATCAAATTAAAATGAAGAATGCTGTCGTAAATATATTCATGAACATCAACAAATATGAAAGAGATCTGGGAGTAGCTAGCTAGTGAGATTCTTAGATGAATGTTCCAGTTCAGCGCTTTTTAATGTTTTACTTCATAATGAACACTAATTAAATCCAAATAGATAGCTTTATTTTTTAAACTATTATATCCTTTGGAAGCATCTTGCATAAGAAAACCTTTTAATGAAAGGATTTTTGAAAATAAAGTTATTCCATCAACATTGGGATAATTACAATATGTATCGAAACTTTGGATATTTTGCTTGTATTTGACCCCACGTTTTAACAAGGAGAGTCAATTTCTTTACGGGCATTCATATTGAAGATCTGCAAACCTCAATTTTACATCCACCGACATCAAAACTATCTAGGACGACCTAAACATTACTGGCACAACCAACCATAATGCCAAGTATTTGTGTTTATGTCTTGTTTGCCAATTGTGACTTACTGTGCATTGAATACCCCCCCCCCCCCTTTTTTTTTTTAATAATTATTAAGCATTGCGACGTCATAGTCAAATGTCCGAATTGTCTATTCTTTTTTTTTAATGAAGTCCTTGCAAACACATTTTGCGCAAAAATCAATGACCCTATAATAATAATAGATGGGTATATTAACTTCAGTAAAGTACAACATACTTCCTTCTTCAAAAGAGTATAGATCTATTCATGTTTATTACTGGACTGATGTTTTGGTTGGCAAATGGCATAGTTTTCCGTAAAATTTTTGACTTCATAATAAATTGTCTCTGACGTCATTTTGTGGAAATAGTGATGATTTCGCCAACCAAAGCGTCAGTTCCGCAGTAATCGTGAAAGAGTCAGTTTAGACTGAGACAAGCCAAAAACCTGTTTTATTGTTGGTTAGTTTTTGGCCCGAGAAACGAACCTGCAAAAACTTGAGAATTTCTACGATTTCGAAACTCAGACTTACCGTAGCAAATTATGGTGAGATTCGATCAATCATGACCATATATGTTTACTTTCGTCGTAAATTCTCTAGATAATGACTGTTTAATAGCATCCATGATCATAAATGTCTAAAGACTTCTATAAAATAAATGAAAACAAATTTGACCAAAGTAACGAAAGACTTACAGAATTTCAAAGAAATCTACATGTATAATCATATTCTAGGTCAATTAAAGTAAAACTATTGTTTTGAGATATCCCCCGAAATGCGTTATAATCCTAAGTCAAAGGAAATTCAGAAAAGTGCTGGCGGGATATTTTTGAGTTTGATCTCATAAATACTAATATGTTCCATCATAGACGTATATTAAGGTCAACAGGGTCCTAAGTGACAGTGTGTACTATAGTATTTTAGGGTACGTCACTGTAGACTCTTGATTTTGTCAATGGGCCTCGATGACGAAGTGGACTACAGCGCAGTACTGAAATTCGCTGAAGTCTCTCACTTGTATCTTGTTGACTCAGTGACTGTGTGGACTGCAGTGCTATTGGGGAACTCACCAAAGCCTTTTAATCTGGAGGTTGCGCTATAAGGGAATTCAGTGTAGTTCCCCATCCACCCCACACATACCCCCTCTTTTCAGGCTGCGCTATACAGGAATTCATTAAAGCCTTTCACATCTGTCCAGGTTGCGCTGTACGGGAACTCACCAAAACTTCTCATGAATATCTGCCCATGTTGCGCTGTATGGAAAACCACAATCGTCTCCCCATATTTCCAGGTTGCCGTACTGGATCTAGCTCAAGTCTCTCACATCTGCCCAGGTTTCGTTGTACGGGAATGAGCTTAAACTTCTCATATCTGTTCAGGTTGCACTATACGGGAACCTCTCACATCTGTCCAGGTTGTGCTCTACGGGAATCTCTCACATCTGTCCAGGTTGTGCTCTACGGTAATCTCTCACATCTGTCCAGGTTGCACTCCATGGGAACCTCTCACATCTGTCCAGGTTGCGCTCCACGGAAACATCTCACATCTGTCCAGGTTGCACTATACGGGAACCTCTCACAGGTTGTGCTCCACGAGAACCTCTCACATCTGTCCAGGTTGCGCTGCACGGGAACCTCTCACATCTGTCCAGGTTGTGCTCCACGGTAACCTCTCACATCTGTCCAGGTTGTGCTCCACGGGAACCTCTCCCATCTGTCCAGGTTGTGCTCCACAAGAATCTCTCACATCTGTCCAGGTTGTTCTCCACGGGAACCTCTCACATCTGTCCAGGTTGTGCTCCACGGGAACCCCCACAACTGTCCAGGTTCCGCTCCACGGGAACCTCTCACATCTGTCCAGGTTGTTCTCCACGGGAATCTCTCACATCTGTCCAGGTTGTGCTCTACGGGAATCTCTCACATCTGTCCAGATTGCACTTCACGGGAACCTCTCACATCTGTCCAGGTTGCGCTCTACGGGAACCTCTCACATCTGTCCAGGTTGCGCTGCACGGGAATCTCTCACATCTGTCCAGGTTGTTCTCCACGAGAACCTCTCACATCTGTCCAGGTTGTGCTCCACGGGAACCTCTCCCATCTGTCCAGGTTGTGCTCCACGGGAACCTCTCACATCTGTCCAGGTTGCACTTCACGGGAACCTCTCACATCTGTCCAGGTTGCGCTCTACGGGAACCTCTCACATCTGTCCAGGTTGCGCTGCACGGGAATCTCTCACATCTGTCCAGGTTGTTCTCCACGGGAACCTCTCACATCTGTCCAGGTTGTGCTCCACGGGAACCTCTCACATCTGTCCAGGTTGTGCTCCACGGGAACCTCTCCCATCTGTCCAGGTTGTGCTCCACGGGAACCTCTCACATCTGTCCAGGTTGTGCTCCACGGGAACCTCTCACATCTGTCCAGGTTGTGCTCCACGGGAACCTCTCACATCTGTCCAGGTTGTTCTCCACGAGAACCTCTCCCATCTGTCCAGGTTGTGCTCCACGGGAACCTCTCCCATCTGTCCAGGTTGTGCTCCACGGGAACCTCTCACATCTGTCCAGGTTGTGCTCTACGGGAATCTCTCACATCTGTCCAGGTTGCGCTCTACGGGAACTCCCTTAAACCCCTCGCATCTTTCCAGGTTGTGCTATACGCGAACTTACTAAAACTCTTGCATCTTTCCAGGTTGCACTGTTAGAGAACCCACTATATAATCTCCAACACCTTTCACGGTCACGCTCTACGGAAACTCACTAAAACCTCTAGCATCTTTCCAGGATCTTATGCCGGAACTCAATAAAATATCTCACAACTGTCCAGGCTGTGCTATACGTGAACCTACTAAAATATCTCACAACTGACCAGGTCGTGCTGTACGGGAAGTCACTAAAATATCTCACAACTGTCCAGGTCGCGCTGTACGGAACTCACTAAAATACCTCACAACTGTGCAAGTCGCGCTGTACGGGAACTCACTAAAATATCTCACAACTGTCCAGGTCGTGCTGTACGGGAACTCACTAAAATACCTCACAACTGTCCAGGTCGCGCTGTACGGGAACTCACTAAAATATCTCACAACTCTCCAGGTCGTGCTGTAAGGGAACTCACTAAAATATCTTACAACTGTCCAGATCGCGCGTACGAGAACTGCTAAAATACCTCACAACTGTCCAGGTCGCGCTGTACGGAAATTCACTAAAATATCTCACAACTGTCCAGATCGCGCTGTACGGGAACTCACCAAAATATCTCAAAACTGTCCAGGTCGTGCTGTACGGGAACTCACTAAAATATCTCACAACTCTCCAGGTCGTGCTGTAAGGGAACTCACTAAAATATCTCACAACTGTCCAGGTCGTGCTGTACGGGAACTCACTAAAATACCTCACAACTGTCCAGGTCGTGCTGTACGGGAACTCACTAAAACCTCATCTTTTTAGGGGCCTTGGTGACCGAATGGACTACAGCACTGTACAGATTATTAATTTAGCCTCTCATATCTGTTTATAGAACTGGCTTACGTCACAGTTAAGGATAGATAACCCTTTATTAAGAAAAGACTCCGTAAGGTGTTCCTAGAAGTGATTAGTTAAAGACAACATGACTTACTGGTCTCCCTGCGGTATTTTATTGTTCTACCTGTGGTATAGTTTTATCTCCATCCAACATATAAATACAGGTTTATAAATCGTCAATAGACAAAGAAACAAGAGCAATGCCTAACTTGGCATAATACGCCAGTCGCTTAATCTGAAGAGGCGTTAAGTGAATGTATGGAGAAATTTGCTTTCCCCTTATTTAGGGTTTCATAAATGTCCCCTAATTTTCTACTCAATTTCATGAAAAAGGCAAAATTCTTAACGATAATGCTAATAACGAAATTTAACTTTGGCTCAAAGTCATGACACATATTTAGGACCTTGGCATCAAGTCTGTGAAATATTCTTAAAATTAAAACAGTCAGCAGACAGAAGAAAGTCAAGTCCCGGACAAGGATTTACCAAAAAAATAAGCAGTGTGACCTTCACCTTGCAGATATAACCTTGATTCAAGACCATAACATAACCTTGCATCCATGGCAACAATCATGTAAATAGTATTCAAATTCTTGTGGGTAGTAAACAGTTATAGCTCGGACAAGGATTAACCTTACATAAGCTCTGTAACCCTGATCTTTCATATCATACGACTTTTGTTCAAGGTCATGACAAACCCTATGGACCTGGGCAACAAGTCCAGGAAATATCATTCAAATTCATGCAAGGAATAAAAAGTTATGGACCAGTCAAGGAATTATCAATCATATGCATTGTGACCTTGGTCTTGCACATATAGCTTTGGTTCCATATCTTGACACACCCTTGGGACCTGGACAACATTCCTGTGAAACATTAATCAAGTCCATGCTAGGGGTAAAGATTTATGGCCCAAACAAAGAATTATCCTTCATATGCATTGTGACCTTAACCCAGTTTTGGGTCCTGGGCAACAATTCTGTGAAATTTTATTTATACCAAAGCAAGGGGTAAAAAGTTATGGCCCGGTGTTATATAGTAGTTTTCCCCCTAGCCATTTTCCCCCGGAAAAATGGCTATATAGTAGTTTTTCCCCCCGGAAAAATGGCTA
Organism: Pteria penguin; assembly: GCA_035048485.1. NCBI lineage: Eukaryota > Metazoa > Mollusca > Bivalvia > Pterioida > Pteriidae > Pteria > Pteria penguin. Next base: position 4,397,888 of record CM068591.1, on the reverse strand, counting down.
TATAGTAGTTTTCCCCCGGGGGAAATTTGGCTATATAGCCAATCCCCCCCCTCTTATAGCCATTTTTCCCCCCGGGAAAAACTACTATATAGTGGATTTTCCCCCCAATGTGAAATTCCGGATTTTCTTTTCACACATACATGTAAGTAAATCCAGCATGTTACCTTGTTAATAATAAATATATTTCTATTTAAATAGAGATTATTTCTCAACTTTTGATACGGATATATATCCAATTAATTTAGAGATATCTCATTCTCTTAAGTAGAAATGTCTTCAATTGTAATCTCTTTTCCAAATACAAATGCATATATTTAGAACAGAGATTTATCTACTAGAATAACATTCAAGATATCTTTATTTAATCCGAGAAATCTCTATATATTCAAATAGAAAAAAAAAAAGAAAAACAAGTTCGTTTTATGCCCCTGGAATGAAATTCGGGGGCATCTAGTTTTTGACCTCTCTGTGACACCCTGTGGCACAAACCTTGACTACATCGTTTATACCAAGAGGTACAAGGCTTTGAAACTCCATATATAGTTTCCTTGTGGTGAGACCTTTTATTTGGGACCATGATTTTTAACTAGTGGATTTGATCTTGGTGCTCTACGTTTTCAAAAACTTAAACCTTGGCTGTATCTTTTGTACCAAAAGGAGAAGGGGTTTTGAACTTAATATATAGATTACTTGTGATAGGATCCTTTATTTGGATCATGACTTTTGACCTCATGACCTTGACCTTGAAGTGTGACCTACTTTTCAAAAATTTTAACCTTGACTATATCTTCTACACAAAAGGGTGTAGAGCTTTGAAACTTAGCATATAGATGTTTTAAGATGAAACCTTTCATACTTTGCGTAAGGGACAAAGAAATTACATTCTTATGTTCATGATTTACAACATCTGCGACTATACAAGCCTTGTCGTAGATTGCAAATCGTGGACACCTGGGTGGATTTCCCTTCTGTTATTTTCATGTTCACCATGTACTGTGTACATGATGAGCGAAAATGTGATACATATAATGCATCAGTCTTAATTTATTTAGGAATTGAATGTTCAAGGAATTCTTGCACGTTCAATTCTTATATTTATCATTGGAATATTTTGATTGATAAATTCCTATTTTACTTATGATGTATTACGAAAAGTTGCCTGGGATCGAATCTTGAGTCCCAGTTTGACGTCATGATTGACATCTATTCGCAAGTAAACGACAATTTTTACAATGAAATAATAGAAGAAAATAGCATACTATGGTAAATATATAAAAAGAAATACTTGTAAATAAATAAATAAAACAAAAAATAAATACACACACACAAACAAAACACTTAACAGTATTTAGAAACACATTAACCATAACACCATCGGTTTGATCCACAGGCTATTACTATAGTAAATTTGTATTTCAAATGTTATCTGACTGATACAGAACGAAAGTGTATAATTTCCAAACCGTTACGTAAGGGGGAAAAACTACTATGGGGGAAAGACTACTATATAGTAGTTTTTTCCGCAATGGGGGAAACACTACTATATAGCCATTTTTCCGGGGGGAAAAACTACTATGGGGGAAAAACTACTATATTAGACCGGACAAAGATTTACTCATCATATGCATAGTGACATTAACCTTGTAGTATGACCTTGGTTCAAGGTAATAACACACCCTATTTACCTGGGCAACAATTCGTAAAATATTATCGAAATCCATTTAAGTGGTATAATGTTTTGGCCCAGACAAGAATTTTACTGACATAAGCACTGTGACCTTGACAGATATGACCTTGAAAATCGATAAGTTAGTCCTCCTGTCTTAGGACATAAGTGAGCGAAGTTGAAAAGTTCTACAAAGTTAATAAATGTTTGATCTGTATCATGTTTACAATGTGCTTTCTAAAACAATTGCTATTTTGGCCCCAAAAATGACCTTGACCTTTGATACTGGTATCAAAAATCAATAGGGTTTAGCCTCATTTCATAAGAAGTTAAAAAGTTCTAACCTAAACGGTATGATCTGTATCTTGTTTACAAGGTGTGGACAGACCAACAACGCCATACGTCCGTCTACGAAGTTCATAGATGAATGTAGGAGTTGGGGTGATATACAGAGAAATAAGTAATTAAAGATGAATGAAGTAGTTAATAGACAAGGAAAGAGGTAATAGATGAATGAAGTAAATAATAAACAATGAAAAACTTATAGATGAATGAAGTAGTTAATTGACAAGGAAAGAAGTAATAAATGAATGAAATAATTAACAAGTGAAAAAAGAAGTAATGGATGAATAAAGTAGTTAGTAGACAGGGAAAGAAGTAATAGATGAACTAGAAAACTGAAAGTCAGAAGGGCCCCGCATGGTTACCATGACCTTGACCTTATTTTGGTCCAGCAGAAGGGTTTTGTCATAAGGAACGCAGATGCCAAATGTGAAAGCCCTACTTCTAACGGTTCAATAGTTATGGCCACTGTTAAGTTTTTCAAATGCAGGTCAAAGGTCACTGTCAATGTCACAAGAAATACACATGCCAAATATGAAAGCTTTACCTGTGACAGTGTATGAGATATGGCTTATGAGGCGGGACCCTAATGAGGTATTTAGTAAACAAGGAAAGAAGTTAGAGATGAATGAAGTAGTTAATAGACGAAGAAAGAAGTTATAGATGAATAATTACAATTCTAGTCTAATTTTTTTCGATGAACCATACTAAACAGACTCGATTCATCAACCCATGAACTTGGGTCATGGAAGTAGTACCCGGCGTATGGCAAATCACATGCGTAGTAATATAAAAAGAGGCGGGGCTTACTCAAGTTCAAGGCCGATGTTCTATTATTGTTTTTTTTTACTTGAATGAATCTGTTAATTTTGAGCAATTAAAGAAAATACCTGAACAGATACAGTATTTTTTAGCATTCTAGACACGCACTATATTGCGTGGCGGAAGTACTTTCCCACTTCAGGAAAAATTTGGTCCTTGCCAGTTTGATAACGGGGAATTTGATATTTCGTTTTAAAGAAAGAACCTTTTTAAAATGCATTGTAAATATAAGGAATGGCGGTCTTTTTTTTCTAGGTTCATGGGGGATGAACTTGGGTGAGAAACAAACAAATCATTCGAGAACCGCTTCGCGGTTCACGTGATTTGTTTGTTTCTCACCCAAGTTCATTCCCCATGAACCTAGAAAAAAAGACAGTCATTCCTTAAATGAAGTAATTAATAGACGAAGAAAGAAGTAGTGGCTGAATGTAGTAAATAGATTGAACTGAATGTTGTTTACATCACTCCACGATTATTTCATGTATATGGTGACGGCATCTGCTTGATGCATTGAATAGAAATTTAGACCTATGCAACGGACCCACCTGAAGCAGTGAGGGATCTTTTACATGCCACGCCTAATGTGACACGTGACCTCGGTTTTCACGGTCTCATCCGAAAGACAGTACATTGGTGCGCCCAGGGCGTGGGTCGAACCCGGGACCTCTCGATTACGAGCCGAGTACCTTATCCACTAGACCACACCAGCTTAATAGTAAATAGACAAAGACAGAAGTAATGGATGAATGAAGTAGGCAAAGGAAAATATAATAGAGGACTGAAACATAGAAGTAATAGATGTGTGAGGGAGTAAATAGACAAAGATGCGATCGATAGTCGCTTCATTTTAATTGCTACAACCTTAACGAAACTCGAACTGGTGCTGACGCCGCTTGAAATAAAGCTATATACTAAATTTCATCGCAATATCTTGAAAGACGTCCAAAAAAAGTCCGGAAAACATGACCCCGGACAGACGGACGGACAGCGCCATAACATAATATGTCCCATCTATTGGACGGGCGTATAAAAATCCTGTCCAGAGCTTAATCCAGTCCAATGTATTTCAATCAAAATCTATAACCAAGTTTACAAGAAGTCAAGCGATAACTGATGAAACCTGCATTCTATCATTTTAAGGGGTCACGTTTCTCTTAGTACACTGTAGTTTAAAGTTTTTAATCTATGCAATAAAACTACAGGTTTGTTTTACATAGTATCTATCAATAAACCTCTGTGTAAACGGTCAGATTCAATGAAATCTGTGGAGACTATGGCAAGATTCAAACCCAGAACTGTTGCAAAAATCTTGACCACTGCTATGCCAGCTTTGCAGTAAGTTGATAATGCAACTCAAGACAACATTAAACTATAAATAAGTATACAATATATGTCTTAAAATAATTTTAATGGGCAAAATGATAACACATTCAGTTGTCAGATCATAGCTTCTATGCCTTGTGCACATTGTGAAATTTACTGGGGAAAAGTTAACAAAATTAGAAGTATTTATTCAATAAATTCATCATTTAATTACAAAGCATGCTTTTATCTAACGAGATTAACCTCTACAGTACAGTACCAGAAAGTGTCTACAATGCCTTGAAGAAATTATCACATACCATTACAAAAAATTACCTAAATAATATTCCATATAAAACAATCTTGTTCATTAAGACTGACCTCTACACAGAATTATTACAAAGGAAAAAGGAAGAAACGAAGAATAACAATCATACCTTTAAAGCTATTTAAGTCAACAGGGTATCTTATACAGAAATCATTTTCTTCAAATATATTGTATTGCATCAATATAACTGTTCAGATTTCCAAAAAGCCATGAGTGACAGAAATTATTTACAGTTTCACATGCAAACACATCATTGCTTATACAATACCATGCAATTATAAATTATCATGATTAAATAAAAATGCCAGTACTCCATGCCGCCACCATTGTTTTCCATCATGTGCCTCATGGATGAAACCCAGATACAACTTTGTTGAAATATTATTGAACCAGAATTAAATTCTATTGGACATCAGACATGAAAGACTTACAGTGGACATAAAGAACTTAGCAGACAAGAAAATAATAAAAAAAATATTAATGCAAGAACTTAATTAAATGCAAAACTGAGGATTCATCATGATTTATTTTAAAACAACCTGAGTGAAAATAATTATATACAAATCTTCACAAATAAATTTAAACATAAAGAGAAAAATATGAGTTCCCACTTCTACTTCTTCTCATATATATTTGAAACATCAATGTGTTTTGTTTTTTCATTTTGTTCCTTCCTGTACTAAAAAATATGCAAAGTCAATATGATAATTTTCGTATTTCTTTCAGTATAAAAAAATACACAAGAACAATATGAGCATTTTGTTATTCTATATGATTTCTATCAGTATTGCAATATGATAGGCAAAAAATGAAGGTCTTCTACTTTTCAATATCAAAAACTGAGTCAAACTCGCACCATTCCTCCATGACGTATATAGTACATACATGATTAATACAAACCATGTATCTATACACAAAGTAATTAAATTGTGATTTGTGGAGTTCCCTATTAACAGATTGTGTAGCAAGTGCTAATGTCTGAATTCTAGTCCATGTCCTTCGTTTATGTAAAATGAAACATGAATTCGTTACAGTATACAAATCATACTGAACAATATACAAAATTTACTGAAAATTTTTTAAAAGGTAAATAATATTTCTGGTGTAGTAAAGAAAAACAGAAAACCAAAATTTGACCCCGCAATAACAAAGTTTAGATCAACAATTACTAATAAACATCAAATCAGAACAAAAGAACAACAACTGAGGCAATATCTAACAAAACTGAAATGCAAAAAACCAAATCATTGTTGATTGTAAACATGAATGTTGTACCAACAAATACAAGGAGGTGTGTGTGTGTTTGCAGTAGGACTGGCAGCAAGGCAGGGGGGAATATAGCTGTATATGGCATCCTCAGTGATCAAAGTCCATGAAAACATCATTATCATTACTAAGTTCAATTCATCATTGCTGCTTGCACTCTGGCTGCTTGTTTGGGTCATTCTAAAAAAGAATTATTATAGCAATTAATACATGATAAACATAGGAAAGAAGTGTAGCATTATATTACATAATCTACTTGGGACTGAAGTGTAGCATAAATTCATTACTGACGCTCATTACCTATCTTCATGGGATTCTATTTCCTAACACATCATTCTGTATAACATTACATATACACTTCTATAATTATTTTCTGCCCTTGTGCCTTCTCTGCTTTCAACTATACGAGAACAAAGATGTGACCAACGAAGATAGTTACAAGGATGTAATAATCCCCATGTGTTTGTATCCTTTATAGATCAAGATTCAAATTCACGGTAGACTTTTAATGAGATCCAATATTCAATACTGAAAGTCCACACTGCACTGGCATACTGCATTTGGGGTAGCTTACTTTGCAAGTGTTCCAAAAAAATGTCGTTTATTACAAGAATAAGCTGATGCTCATTACTTGTTTGTCAAAAATATTTTAAATGTTATTGTTCCTGTGAACAATTTTCTGGTAAATAAGGAATTTTATATAGACTAATATATTTTATACTCATTGTGTGTATTAAACCACAGATATTTCCAAGTATTTTCCATACACAAATTTTAAAATAGATATATGTATGTTCAGTTCACAAAATTACACATATTCAAACTAAAAACATGCACCAGAAAACTCAGAAAAATAGACACTCAGAAAAGGCATTTTATTTTTCGATATTACAAATATTACCAATATCCATACACTATAGAAAACACTTTCACAGTGAAATAGTGACTGCTAAATGGAAATCATATAACAAACAATAATCACAAAAAAAAAATAATAATACTAAGGCTGCTGATTTGGAAATCATATCCATGCATGAAGAAGACAATAAGCTATATCAAAATCTACAAGAATGTTCACCAAAATTTCATAAGGACTTGAAGCTATGATGCCTGCCTGGACATGAAGCCATGCCTGTCTGGCCAGGAAAGCTACTATTTGTGTAGACAAGCTTTATGTGGGTAATCAAACACTGCCCTAAGAGACATACAATGTGGGAAGATCATCATTCTTTGTATTATAGCAAAACCCCCTCCTCCCCTTGTCTTCCCTGCTTTTTATGAATAGAAGTGTACCAGACAGGCAGAGTTTAGGTGATAGACCAACTTCTTATAAAATTTACAAATTTTCCCAATTGCTTTCTGGTCAATTTTTAGTCCAGTTGATCTATCACACCAGGATTTATAGAAGTCACATTAATTTAAGGATGCTAATTTAATGATTATCCAAAGAAATGTCATTACCTTCAGGATTATTTTGAACCCTTTTGAGGAAAAAAAATCAAGACAGATTGAAGTCATAAGAAGCAGGGAAGTTTTCTTACAATGAGTATCTTTTTTACACACTCACATGTGTGCACACACACACACATACAAAGAAAACCAAAACAAAGCAAACAAAAGTGATTTTATATCTTTAACACAAATTTGAATCTCAGGTACTTTCACGCTTGAAGTATTCTTTCTCAATGAAAAATTAAAGTCAAACCATTATAAAAGATCTGAAGTTTAATGTATATGAGGAACTTCTTTATTTAAAGTAACAATATTTTGTACTTTACGCAAATGTCCACAACCCTCTATAATAGGTATTTTCGAAAATGATTCAGATTTATGAAATAACAATTAAAACAAGGGGAAAAGCATGTATTTTCAATGTCTTCTTAATTCAAGGACAAGTCCAAGTAAAGGTCGCAAATTAGCAAGATGAAAGCTCTGGTCACAATAAATCTACTAGTGATATCCTTATCTCTAATACTTCAAAAGAAAAAGCCAAGGAAAAGTAAGGAAAAGTAAGTCAAATTCCAGGGTCAAGGTCAAAAGGTAAAAAGTCATGGTATCAAATGAAAGCTCTTGACATGAGGGACCTATGTTTAAAGTATCAAAGCCCTACTACTATTCGTTCAAAAGATATAGCAAAGGGTTAAGTTTTCAAAAAGTAGATCAAGTAGTCAAAAGTCATGGTATCAAATGAAAGCTCTTTTCATGAGGAGCCTATATATAAAGTATCAATGCCCTACCCCTAGTGGTTTAAAAGATATAGCCCAGGATAAAGTTTTTTGTAAAGGTAGTCAAAGTCTAAGGTTAAGGTCACAAGGTTAAAAGTCATGGTATCAAATGAAAGGTCTTGTCATGAGAAGCCTATGTGTGAAATATCAATTCTCTATTCCTATTGGTTCGAAGTTTTTGAAAAGCAGGTTTAAATCCAAGGTCATAAGTCATGGTATGGAATGAAAGCTCTTGTCATGATACTATGTGTGAAGTATCAGAGCTCTAACACTGTGGGTTAAAAAAAAATATAGCCCTGGTTAAAGTTTAGGCCATGTAAAATTAATTCTCTGTTTCTCAGACACTGCCATGTACTCAAATTTGGCACAGACGAGTCATATTTATTGCAACTTCGGAAAAAAAAAGCATCTGAGCATTAAAGTTAACTTTAAGGAAGAAACAGTCATGCAATGGATGATTCTTCCATCTGTACAAGATACATCACTTGCCCAACTAAAAAAGGATGTGTTGTCAAACAAAGATCAGAAAATTCAACTGCACGCGAATCCCAAGCAATCGCTCTAAATAGTTTGGGGAAAAAATACAAAAAAATACCCTACCTACCTTACCACTTTTTTGAGACCCAATTACCTGAGAAACAGAATTAATTTTATATGGCCTTCTTGTGCACGAGGATGCCGACGCAGAGAGCCCGGGGGTAGGACAACAGCTCTTCTGACATTTTTTCCTGGCAAGCTAAAAAAAATAATAAGGAACTAAAAAACGATACAGACAAAACCCAAACTTCTACAGACTCTGAAATGCTGCTTCAGCCAAAGCATTAGTACTAGGGCCTGGGTAGGTTAAACAGGGTGACCAGTATCTAAGCATCAAAATCAACAATTGCTTGATACCATAGGAAGAGGAACAACTTCCTGACTGCCAAAATCAGCAGGAAGGCTTCTACGGCGCCTTCGACGACGACCCTTGCAAATAAAAATAAAACTTCTACTTTCAATTCTGCATAAAAATTGTTTTAATTTTGCATCTGTGTGAAGGAGTGCTCAGGTTTCATCTGGGTTAAATTTATAAATTGAAAAGAAACAAGAGGCCCAAGTGGGCCTATATCGCTCACCTGAGTACCTAGATGATCAGTCATGCATGAAGGAAGAATTCATTTATTTTTGCATTAATGTGACTAAGTCAACACAGATGTTGAAAATATGTCAAATTTTATTTCAGGCTAGAATAAAAAATTCCTTCGCACCAGCATTCCTTACCATAGAAATGATTAAATGAAACCAAATGAATGCATCAATGTTTACTAAAAGAAAATAATAACTCTTTAATGCATTAAAATAACAAAGTCCAAAATAATTATGAAAAAACGTCAAAAATTTGATTTCGAAATGGAACCAAAAATATCAACATTTCTTCCCATATGCCTCTAAATCTATCCTATGCAGTCGGTTTGTCACTGTATGCACCCGATCTGAATAAGAAGTTTGTCAAAGGAGGGTACCCTCTGTGACCTACTTTTGTCTGTGGTGGTGCCACCTGTTCATGGATCCTGACAAAGATGACCACATTTGTCGGGGACCTTGAGTATTTGATGCATGCCAAGTTTCATTGAATTCCAGCAAGTGCTTCCGAAGAAAAAGTTCAAACTGTGAAATGTTTACACCAATTATCCCACCCCCCTTTTTCTTGAAAGTCTTAAAAAATTCATAAAAAATCCAAAACATAAAATATTGAAAAATTTTCTTCACAGTAGTATTTCTTACCATCAAAATGATCAAATTAAACCAAATTAATGCATCAATGTTTACTAAAAGAAAAAAATACCTCTTTTCTGCATTAAAACTACCAAGTACAAAAAAACGTCAAAAATTTGATTTCGGAACGGAACCAAAAATAACAACACTTCTTCACACATCCCTCTAGATCATTCCTATGCATTCGGTTTGTCTCTGTATGCCCCCGGTCTGAAGAAGTTTGTCAAAGGAGGGTACCCTCTTTGACCTACTTTTGCCTGTGGTGGCGCCACCTGTTGATGAATCCGGACGAAAAACAACAACACTTGTAGGGGACCATGAGTACTACATGCTTATCAAGTTTCATCAAATTCTGTTCAGTGGTTCTGGAGAAGAAGTCGAAAATGTGAAAAGTTAACGACGGACCGTGATTGATCACAATAGCTCACTTTAGCCTTCGGCTCAGGTGAGCTAAAAACTAATGTCAAAAAGAGTTTATACAACACTTAATTGCATAAAGTTACACTTAAGTTATTTGACCATGGGTATTGTCAACTTTTAAAAATACATTAAAGCAAAGATATATATATATAAAAGGTGATTTTGATTGAGGCATGAAAGAAGACTAGATTTTAGCATCTAGGAAGGTTAAGTGTGACCTACTTTAAGGTTTCCATGACAACTTACCGAGGGATTGTAGTCTGGATCTGCTTCTTCATCATAATCGGCTTCTTCACCTTCCTATTGCAAGTCAAAAAAAAAACTTTATTTACTCCGAAGTTTTATGTCTTTAGTGTACACCTTTTTAACACACAAAGGATATGAACAAATGTAAAACACAAGGGATGAATTCAAAGTAGGTAAATCATATCAAAATTTAGTTTTTTGTAAACATCACTAGACAAAATCGAAGAATGGATGGTCCCAGTGGACATTTTCTCACGAACGAGTCAGTGCACACCTCTCATGATTGCAGCACACTTGCAAATTACTTGATTAATCTTCATGTTCTTGAGCATGGAAAATAATGCATTTAATAATTCCTGTTCCCTGCTGGTCATTACGAATATTTTTCACCATCTATTATTATAAGAGCTAAAGACAACAAACATGCTGTTCTCTACAACTTAATATTTAATGAATAAAATTAAGGTACTAGGTGTAGTCATTTGTTAAACAATGTTCACAAGGCAAGGTCTAGAAAGATAATGAAAACTATCTGACATGCCAAGTTTCTTGTTTACACTCACCTCCTCTTCTCCTTCCTCATCAAACTGAAAAGAAATAGATAAAGTTGTAAAGAGATATTAAAAAGAAAAACCTCCAAAATCCTAAAATTAGCTTTATATATTTTCAGTAACGACATGTATGTTTCAAAGATTAGAAATCAAGATCTGCATGACCTTTTAATCAATGCAGACAAGGTAGAAGGTCAGAAAATAGAGTGTCAAGGATACATGAACTATCTATCTTGCTTTAATCAAACAACAGAGCATTTGGTTAAAAATTCACATATTGGAATCCTGGAAAAACAATTCTAAATCAAAGACCACATTTCAGGAGCAATGATAGATGGTTGAATGAAATCATTTAAAGGGGAATCGTTCTAAAATTATCAACAGCAAAGCAATCCTGACTGAGTTTGCCACTAAATGTTAACAAGTCTGTAGGAATGATGGTCTTACATCATCTTCAGTCTCTAATGCCTCTCCTGTGAAGTATAACACAGCCCTGGGTACTATCCGCTCTCGTATAAAATGTCCAATCTCAAAATCTGCCGCTAATAAAGCCTCCATATCTTCATCCTGTCAAGGAAATCAATAAATGAGCCTTTGGCTCAGGTGAGCTAACAAGAGGCCTAAGTGGGCCTAAATCACTCACCTGAACATCTGGATCAATCGAAGCACAAAATTTGTGCATAATATGTTGAGGAACAAGCATTAAGTTTTTCATTCAATTCTGATCAGAAGTTTCAGAGAAGAAGTTGAATATATCAAAAAAGTTTAGGGACAGATGGCAGACAATATGGTATGACATTCAGCTCAGATGAGCTCAAAATCAAAGTCCCATAACTCTGTAACGACAAATCGGATGAACCTTAAAATCGAAAGGCAGCTTCCTCTCTACATTCTTGATCTATTGATTTCAGTATATTTCAAGTGAATTAAATCAAAACATAATCAAAGGAAAACTTTCATTCTTTAAAGACATACATACAAAGCTACTGACGTGAAAATTTCTTGAGGAGAAAATCACCCGCTATCATGTCTTGTGACGTGAAAAATGATATAGTATCTTGAACCCCCCCCTTTTTTCTTCTCAAAAATGAAAAAAAAACGAGAAAGGGTAAGGGAGGGGGGGGGGGGAGGTGTTTTTAATTTTTTATGAAAGAACATGATTATTTCATATTTCAAACAATTATTTCAAATGTTAAATATTGAAAACATATCAATATCTGTGTGGTTTACACTTCACTGGAACAAGAAGTCAATGCAAATTGCAATGATGCAGTAATCTTTCCCCTTTTGCATAGAATAAAATTTATAAAAATTGGCCTGTGGTGGCACCACCTGTTGACGCATCTTAACTTTCCACAGTTCTGAAGATGAAGAAGAAAATGTGAATATCCCCCCCCCCCTTCCCCCCCCTTTTTTTTTTTAATTAAGAAGAAAAAAAAAAATTTTAAAATCTAGAAATTGAGATACTGAAAAAAAAATTTTCACTAAAAAAGTTCTTTTCATACATATGATTAAAAAAAAAAACAAACTGCCCCCGGCAGGTTTGGACCCATGACCTTAAGATTCCTTTAATCCTTTCGTTACCAGTAATGTTACAATCTTATATTCTTCATAAATCATCTAAAAATTAAGATATTGACAAAAAACTTTTACTGTGGCATTCTTTGCCCTTAATATGATTAAATGAAACCAAATTACAGCATCAAATTATAACATGAGGAGCAATAATGAGTTAAGTCACTTGTTTTTGCATTGAAAACACTAAGTCCAAAAAGACAACGAAAAAACGTCCAAAATTTGATTTCGGAATGGAACCAAAAACAACAACACTTCTTCACATATGCCTCCAGATCAGTCCTATGCATTCAGTTTGTATCTGTATGCCTCCAATCTGAAAAAGAAGTTTGTCAAAGGAGGAGGGTACCCTCTGTGACCTACTTTTGCCTGTGGTGGCGCCATCTACCGATTGATCCGCACAAAAAATAACAACTCTTGTAAGAGACCATCAGTACTCACATCCTACCAAGTTTCATCACAATCCTTCAAGTAGTTCTGTAGAATAAGTTGAAAATGGAAAAACTGTCCAGTCAAAAAATTCATGAAAAATCCAAAAATTAAGAAATTGACAAAATTCTTTCACAATAATATTCCTTACAATAATTATGATCAAAATAGTCCGTAAGAACTCATCATTATCAATTAACCGAAAAACATTACACTTTTCTGCATTGAAATTACTAAGTCCCCAAAAATGTCGAAAAAACGTCAAAAATTTGATTTCGGAATGGAACTAAAACCAAATTAAGAAGTTTGTCAAAGGAGGATACCCTCTGTGACCTACTTTTGCTCATGGTGGTGCCACCTGTCAATGAATCTGGACGAAAAATAACAACACTTGTAGGGGACCTTGAGTACTTCATGCATACCAAGTTGCACCAAATTCTGTTCAGTGGTTCTGAAGAAGAAGTCGAAAATGTGAAAAGTTTACGACAGACGACGGACGCTGGACGGATGATGGACTAACCATGACAATAACTCACTTCAGCCTTCGGCTCAGGTGAGCTAAAAAGGCTATGATTAGAATTATGCCAATGTTTGAAGATCTACCAGTATCATCATGTTATCCATTTTGAATTCGGAACAAGAACACAAGTCACTGAAAAAGGACATATGATGAATTAAAATTCCTTCAAAGAGATACAACTGATCAAGAGCACATGCAGAATTTAAACTCACCATTTCTGTTTCTTCATCTTCCGGCACTAGAAAAGAAGAAGACTGATGATACAATATCAAATCCACAAAGCCTTTCTGTATATATACGATTACTAATCTGTGACACCATTTTCAATTTTATATTGTTTGAATGGTAAACCTATGTATTTATTCTAACGTCTCTGTCTAGAAGTTCAGACTAGCTAGCAAATTCGTACTAGAACTCTGCAAAGAAAACAGTCATAACTCTGGCAAAATGTATGTTAAGCTTGATAAAATTCAAACAAACTCTGTAGTAACTGCTGGTGACCTAGATGTGTACCTAGTCAGAGGGTGTACGAAGATTTAATAACTTCGATTGTTTTATTCTTGTTTTGCCTCACACCAAAATAATTTTAACATTGTGACAGCATCTGTCTAATGCATCTAACATACATACAGACATGCCTACCAAGCTGAAAAACCTCAGTCCTTAAAGAAAGACAGGCCAATTGTTGGAATTGAAATCATGATCTTTCAGTAACAAGCTGATCACCTCACGAGTTGTACTGCATCAGCTCAGGGTGGCATAATAAATCAATAAACAAGAGAACCAAATCGGCCTATATCGCTCACCTGAGTACCAAGTACACTCTCATCAGCTCAGGGTGGAATAATTAATTTCTAAAAAAAGTATGTCATCCACAGAATTTGAGAACTGCTCATCAAAGTCATCAAAACTTCAGCTCAGGTGAACTAAAAATAAATCTAGATTTATTTCATCATCTATAACCAATACAGCATAGAATTTTGGGTAATATGTAATACTTGGAAGTCTTATTACCTTGTGGAGGACTGAAGAAATTAAAGAAGGAATCATTTTGTACGGTTTTTGTGACTGTGCGTGTAGTTCCTCGGCCTTTGTGTTTCTGCTTCTTCTTTATTGTTTTTACTGTAACATTTTTACCTTTTTTCCAATCTATCTGACATCTGAAAGTATACACAAGTAAATTTTAACAGTAACTTTGTGCAAGACAAAATAATAATGTGGCCTTGTTAATACTTCAGTTTTACATTTACTTTTTTTCTCCATTAATCTAGATGCCATGTTGACATAAAGCTGTGCAAGTTTAACTGTAAGATCAAATTGAATGTAACTAGAATACTTAGAGGCAGTAACATTCGGATACAAAGATGATGGAAATATAGAAAACGAAAGCAGAAATTCCAGATCTGCAGGCTTAATTGATGAAAAAAGGAAAAGCCTGATTATTTTGTTTAAAATGAAAAAAAAGGAACATCACAAATTTAAAAAGAGTGGAAAATAATCATGTTTGTGAATAAAATAATTGATTGAACTTTTACCTTTTAATAGCCTTTCAGGTTACTGGTAAAAAAAAATACACTAGTCCAAGGTCAAATTTACTAACTGGACAGTATGAGTGCATATTTTTCAAAATATACATGATCTCAGGATTGAAGCTATCATGGCTTATAGTCTGATGAGGTAACAGTTTTGATAAGCCAACCAGGTTAGCTCAAATATGACATCTAGCTCGATGTATTATTTACTAGTCTTGGCTTATCAGTAACTTACAAATAACCTGGAATAACTGAAATAACTTCCATTTAAAAGTCAACTCTGTTCCAGTTAAGTTATGAAACCACTAACGAATATCAGATTTTAATGGTGGACTTTTGCTTTTCAAAAGAGAATGAACCTCAGTTGCTAGCAGACATCAGACAAACAAAAGCAACTTTTTAAATTATAGGTCAACAAAGTGAATCTATTTCCAAGCAGCAAAAAGAAGCAGGATCACTAGCTACAATATGTCTAGAGGAATGTCAAGGGCCATAACTCCTGTACAATTACCTCCTTTCTTCATAGTTCCACTTGTACTACAACATTCATGGCAAATCTTATTCCATGCCATACAAGAGCTGCAATGACTGATGGGATTTAACGACCAACAAAGCAATCCCCGTCCTCACAACGTCAGACAGGAACAGTGTTTAGCAATTCAGTGATATTTTTAGAACATCTTACCCTTTACATTTAACAATTTCTGGACCTTCAAAAGAGAAGGGATCCTCTTCATCTGGTTCCGATTTCATAGTATAATGTTTTGTCAATACTGTATTTGCAAAATGTTCATTATCTTCAAAGTAGAACTCTAATGTGAAACCCTGCAAACAAGCATACATACATATACACATGATAAAAAACAAGCATACATACATATACACATGTTGACAAACAAATTCACATGAAATAACAACTGCCATTCTGGATGTAAGAATGTTACTTAAAAGGAATACAAAAAGGGACCAGATCTGAATTTTCCATTCACGAGCCAGTCCAGCAAGTTGTAAACATGGTCCAAGGACTAAATTACTCAGTCAAAATGTCTAGTGTTCTATGGGCTTCATTCACAAACGCTTAAATGATCCAGTTAAGTGACTTTGCATGAGTGATATCCTTGGAATTTATCTTTAATTTCTAAGTAAAATCTTATCTTTCAATCTTTTGTTTTACTATGAATATTGCTGAAAGTGAGAATATAATTCAGAATATCTCATCTATGTTTGTTTCTCCAGTGAGTTCATCGAATGATATTCATATATTTACAATAATATTAGTAATATGACTGAGATTTAGCATTAATGCTTACGATTAAATCAAAGTCACAACCATAATACAAGCGGAATGTTTTGGACCCTTTTTATAAAAGAATCTGACATTATGTAATACTCAAAGCTGATGTATACAGCTGGCGATTGGGGCATAATGTTTTGAGATACTTTCAATCTCTAGACACTATTGAAAACTGGGAATATGAGCACATAATCACTACATAATCCCAAGGCTAGATCTCTGATGAATGGATTATAACCCCATAAGGTCCACTTTAACTCCATAACAGAGCTAATTCAAGTATATCTCAACAAACTGGAAGCAATAGCAACACGGTTGGTAGGCTACCATAAATTTCAAATGTAAAAAGAAATGAGGAAATACTTCTGAGCACAATGGTATTATGTGCTGTGTATACAACAATACATATACTGTACACATCTACCTTACATTTGCAACTTATTTTCTAAGTGAAGTTTGCAGACTTACACATAATTATACTGTATGTGTACTTATTTTAGCGTGATTCATATTCTAGCGTAATTAGCGCTGTCCAAAGTGCACTAATTCATGACTACGCTAATATAAAGTACATGAGATGATAGAATTAAATGGGCACGTTCAACTCTATAGATGTGTCTATCAAATAAGTAACGGGAACAAATTCATCATTTATTTTGATAAAACATAAAGAGGACACAAGTAACGGTCGATTTAAGATGTTTGCATTACCGGACACTGTCGATATAATTATCACAAAACCAACGCAAGAATTATAAAAACGTGGTTTGAAGTTTAGGAATTAATACCCCGCTATGCATATCGCTTCTACAATACCGTCTATTGCGTAATTATAGTCAAAGAGCAGTCAGTGATACAAGTGATTTATATCATATCAACTTATGAAAACAATGGCTTCGTCCGTAAAACGTAAGAATGGCATTTTGTTTTCTATATGTCTTTCTTGTAAAAAAAATATATTACTTATCATTATAACTAGATGGTGTGCTTTCAGTGGTATGTTATTGGATAAACTTGAATGAAATGAGGTTGTATTTGATTCACTGCATATACTGTGAGTAAGGTAATTGACCCGACGCTTGTCATCCAAGCCAATCAATGGTTTAACAACTCCAGGTACATGTACTCATTGTCCAATGGCAAACGTGTCATACCAGCTGATTCGATAGTCACACATCTGGCATATATTTCAATTCCTCGTAAGTAAGATACTTAAACGCACTATTTTTTACCTAAAAACTGTTTTGAATGCGCTGATTTAATGGATAAATTGCGCTAATCGAACATGACAAATGCGCTAATTCATGACTACGCTAAAATACTGCTGACCCCTCTTTCGAGCATTTTTCGCTAAAATTTGATTGCGCTAATATATGTCCACGTACAGTATGTAGTTCATGATCTTGGTCATATATATCAACAGAAGAATAACAATATAATAAATTCATACAAAAGACAGAAACTATTACAATTAGTTTCCTTCTCCATCCAAATAGCGCTGAATGATAGAGGTGAACAATATAACTCTTACCATTGTTGTAGGTTCTGAGAATTTTACTGTTATATCTTGCAAATGTTGTAGTATAGGTTCATCATGCTCCTGGAATTAACAATAAAAAGGCATATTCACTGTCATGATTTTAGTATTTTTTGCCATGTCATACATGTATTCTTTTCAAGTATCAATTTAATAACGTTCTTGGTTTATTTACTTCCCTTTTATTTCAGTCTCCTTTGATACTGGAATTTTGATAAGTAAAATGTTGGTATTTGGAATAAAGATTGCTTTTTTGGCTCAAGATAACAAATCAGATTAAGAGATAAAGGTAATCAGGACCTTGACTCTTCCTTGCACTAAACAAGACAACATGTCATAAGACAACAGATGTTGAAAGTGCCAACCAAATTTAAATAGCAAAAGTTTTCTGTAAGTAAGTCAATCTTCAAAATCAAAACTTATAATTTTGATACGTCACGAAAGGTGGTGTCACAAGAAATAAACACATGAAATATCTAAACCCTGTCTCTTACTGTTCATAATTTATGACCAAAGGTAAAAGGTATTTAACAAGAGTTGTATGAAGACAACATAGCTTGCCAGTGGGGCATTGTCAGAGGGAAAGCATGTATCTTTAACTTTCTCTTAATTCAAGGTCAAGTCCAAGGTAAAAGTCAAAGTTAATCACAATGAATCTACAAGTGAAATCCCATTCTTTAATATTTCAAAAGAGTAAGAGCAGATAAATGTTTATAAAAAAGTAGGTCAAACTCCAAGATCAAGGTCACAAGGTCAAAGACCATGGTACCAAATGAAATTTCTTGTCACAAGGAACCTATGAGTTAAGCATCAAAGCCATAGCTCTATTTGTTTAAAAAATATAGCCCAGGTTAAAGTTTTTAGATATTAGGTCAAACTCTAACTTCTGAGGTCAAGATCACAAAGTCAAAGATCATGGTCCCAAACGAAGCGGCCTTCTACAAGGTATCTATGTGTGAAGTTTCAAAGCTCAACTCCACTTGGTTTAAAGTTACAGCCAAAGTTAAAGTTTTAGAAAAGCTGGTCAAACTACAAGGTCAAAGGCCATGATCCCAAATGAAAGGGCCTTCCACAAGGTATTCTTATGTGAAGTTTCAAAGCCATATCCCTTATGGTTCAAAAGTTATTAAGTTTTGATTTTTGAAAAAGTAGGTCAAAATCCAAGGTCAAGGTCAAAGATCATGATTTTAAATGAAAGGATCTTCCACATAGTATCCATGTGTGAAATTTCAAAGCCAAACCCTTCTTTAGCTCTTGCATCAAAAGTTATAGTCAAGGTTAAAGTTTTTGAAAAGTAGGTCAAACTCCAAGGTCAAGGTCACAAGCTCCATAGTCATAGTTCCAAATGAAAGCTCCTTCCACAATGTATCCATTTGTGAAGTTTCAAGGCTCTACCCCTCTTGGTTAAACAATTACAGCCCAGGTTAAAGTTTTTGTCAGACCATCCGACACCGATGCTAGAGCTATGACATTACCTCCCCGGACATTTGTCCGGGCTCGCTGAAATTAGATCAAAATTTAAGGTCAAAGTCACAAGGTAAAAAATTTCTGCCTGTGTATCTACATTGTACGTACCATTTCTGCTTGCATATCTATATTGTACGTATCAGTACCATTCTGCTTGCATATCTACATTGTACATACCTGTACCATTTTTGCTAGCATATCTACATTGTTCGTACATGTACCATTTCTGCTTGCATTTCTACAATGTACGTACCTGTACCATTTCTGCTAGCATATCTACATTTTTGAATATTGTTAACCAAAATCCAGGTACTCCTTTCACATCAGCTCCCTCATCTAAACAAAAAGAACAACATGAGTAAGAATGTAGTAAATCTGATTCCTCTGTGGACAGGTTTCTTGTTCAATTTTCTTTAATGATATTATGATGATGAATGTTTTTTGCCCTTTTTTGCCCAACAAGATTCTAATATCTCCACATCAATGATGAGAACATCTCAGAATTTCTTTTAGGTGCATCAGTATTTTTTCTCCTAACTTTGTATTAAAATGATCATGTTCGGCTGTATGTAATATAACCAATGCACTTATTAAACAGTACAGTACCCTGATTAATACAAGAGAATCGGTAGAACTGATGGATGCTCCCCGAATGAAGGCTAATTGTAAAAGGGATATTTTTTTTCAAATATGTTTGTATATATAAAAAATAATACAGTTTTATAAAGCAAAAAATATGCGAGGGCAGCAAGGATGTATTAGAGGTTTATTTTACTGTTTTTGTCATAGAAGTATTTGCTGTCAGAATATCACAAAATGTACGTTTCTGGACATCAAATCAAGAAGACCTATCCAGCATAAAAAAGCTAAGTTTTTAATGTAATGACTATTTAATCAAGAAAAACAAAATATGGTTAAACTTATAGTCTTTGTGTTATGCTCCGGGCAAAATTTAAGTATGAAATATAACAAAGGGCAATAACTCCTAAATTACACAAGATGGAGTTACGATTCTTGCACACTGCACTTCTCCTCAAAGAGATCTATCTACCAATAAAGTTTCATATTGATATCTCTTGTAATTTTTGTGTTATGCTCCAGACAAATTTTAAGTATGAAAAATGACAAAGGGAAGTAACTCCTAAACTATGCAAGATAGAGTTACGGTTCTTGTACACTGCACTTCTCCTCATAGAGATCTATCTACCAAAAAAGTTTCATATTGATATCTCTTACCAGTGCTCCAAGTTACACTTGTTATCAGGTTGCTATATGGCGACCAACATTTTTTTTGGGTGGCCATTTCAGAATTTTAGAACGCCACCAAGAAATAGTTCACTCACCGTGGTAGAGTAAACATTGTTAACGAAGTTATATTATGATACAAAAAATAGACTTGTGTGTTTATGTATTTACTGCTTACTACTTATTATTATCTTGCGCAAAACAGTGTCTTTTGCCGTTTCCATGTACTGTAACACTCTCACGTTTATATGACATACAGCCAGTTGTCGCAAAATCAGACATATTAGCTGAAGACGCAATTGGATTGGTATCTTGTATCTACTGTAGGCCTTACATGACATCTTCCCACTCAAATTTTATAATTCTAGTGTGACATGGCAATCAAAGCATCAAGGCTATAAAGAAAATCCAGGGAAGAAGTTTTTCATATATTAGAACCCTTCATCTTATAAAATTGGGAGGGGGGGTCTATTGCATATATCTTAGAGCTCACAAATTTGGTTTATTTAATCTTATCTTTGAATCTTTGTTATCTAACACTTACACATTAGCGATAAAACTATGCAAGACATATACATGTATAAGGATCAAATGGTAGGATTGGATTCAGGTACACCACTGTATATGAAGTAATTTAAGTCAATGAGGCCTAAACTTACTTTCGGGTTTTTCCTCTGTCTCTTCCTTTTCTGCAACATTTGCTTTATTTTTCATTTCTTCCTGTTTACGTTAATACAAAAGTACTTAGTGAACAGATTACAGGACTGTCATATAATGTTTATATATAAAGAATGACGAGGCACTTCGTTCTAAGATTTAAACAAAGATACAAATTTTCCTAGAATCCTCCCGCTAGTACACGGGATTCAATAAGAGCCAGCATCCAGCAAAATACTGCCACTTGAAATGACAGAAATCGCCAGTTCAAATTTCCTCTGACCTCAGATTTACTACTCATAATATACACTGTATTAACCAAATTTGAAATACCGTACAACAACTGCTTTCTTATTCAAACAAAATTCTCCATAAATGTGCGAAGATTGACAAGCACTGCTACACAAGTTAAAAAATCGCATCATATACACGCTTACATGACAATGTTGTACACAAATACACATTGATCTAACATTTACTCAACAGAGGACTTTGTCTATTCATGGGAGGAAAACCCAAGAGATCTGAATGTAATATTCTTGATTATAAATATGAAGCAATCAGCAGATCTAAAGACGAATCCATTAATGAGAATCCTGCTGATAATAAGAATCTTCTTAGTACGGTAGTCAGGTATACAAGGACCTGGAGCCTACTGATACAGAAATCTGGCATAACGACTATCGACTGCTATGTATGCTTTGAAAATATTATCAACTAAGGAAACCAAAAAGAAACTGTAATAGTTATTTTACCGCAGTTTTCTTTACCGATAATTGATCTTCGTCCTTCTCATCATCACTTGGCCAATCACATTCATCATCTCCAGGCTCTCGTTCCCCCGTCACAATTTCTTTTCTCTGTCAACAAAAAATGAATGCCATTGACTTCCAAGGTTCTTAGAACTCTTTAGTATCGAATCAATAGTAATAGGATAAAATAGTCTTCTTTAACTTTCATTTTTGTTCCAGAAATCTGTGATTTTTTTTGGTCTACTTCTCTATTTATTCTGATAAATGCAAGAACATAATCTTATACTACAAACAGAGTTCAAACAAGTTGTATTTGTGAAAGATGATTGCTTCCAGAAAGAGATTGATTGATTGATTTTTGTTTAAGGTCACACAATGAATGTTTCACGTATATGGTGACGGCATCTGCCTGATGGGGGCATACAAATTTTGACCTTTGCAACGTACCCACCCGAAGCAGTGAGGGATCTTTAACGTGCCATGCATACCATGACATGGGGCCTGGGTTTTCACTGTCTCATCCGAAAGACAGGACACCGGCATGACCAGAGCAGGATTCGAACCCCGGCCTCCCGATCAGGAGTCCAGCACGATACCAGTAGGCCACGCCGGCTTTCCAGAAAGAGAAAACAGAAGACATCTGACAAAGTTATATGACACAAATCACCAAGGACATGCACACAAAATATGATAATAGCAGAATGAAGCAACTTTGTCTGTGTAAGCTCTTCTTCTTAAAATCTGATCAAACTCCAAGGTCAAAATATTGGAATTTACGGAAAGGTCTTGTCACAAGGAATACATATGTGAAACATGAAAGCCCTATCACTTACCATTCAAAAGCTACATTTAATGTACAGCTTTTGAAATGTAGGCCAAAGGTCACAGTCAAGGTAACAAAGACAATTACCGTATATACTCGCTTATAAGACGACCCACCTACTTTTGGACAAAAATTCTAGTACTTTAGCATTGACCCGCTTATAAGACGAGGTAAAAAATTGCTCTCAGACACGATGCACGATGTACGTATTGACATTCTTGGGGCAGTGCCAACTGTCTCAATCTCGTTCACTGTTCAATGTGCGGTTTGACAATGCACAAGTTTTTCCATAATTACTGTGTAATATTAATAAATAACAAGATCTTTATTTGTTTTGCATTAACTTATTACATATTTTATTTCAATCACGGACTTATATACAGGGTATACATGTATGTAAGCATTTAGCGACTATTGATTCATATTTAAACGAATAACTGTCCGAGTAACGATAAGTCCTCTGGATCTACACTCCAATATCCAGGCGTTTAAATCACTTTCCAATGACACATATAGAACAGGATGAGAACGTCTCATCTTTTTTAGAGATTTGCGACTCGTAGAAAGTTCATTTTTCTTCTGACGCCACTCACAAACCATTTTCTCGGTTACACCAAATTCACGCTCGGCTGCACAGTTATTTTGCTTTTCAGTGAACTCAACCACTTTAAGTTTAAATGCTGCATCATAACAGTTACGTTTACCGGAAGCACTCATGTTGTAATCGAATGTCATTGACTGATAACCTGAATGATGTATCTCGACATTTTATATAAAAATCATGACATTGAGCACCAAATTAAAATAATTAAATGCGTATGATGTGCCTTATGCTTATGTTCTCTTCATTATCTTATAATTGCTATCTTTTTAAAGTCAAATAATTTAGTCTCCCTAGCTTACCTACTCCTCATTATTTGATAATTAACTGTCGAATGGGCTTGGCATAATTACTGCTAAATAAACAACAATGCAATCAATCACCAATTACTGATTTTTTTCTCGTCAATCTCGGCAAATTAATACCCGATAGTTACCTGTCAATCACCCCTTATCAAGATCAATTGATCTAGGGAACTTTAATCCTTTAATTAGATTACCGATGTCTCGCGTTTACCGCAGTTCACGTGTACAAGAAGTGTGATAAATACGGCTAGTGACACGTGTTTTCTGATAGATATGAATGACTTTTATCTTATATCTCACTTATAAGACGACCCCCCCCTACTTCACAAAAGAAATTTAACTCCCAAAAACTCGTCTTATAAGCGAGTATATATGGTATTGTACTGACAAAAAGTTCATGTCACAAGGAATAAGCATGTGAAATGTGAAAGTCCCAATTCTAATGATTCAAAGGTTATAACCAATGTTAACGTTTTTGAAACGTAGATCAAAGGACATGGTCAAGGTCTGAAGGTAAAAAAATATCGTACCAACAGAAAGGCCTCGTCACAATGAATATGCATGTGAATATGAAAACCCTATCTCTTACAGCTAAAAATGTTCCTAAATTCAGTTAGATTTGAAATCTTAGGGGTCACATGATTAGACTTACAGAACCAATTAATAAATGAACAGTCAGAGTAATTAAATGTATGAGTCTATGACTGAAAATATTAAGGTTACTCACAAGTTGAAAAGTACAAGAAGAAATTGTAATTTCTGTGTTCATAAATATTAGTTTCAAATAAGCTAGTTATTTTCAAGCCCTAATTAAACAGATTTTCTGTATTTTCCCAAAACTAGCCTTCTAAAAAATGAATGAACATACCTTATCAAACAATGGTGTATATTTAGCAGCGTATTTACACTCTAACTCGTGCACTTCTTTGTAAAATTCTGATTCGATTTTCACTGCTTCAAACTGTAATTTCTTTAAAGATTTCAATCTTCGTTTCACAGACTTGGGCAAGCTAAAACAACAAACATGACATAAATTTATACAGTTTATTGCTGAAAAGTTTTAAGGTTTTCTTGAAGTTGCAATAGCAGCCATCATGGATGTATTTTAATAGCACTTTTCCTTTGCCATCATCCTGTGAAACCCATGGGGTAGATCGCACCTCACAAACCCTGTGGGACATTACAAACAAAAACTATCGGAACTCAGTAATATTCATGTCATCGGACACGCCCCCACAACCAATCAAATCAATTCTACCTAAGTAAGAAAGTGATTGAACTTCTATTTTGGCAAATATGACATTACGGCTCTCCATAACCAAAGCTTGCAGAGCATGTTTCTGAAAATCTTGTAATTCGTTTCATTTGAAATCTTGTAGCACCTTAAGCTTGGTATAATTTACATCATCGAACGCTGCCCTATTACGCCACAGGTAACATAGCCCTGTATTACCGATATTAGGTGTCATTTCATTGGACCACCATAGTGATTGGTTGGTTGATTGGTGTTTTACGTCGCTTTCAACAATATTTCAGTTATATCGCGACATGGAAGCAGGAGGTTACCAACCTCTTAAACATAGTGGCGCAACCCGGGAATCGAACCCGGATCGTCGGCGCCGCAAGCCAAGCGCTTAACCACTACACCAAGCCTGCCCCCTACCACCATAGTGTCATGGTGGACAAATGAGTTTGCAGGATTTTAGACACACCTTCGGAAGGTTTTTGGTTGTACTGTCCCAGGGGTTTTTGAGGTACGATCTACCCCAAGGGTTTCACATGAAGCCTTGTCATATATCATTGAGTAGATCAACCTTGTAGCATTACCGAATAAATGAAGAAGAAAAATACACAAATGTACGTTTTGAAAATGGTAAATTGTGGTAGAGATATGGTAAATGGTAGTAGTGATATGGTAAATGGTAGCAGAGATATGGTAAATGGTAGTAGGGATATGGTAAATGGTAGTGGTAAATGGTAGTAGTGATATGGTGAATGGTAGTAGAGATATAGTAAATGGTAGTAGAGATATAGTAAATGGTAAGAGAGATATGGTAAATGGTAGTAGTGATATGGTAAATTGTAGCAGAGATATGGTAAATGGTGGTAGTGATATGGTAAATGGTAGCAGAGTTATGGTGAATGGTGGTAGGGATATGGTAGACTGTAGTGATATAGTAAATGCTAGTGATGGACAATCAGTTTGAAATCATAATTCATTATTGAACTGTAACTGGAAAAACAACCTATAATCAACTATGTAATTAATTTCCCATTGGCAGGGATTGAAATTAACTTTTTTGACCACAGGCTAATTTTAGCCTGTGGAATAAAATCCACTGGTTAAAAAAAAAATCTACTGGCGAAAGAAAAAATGATGTTTTCAACACTGCAATTCAAAAACATCATAAACCATGTTCGCAATCGGCATCGGCATATGCCGATTGCATATAAATATTAAGATGGCTAGAATCGTTTTGAGAGCGCATGTGCAAATTCCATTAGCGTGGCATGATGGGTAATAATTTAGTACTAAGAAACAATATTAACACATAATTCTATTTTAAATATTAAGATTCTTAGAAATAAATCATATGAAAATGTTCACAATTTAAAAATCAAAGGCTTGAAGGGCCACAAAGGCGTCGAGCTACATTTGATTTAAAGCTGTCAAAAGTAGCAGAAATTGACCAGTTGTGTTCATCTTTCTTGTTGAATTCCGATAATTTTTTGAATAGAATAAAAATAAAAGCTTAAGGACCAACAGCCATATATCATATAATATATCATCATAACATTTTATTGTTATTTACATCATTCTTGCAGAAATATGTCAAATATCTTTTCACAAAAAATGTACATGTGAAATCAATCGAACACCATTGCCATTTTTTTACAAAGAAATGAACGAATTGTTAGCAATGCCTGTAAAATATGGAAGCCTTATGCTTAATTTGTTTTAAGATATGGTTTAGGTTACTGTTTTTGACTATGCTACTAACACTGACACTAGGGCCAACAGCTTCTATATATCGTCCAAGCACACTAGTTATTCGGTCGTTTATTGTAGGTGCTCATGTAAGGGCTACAACGCCATGCCGTTCGCCGTAATGACGCAAGCCGATTGTGCATCAAAATCGCACTTTATCGGTTGATCTGGAATAAAATCTTCACATGTAAGTTCTACGTAATTTATTTTTCATGCATTCAATCTAAAATTTTGTCTTAACCTATGCTATCATCCTTTACATCCGCATTAAATTTTGTAGGCGATTTGAAAACTTTCTCGGCTGCCAATTTTCATGCCCTCGTGGGAACTTTTCCAGATATGTGGAAGACCATGTGATATATACACATGCTACTTCCCTAATAAGGAAAAAATGAGGCGTGGCTTTAGAAATTTTAGCAGGAAAATTCACAACTGCACAAAAACAAGTAATTCCCATTAACATAAAGCTATTTGGCTTTGTGACCAACATCTTGATCATTTAATGCTATTCCGATTACAACTTAAACTTTTTAAAAAGCTATGCTTGTTTAAGATAGACTGGTGTTACCTGCTCTTGCTTCCTATCGCTGCGCGAAGAGACAAGTGACCACCGCCATTTTGTAGAGGCTATTCCTTGTCCAGCAAGTGTTATTTATAGCACAGATGGTAAGGGCAGATAAGAAGCTGTACACACTGCGTGTAGTTATTTTTAAAATTCGTCTGCAGTAGCATACACAGCATAGGTATACAGTACCTGATGTAATTTACGAGAGGCTCGTGATGTTTAGCCTTGAGGATGTAAATAATTTTGAAGATATTTGTTGATTTCTAGGTTAAATGAATGAAACAAAGTGAAATCCAGTGGGATAAAAATAACCGATAACGCGTCACTTAAACCTAGGTCAGCTTCGTTATGAATTAGTGGTCACCTGTCTACATATCTTTGTGATACGCATTGCCAGTCTATATTTAGGATTCTATGGAATATTTTATTTGTTCTTTTTTAGACTGAAATTTATATCTAAATATATTATTATTATATTATTATTTATATCATTATATATATTTCGAAGATCGCGCAATCGGTTTCCATATTGGCGCTTAATGTCAAATTAGGCCTTGATCGCATGTTACAAGCGTTCTATTACGATTTCTCCAAATAAGGCAATATGTCACATGGTCTTCCCCATATTTGGAAAAATTCTCATGAAGTGCAATTATAATTTATAATCGGCTTGCGTCATCACGGCGAATGAATATGTTAACACACAATAAGCGACAGAATAATACGTCGTGTTTTAGGGTAATATATTGATAATTTAAGTTAAGCAGACCTATGCTTAAACCTATTTCTGTGCAATGAATTTTCAATAACAAGGATAACAAAGCCAGTTTTGCAAGAACTTTTACTTCGTTTAGTACTTTAAAGAAGGTACTACTTTGTTACGTGAATTAAAAAGGCGGTGCAGAGGTAAAATTTTTACGATCGCTAGAAGACTGTCGAGCAAATGCTACAAATAACTACGTATTTCCAAATATTAACGATAACACCTGAGAAACTTTTCTAATAAGGAAAATATAAAGCGTGCCTTTAGAGATTTTAGCAGGAAAATTCACAACTCACGCAGCCATTTGACTGTGACAAACATCTTGAACATTTTATGCTATTCTGATTGCAACCTATGCTTTTTTAAAAGCTATGCTTGTGCAATGTATTATTAACAATATAAACTAGTGACAGAGACATACTTTCAGTAGTCTATGTCTCTGCTAGTGACTACTCTGTAAATCACTGATTCAACCAGTCCAGTAAACCCTTTACTTTATGCCTAAAACATACAAGATTATTCAAGCTTTTTACTAAAGCAGATGTTGTCCAAGCCTTATAAAACAGACATCACGATAAAAAACGGATTTGAAAACAGCGGAGACTGTATGACGCAATGTAAATTATTCACTCATGATTTTTTTTCGAGTTCCTGAATTTTCAACTCGCAATTTCCAAATTTCACTTGAATTCCAAGAGTATTTCCCATTAATTTCGATCCCTGATTATGTAAAGAATTATGTGAACCGTTTCAGAAAACTCTTTATAGGTCATCTTTTACTACAAATAAAACCAATATATCCTGCTACTCTTACTAACATCAAGAAAAGGGTAAAATAACACTGAATTTCATTTTTATTTTAAGAAGATTCATCCATCTTAATTCCAGATTTAACCTGGTCAACACCTTAGCCAGATCCAAAATTCCAGATTTAACCAGGTCAACAGCTTAGCCAGATCCAAACTCCCAGATTTTAAAATGATACAAATCATACTCCCCAACCTATCATGTAGAGACTTCCCTCTGGATATATTGGTAGCTGGAAATGGCACTCACCATACTCCCAAACCAACTGTGTAGACAGTAAAGACTTTCTTCTGCATATTTTAGCAGTTTGCACCAACCATACTCTCCACTCTTTTGTATGGAAACATTTTTCTGGATATAGCTGGAATTGGCACTCACCATACTCCTAATTCTATACTGTGGAGGTTTTCCTCTGAATACAGCTGGAGTTTGTGTACCCAATTTTCCCTAATCTACAACTATTCTTTGCATGTATCTGGAATTATCACCCACCATACTCCCCAATCCATCCTGTGGATACAACTTTGGATAAAGCCAGAGCTGGCGTCCACTTAACTCCCTATTCTATCTTATGGAAACTTAGCTCTGCATATATCCCAGCTGGTACCCACCATACTCCCCGATCTGAATTGTGGAAACTTACCTCTGGATATAGCCAGAGCTGGCACCCACCATACTCCCCAATCTATCCTGAAGGGCAGCCAAGACCTGTGGATTCTGCATGAGCTGATTTGCCAATGCACCAGAGTTATCCCCTCCTGCTTCTACAATACATACATTTATAAAGTTCTTATAAACAGCTGTAGACATGAGAGTTCAGATAACAATAGGCGATGTCATAGAAATATATGATAATAATGGGTAATTAGAAAAAATAATATTTCATTAATGTTAGCAGTTGCATATGTGTATAAATGAAAATATACGAGTAAAAATGAATAGGAAAACACCAAACACTTGATTTTTTGTCATGACAATGTTAAAATGATATGATATATATTAGATTCTTTGTGACCATATCGTAATTTGTATTCATGTTGTCTACCAAGATAGTTGAACAGGGCTGTCACACCCTTTTTTTGGGGACAAGGTCAATGGAAAAGGGAAAAATGGCATCGTTTTTAGCCAAATTATAAAGCATGTTTGTAGATAGTCTGCATAGATCTAAATAAATGTTTTCCCACTACATATGATGTAAGGGGCCTTATGCCAGACATGCTATTTTTGCTGGGATTTTTCGTTATGACGTTGATGATAGCATATTGACGTCAGAGTAAAATGATTCAAATTACAGCATGCCTGGTAATGGAGTGAAATGTAGGATCAAAAGGAAAAAAGTCTATTCCATAAACATTCACATTTTGTTTTTTTCTTTCATCTAACCAGATGTGTGTATAAATGTCTCTCCCTGAATTCTAGCCACTGCTCAACTCTTTCATCACTGCATGCAGTCTGAACTTTCATGATCAATATCATGAACATGAGACGGGCCACATTGAGATTTAGCATTCTCACCATTATGGTCATCTGAGATTTCCACTCCATTATATCAAACTTTTTCACCGCTATTTTCAATTTCTTTTTTCACTGGGCTCTCCAGGCCCTTGTGCTATAGCTTGTTGTTCAAAAGAATATTGATTCCTTTACTTTCTATTTTCCTACTAAGCTTCTTAGGGTTCAAATCTATGGGTAATTGTATAATGCACACTTTTTTCATAATTTCTTAAGTCGACTTTAGTTTGTGCACATTATACATGGGAACTAAATACAGTCAAACCTGGTTATCTCGAAGTCGGAGGGACCATGGAAAATACTTCAAGATATCCGTAAGTTCGAGATATCCAAATTTCGACTTTAGGATAACAAATCTTGCAGTTGTTAATAATGTACGCCGCTTCATTTGAAATTGGTGATTATTATAGTAGATGTAAGAGATATACATATATTTATTAATAAATATGCATGAAGATGTGCATATTGTATTGTTCCTTACTAATTAATCGGAATCTCATCATACCTTTTATATTTTATGAATATATAGAGAATATACTCCAAAACTGAAAACGTTATGTTTCCTTTTCAGTAATTATGGTAATTTAAATCCAATACTGGATATAACTGTCTTATACTATACCTAAAACCGAGGACGGGCTAACATAAGACAAAATAAAGACACGCGTCGTAACACGTTTAATTACTGTTACTTTGCATAAAAATACATAAACATATACACGGATTGGAAATAGTAATAATTAATGAACAGTGTAAAATTTCTTTAAACGCAGGTATGAAAAAGCACTGATTTCAGGTAATGTTAATTATCTAATTTTGTGTCGAGTTTAATAAGCTATCATCATTTATCAATATTTGGTATAAATAACAGGGTACGCACGGATGCGATCGATTATGTAATTACTGCGGCTTTGCACACCGACACGGTCAATTGATCACACCACACAACCGACTTGGTCAACCGACCGCTTAGCATTGTAAACCCACATCAATCAGACAGGAAGATGGTGTATATCTCGAAATTTAATAAAGATAACATATAATTTGTTTCTGACTTACGGTAATCGAATTATCATAATTATCAGGGACGTATATGTTATACAAGTCCCTGTAGTTATGAATACCGGCAAAATCAATCCCATAACTGATCTGTCCAAATAGATAAATTTTGTAAGGGATGTATAAAACTATAAGGATATTTGTCAGGGACATATAAAACTATAAGGAATTTTGTACAGTGTATATTAATTGCTGTATGAAAAACGTAAAGTGCCAGATAAGTCACGCTACTGTACATCAACAACAGGGATGTTAACTTCACGGGCGCTCATTATTTACATATTCTTTAATGCGAATTATACAAGGTAAGTAGGATTTTCCTGGAATCTTTTTTTTCCCCGAGTTTGGGGATGCAAATTATACACAGGTAATTACAGTACATAAATACGAACATAGCCAAATCTAAATCGGAATAACATTTGCTGTCTCGTTTCTTTTAATACTGATCTTTTGTATAAATGGAATTTGATAACATTGACGCAAACAGTAAATCTAATTTGTTATGCTGATTACGAACATGGACTGCAAATAGCAAAAGAAAAAAGGAGACATAGTGTTGTTATGATGATTTTATAGTCAAATTGGGAATTTCTAGTGCTGAAATTGGAAAAAAAAAAGATACTTTTCATCATTGGAAATGGGGCAGAATTTCGCCCCAAAAATGCCCGATTGACTGCCCAGTTGAAACAGAAGAGCCATAAACTGGAACAATTCACAGAAATTTAATGAAGACATCTCAAAATTACCAGTCTGTAATGGTACTACATATATGTAGATCTCTATCACTATTCCACTTCTGTGTATAATGACCTATGTAATATTTGTTGTGTTTACCTTCAGTCTCTTCCTCCTCACATTCCTCTTCCTCATTCACTTCTTCTGGCTTACTGAAATACAAAAACACAGACATTCAATATAGACTCATAAGTAGGAAATTATAGACTTTACAGAAATACAGTACTTTCATTTTTTTTTTTTATTTTTCATTTTTTCAAAGAAGCCTGTATCTATTTGGAAATGTTTTTGATGGCATGACCTTTCGTGAGCAATGTAACCACATGTCATCAATCTTTTTGTTGTCATATTGCACTTTTTATTCATTTTCTTGCTATTTTTTGTGTTACATGAGACCATGTTATAATTTCTTGGTGGTTTCGCTCAGAAATCCATCTGCCAGTATTAATTTGCACATATTTCTTTTGAAAAATAATTTGGGTTCTATTTAAGTCTTCAGCGTATAATGTTGGGGAAACAGCTTTCTATTATATCAAATAAACATGCTTTCATACAGAGTTATGTTGCCGATACCATACTTAAGGTTACAAGAACAAACCATACTACAGAAATTGGCTTGATAATTACACATACAATATGACTTTTAAAATCCTGGTGCTTGTAACTCTTATTGTTTATTATGAATGCTTCACTATTTTTGAATTTCTGAGTAGTTAAGACACATCCATTTAGCATGACGTGCAGTGGTTAAGTTTGCTTCTTTCTGTCCAATTACTTGTATTTTAATAGCAGCTGTTTCTCTGTTGAATGTTTTACTTTAAAGACATTATGATTTTGCGATATTTAGAGTGGTAAATTCGGAAAAAAGAACACTATTTACCATTTGGAATGGATCCTAATATCAGACACGAACTCAGAAGACTGAGAAATTGCACAACACAAAGTGGGAAATTCACCGCAGACACAGTGGAAATCCAGGTGGAAATTTACATGTGCTCAGGGACTAAACTTAACTGTTTTGACATGGTAGCCACCCTGGCCCCTAGATTTCAAAAATTAGGAGCCTGGAATAGTGTATGGTAGCCCGTAAATAAATGCAGACTTTCATAACTTTTTCTAATTTTATTCATTTCCTCAGATATAAAATTTGTATACTTCTTTAAATTTAATTTCAATTACTTTAAACATTAACAACTATCTTATAATTTCTCTTTTAATTTCAAAAATACGCTCAATCACATCACTTTCATTCTCTGGCACCTCTGAATCTTTATCCTCTATACCTCTTTTCCCAGTCTCTCCCTACATGTATCCTTGTCCCTATCTAACTCTCTCTCCCTATTACCAGACCTGTTTACCCTTTTCGATACCTCAGAGTATTTTCAAACAATATTGTCAGTATTTTGAGGTGGTTGTCAGTACAAATTTTTAAAATGAAGTAAAAGCATAAACACTTCATTGAACATAAACATTTAATAACATAAAAATGAAATATGTAACGAGATCGAGATGAAAAAAAAAAAGTTGTCTCAATCAATTGAATGCTTGAAATGTACTTTATTGACATGAGACTATTTAAAACATTCAACTGATTAACACTTAAAGATATAATAAAGAAACCCAAAACGGATTTTGAAATCCGTATTTTGCCGATCGAAACGTAAAACGTATCTTTAATTGAATTTCCGTACAAAATACGGCGAAATCGTACAAGTAAACACCTCTGCATTACTTTTCTCTGCCTGTTCTTTTTCTATATCTTGCACACCTGGCTCACATATCCCCTGGACATCTTCCCCTTCATTCTGTCTCTAATTACTGTCATTCTGCCTCTCATGAACCAGGACTAAAATTAGCAGTCGCCCGATACAACTACTTGAAAGTCTGACAAAACAAACACTGATTTATCGCAGTGAAAGCCAAACCTCATTGGTCGGTCGGACATTACCGATAAAAATCAGTTCGGTCCGGTAAAAAATTTGTCACTACTGGACCAAATGTCTGGTAATACTTCCCCATTTAGGAGCAGAAAATGGTACTCCTTGAGTTTAACAATATAATCAATCAAATTGTGTCGATATCCAAATGTTCTTCATTTACGGTTTCACATTTGATTCCAGGTAATCTGACATACCAATCAATCGGGTAGTTGTAAATGGCGCAACGTTCAAGTTTTCCAAACTTTAAATTTATCGACTATACACTAGGAACTTACTTAGACGTCTGTGTTAGTTATTAAGCCTATGTCTATGCCTATTCCCCATCCTTTTCAATTTATAATCTTATATTCATGCCCATTTTCGAGTGAAGACTGTTATTTTAACAAAAAAATAAAATATGAAAGTAACTGGTGTCACATGACTATGGCACTAACAACAATGTACCACAGGCACAGTGAACATTCACGGACCCCTGAAATTCAGTGATGAGACCTGGTGCCCGGGAGGAGTAAGCGTCTCCTGTTTGGCTAACCACACTCATCGGGAATACTCTTACATATAGATGAAACAAATATAATTCAGCAATGTTTGCATACGTGAATGTGAACAAACACTGTAGAAAGTGCCACCGCAACATAACATCAGGAAAAAGGGTATAATAGCATGTGAGCCAAACCCTCTGCGGGGAACCTTTTTACGAGCTCCACACTGCAAAAGGAATAAGTGTGACGTTAATGTACATGTAAAATACAGAAGTAACTGGTGTCACATGCCCATGGCACTAACAACAATATACCATTGTGGGCAGTCACGGACCCCTGGCCTGATAAACAAATAAAAAGTTAACTGGATTTCCCCTTTCACTGCTTGAAAGGGAGCTTGATAGATGGTAATTATAATTCTGTTTTAAATTGTAAGACTTTTTTTTGACACTTCAGCTTTTCCACAGAAAAAGTATAAATTCAATTTAATGATCCTTGACTATTTTGTATAAGAAGTATATAGATAACGTGATCCAAAGCCCGCAATATATAACCAAGAAATTTCATTTTGAGCATTTTGCATTTACAGCTACAGTACAGTCCGTTTTTTTTTTCTTAAACGTAAAATTCCTAATTTCATATGTTGAGTGTTGAGAAACATCTAAAAACTTATTTAGATGTGTAAAAAAAAAAAAAAAATTTTTTTGACCACAGCTGGATTTGAACCGCTACTCTCCATATTTCAATTACCAAGTGGTATATGTACCATTGTGAGACCTACTTTAAGACATGGTGGCATTATCTGTTAACCAATTTGGATGATCCGCACAAAAAACAAAACCTTTGAAAAGGACTATGAGTACTTGCATCCTACCCAGTTTTATCACAATCCTTCAAGTTGTTCTGTAGATCAAGTTGAAGATATGAAAAATTGTCCCCCCCCCCCTTTTCTTGGAAGTCTTAAAAAATTCATAAAAAATTCAAAAATCGAGACATTGAAAAAATTCCTTCGCACCAGCATTCCTTACCATAGAAATGATTAAATGAAACCAAATGAATGCATCAATGTTTACTAAAAGAAAATAATAACTCTTTAATGCATTAAAATAACAAAGTCCAAAATAAAAATGAAAAAACGTCAAAAATTTGATTTCGGAATGGAACCAAAAATATCAACACTTCTTCCCATATGCCTCTAAATCATTCCAATGCAGTCGGTTTGTCGCTGTATGCACCCGATCTGAATAAGAAGTTTGTCAAAGGAGGGTACCCTCTGTGACCTACTTTTGTCTGTGGTGGTGCCACCTGTTCATGGATCCTGACAAAAATGACCACATTTGTCGGGGACCTTGAGTATTTGATGCATGCCAAGTTTCACTGAATTCCAGCGAGTGGTTCCGAAGAAAAAGTTCAAACTGTGAAATGTTTACACCAATTATCCCACCCCCCTTTTTCTTGAAAGTCTTAAAAAATTCATAAAAAATCCAAAACATAAAATATTGAAAAATTTTCTTCGCAGTAGTATTTCTTACCATCAAAATGATCAAATTAAACCAAATTAATGCATCAATGTTTACTAAAAGAAAAAAATACCTCTTTTCTGCATTAAAACTACCAAGTACAAAAAAATGTCAAAAAAACGTCAAAAATTTGATTTCGGAACGGAACCAAAAATAACAACACTTCTTCACACATCCCTCTAGATCATTCATATGCATTCGGTTTGTCTCTGTATGCCCCCGGTCTGAAGAAGAAGTTTGTCAAAGGATGGTACCCTCTTTGACCTACTTTTGCCTGTGGTGGCGCCACCTGTTGATGAATCCGGACGAAAAACAACAACACTTGTAGGGGACCATGAGTACTACATGCTTATCAAGTTTCATCAAATTCTGTTCAGTGGTTCTGGAGAAGAAGTCGAAAATGTGAAAAGTTAACGACGGACGACGGACGACGGACGGACGACGGACGACGGACGGTGATTGATCACAATAGCTCACTTGAGCCTTTGGCTCAGGTGAGCTAAAAAACGTATTTTTTTTATCATTTGTCAAGGACTTATTTTAACGATTTTATAGATAAAATTACTAAGATATTGTTCCTATTCTGACTTACGTTTGTAAGATGATCTTTACATTTGCAGTTTAATAAATCACATGAATTACGTACTTAGCAAAAACAATTTTATTGACACAGGACTTTCCAGCGCGATGTCACTTGTTTTATTGATCGACTTAAAGAAAGAAAGAAGAATGAAACAAACAAACAAACGAACGAACAAATAATCTAACTACAGCAGTAGCATGTTCATAGAGGTGCATTAAGGGAGGGGGAAATAAGTACAAAATATAGAACAAGACATTTTAAAATTTATGTATTTATTTATTTATTTATTTATTTATTTATAATAAAAGCACTATTTTTCCGTACTGTAACATTTCGGCCAGCAGCCTTCCTCGGCGGACTTAATTTATTTATTTATTTATTTTCTTATTTATTTATTATTTATCTATTTATTTAATTATTAATTCATCTACATGTATTTATTTATAATAAGAACATTAAACTTTTCCGTACGAAAAAAATACATCAAAATAAATTTAATAAAAATAATAAGATTTTAAAAAATCGATAGACGAAGTTTACAGAAAACGCATGGTTTTAATTGTAAATAGATAAATAAATACAGAAAAAAAAAAGAAATAATTAATTCTATATATCCCTATCAATCATTTTAATAACACATAATGATTGATGTTTATTTTTACATCTTTTCCAAAGAATCCACCCAAATATCGTTATGTTACGACCTTAATTAGGGCCGCTCCCCACTCTCTTTCGAGTTTAAAGGCATTCATGATTAATATTGATAAATCAATATTGCATTCTTCATAAATTAGCGGCCATTCACCGATAAAACGCTGTGAAGTTGCGTTAATTTATAATTCTACCCTCCCCCCTTTTTTTTAAAACAGTGTTCAACTTGAGTGAACAAGCATGGCTTTGGGTATGCGTATTTCCTTCTCGCTACAGGCCGTAACGCAGCTACTTATTTAATCCGTTTGTAAATTAATGGGACAGAATAGCACTTTATATCACAGCTTTACAAATCTCACATTTCGCATGTATTCTATAATATTGCTATTATCAGAGGAAATGCGGAAGAAATTGAACTTAAATAATTATGTAGTTTAGTTAATGACATAAAAATAAATAAATGATCGTGTGTAAAACAAATTATTTCACTTTTGAAGATTGAAAATCAGTTTTTGTCCTAAACTTTATAAGTCACTATTAAAATGACACTTTAATTTTGCCAATAACACAAAATTAACATTGAAATGTATCAACTGGATATGTTTCAACCTGTTACTAAATATGTTTTGTCCCCTCATACATACCAAGGTACTGTTAATTACGATTCCCAATTTACAGCATGATAGGTAACAAACTATATGAGATTACGGGTGATATTTACCGGGTTAAACAACCGGATGTTTATTACGTAATAAAGTACTGGTGACATGTAGAATAAAGGTAAAAAAAACCAAAGACATGTCGGATTAAAATAAAGCAATTTCAGATTCCATGCGTGTGCCGTTACTTTCTAATGAAGATATTCTAGTATAATACATATATACTAATAATAGTATCAATATCTATATATATATATATCTATATAGAAACGTATGTATTTATCAATATTAATCATGAATGCCTTTAAACTCGAAAGAGAGTAGGGAGCGGCCCTAAGGTCGTAATATAACGATATTTGGGTGTGATATCCCCACCTCGGAACAGAGCCACGTGCAACCAGTTTCAAATCATAACTTCATTTCCGGTGTCTGCTAAGCATGCCGTAATATATGTACGTCATTGGAACAACCTTTTTAGGGTTGTCTCCGTGGCGTGACGTTATATGCGGCATGCTTTGTAGGCTAGGCGAAGCCGCCGCACGGTTTAAATTTACAACAATTTACAACATATATATATATAGAGAGAGAGAGAGAGAGAGAGAAAGGGGCGTGTGTGTGTGTAGGTGTGTGTGTGGGGGGGGGGGGGGGGGGGGGGGGGGGTTGAGTGTATGGTCTCAATTTAAATATACTATATGATTTAAACATCCTACTCGACAATTTACGATTTGGATCCATAGGTTGGGGCAGATCGAGGTATGACACCGTTTACTTGAATTTATATGTGATTTTGAAATTAAAGGTCAAATACTTTGCTAGTTTTGACAGGATAGGGTTTTTTTTATGTAAGACTTCTATATCCCAGTCAACAGGGCGAGTGCCCTTGTATTCGCCATTGCTATACATGACCCTTACTGGATACATTGTTACGATACGTAATAAGGGAGATACTGTTCATAGGCGGATCTAGAAATTTTTGAAAGAAAAAGGGGGAGGGGGAGGGCATAGTCTCCCATTGAAAAGGGAGGAGGGGTGCTGTTAGGCGAGCGCCCTTGTATTCGCCATTGCTATACATGACCCTTACTGGATACATTGTTACAATACGTAATAGGCGGGCGGATCTAGAAATTTTTTGAAAGAAAAGGGGGGGGGGGGAAGGGGGTGCTGTTAGATAAAATCTTTTTATTGTATAGAGTTACATGATGTAGATTAAGTAGGTAGTGATATAACAAACGGCAGATACGTTGTTACACTGATATATTGAAACTTATTTGATGCTATTTCAAGCAACATTATTGAATACCGAGAGAATATTTAATCACTGAAATATTTTACAGGACAAAATTTACGTATGTCATTCGAATGAAAGAGCAACACGTAGACACGTAAAATTTTCAGTTAAAGAAAGTTATTGTCCTCTGAACTTTGTTATATTACGCTGTTATAATAAGAACAAAGGTTAAATTTGTATATCTTAATTTTGTGTGAAAAGTATTGATAGAGAAAAAAAGTATTGCGTGTGTGTGTGTGTGTAAGAAGGGGTGGGGAATGTTTAAACCTAAAGGTCGTCACATGAAAATCTATGGGTATAGTCTCTATAAATGTTGCAACAGAATTGGAATAGAATGCATTGTGTTATTTAAAATGAATGACAAGCGATTTTCTTTGTAGTCGATTTGCTGTCAGTACTGGTGTATTAAATTCGCTTTTCGAATAAAATTTATAGGTACTGGTCACATTCAAATATTATTTATTTATTTATTTATTTAATTTATTTATTTATTTATTTATTTATTTATTTATTCATTTTTTTTTATTTATTATTCAATAATTTATCATTTATTCACTAATTTATAGTTCCGGAGCTTCTTTTTTATATATATATATATATTTATTTTTTCTTCACTATTTAAATACACAGTTATGAAACAGTGATATTTAACAGGAATATATGTACATACATTTTCATTTGGAAATACAAATGCATATATAAATCTCGGTAAGAAAAGCCTTTGTATTGTAGTACGCCTATGCTGGGTTTGTTTGGTTTTGAATAATGCATCAGTGAAATTAAATTTAGAGATTCGTTAAAATAATTTCACTTCAAAACACCGTACAAAAATGCAAGATATGCTTTATTTATTTTCTCTTCCCTTTCTTTTTTCTAATTCACAACTCATCACATTTTATATACATTAATGCTAATAAGGCTTATAGAAGGGACCGTATAGAAGTACGCGAGGCCGCAATCGCACGGCCGGAGGGCATCGCAGCGGGTGTCAGTGTTTTTCAGGGTTTTTCAGAGTTTTGCAGAGTTTTTCAGTGGCGTCAGAGTTTTTCAGAGTTTTGCAGAGTTTTTCAGGGTCGTCAGTGTTTTTCAGAGTTTTTCAGGGTAGACTTCAGAGTTTTTCAGTGTTTATCAGGGCTGTCAGAGTTTTTCAGTGTTTTTCAGGCAGACTTCAGTGTTTTTCAGAGTTTTTCAGGGTGTTGCAGAGTTTTGCAGTGAAAAACGGGATTCTCAGGGGTTTTTGGACCCAGTAGTGCCGAGTGGTACTTAATTTGCCCACTGGTCACAGTGGGCATTTTTAGAGTGGGCATTAAAAATGTCCACTGGACACAGTGGACATTCTTGTAACAGCCAGTTAGAATTAACATACAGGTAAGTGGACAGCTTGATAGCTCAGGTAAATGTCCACTCC
This sequence comes from Pteria penguin, assembly GCA_035048485.1. Taxonomy (NCBI): domain Eukaryota; kingdom Metazoa; phylum Mollusca; class Bivalvia; order Pterioida; family Pteriidae; genus Pteria; species Pteria penguin. The sequence continues at coordinate 4,357,267 of CM068591.1, read as the reverse complement.
TAATGCCCACTGAAATTGCAGGTGGACTGTCCACTGTGGACAGTGGGCATTCAAAGTCCCACCCAGACTGTACTGTACCCAAACAATCTATTATTTCATTCAGTACTTGCAGAGTGCAAAGCCTCATTTGAATGACAACTTGAATTACAATGTAAAGGATGACAATGACGATAAATATTGCACTAATTTTCTTGATGAAATGTATGTGTGTTTGTGTGTGTGACAATGTATTTATCTTTGCAAGAGAATAGCTACATGTAGTAAATCTATACAAAGTATGTATAATGACTTGCTCCATTTTTATGCTACTTCTGTTTCGCAGAAGAAAATTCTTTGGTCCAGTAATAACTGGTAAAGTCCAGTAATATTTTGAAGATTACTGGCCCAAATGTCCAATAATCCCTCGCAAAATTTCGCGTTCACTGTTATCGCTATTAAAGATTTACTAAAGTAAATATTTAAATGTTACCACAATAATGCTGAAATATTTCTAACTTCTAGAGAAATCAATAGTATTGTCAAATGAGTCCGCGTTGGCGTCCTCGTACTAGTTTTAGTGTGGGCCCTCCGCGACTTCAAACACTCGACAGACGGAGATGATGTAAACAATCGAAGAACATTGATATCAACCAAAAAATGCCCTCAAAATATGATTATACTTCAGTCTTCACGAAAAAACCAGTGGTCCGAAGACTGAGGCCAATAAAATCGGCAGCAGACTTGTGAAAAGTTGGCAACGAGAAGTCCAGCGGACTTGTCATATTCGTCTGCCGCGAACATGGCATAACACCGTCATGAATGCTTTCGGAGTTTTGACCAAACTTGTGTTTTAAAAATAGAATCGATCAAATTAACATCACACTATTTTTCGAGCTCTCTCTCTCTTGCGCGCGGGCACTCTCTGGGATCAATTCAAATACAATCTTATTTCGGGATTAAATATACATTTTATTACTTGCTATCCGACACATTTACAAATAAAACAAAAAGCGAAATTGACGCAATCATGTATAATGACACAACAAAGAGAGAGATATAAATGAATTTCAAAGGTTCTTAAAGTGAATCATGATTATAATGTAGGTGAACATATTTGGTATGGGTGGTCTTTAAGACAATATACACTTATTGAGTTATACCTCCAAGGCAAAGTGAAACAAGGCAAGGGACCCAGGCGACAAACCATCATATGAATTTTCTTAGGTATTTTGAGAGGGCAACCCTTGGTAAAAAAACCTGAAAATGATTCAACAAAACTTGATTATGAAAGAAACAAACAAGTCAGAAAATTTCAAACGCAGTGGAAATCTGACAAGCCTTGGTTAGAATACAATGATTCGAATGAAGAAGACAAGATGTACTGCTTTTGGTGCAAGTCGCACAATAGCGACGGTGCTTTTGTGAAAGGAACTGACAATTTTAAAATAGATGCATTGAAGCAACATGAAATCTCAAAGTTACACATATATTATAAGCAGTGCCACACGGTACAGGAAGTCAGGCAATCATGCAGTTATGATCAGGAATATATTGTTAGAAATGGAATTTTGAACAATAAAAATATAAATTGAATAACTTTACATTGTCATTGTGCTCTTTTTTATCTTCAGAACTTGCAACTTTTACGAAAATGGTGTAATTTGTCAAGTCCTTCCATTTTTGGATCAGGATCACTAAAAAATTGGCAGGACTTGTGAAAATTAGCATTTCAGTGATCCAAAGGACCACCGGATAAAACATTTTTTCGGAAGACTGTTGTACTATGGGTGAAACAGCAATAAATGTTTACTAACACTCAAGAATTTTAGTCGCCACTTGGGCGATCAAGTAGGAGGATTTAAGGGGCCAAGAAGCAGTAAGTGGTTTTCTTGGGCGACCGCTATTTTAGTCCCTGTGTGCTCATTAATACCTTTGTAAAACACACAGCGCAGAGATGGAAAAAAGTGCCAGCCTGCCATTGGTCACCATTAATTTCTGAACCTATAATCTAGATTTTGTCCTGTAGTATTTTTGGGACTATATATATAACCATTAATTACTAAATGATGGCAATGACCATGATTTTATCACTGATTTATTGTATAAATAAAATGATGTAGACATTTTCTATTAGAATGTTTGGGACTGTCATAGGTATTTTGTGAATCAGAGTTTCGGAATATTATGATCAGATGTTACCCTCTTTTTCACACTCAATATTTATATCCTGTTGTGATTTCTTTGGTGGTTTCGCAATGTCATGGCAAATTAAATGGTCAAATGAGGGTACAAACCAGAAGTCTCTGTCGAGACTGGAGCTTTACTGTTATCCTCTACTCAAACAACAATTTACCTTCAGAGAAGAAGGGGTAAAAATATATTTGGACCACACATGTATGTTTTGTATTGCACATGCACAACTAGACCACCTACCAAACATGATGAGATCATAATTAAGTCTCACAGACATATACAATAAGAGAAGAAGTGGGAACAAGATTTTGGGACCACGCCCCTTTGTGGGGCCCAAGGAGGTCCAAACTGGTCCAAAATTGCACATGCACAATTACACCACCTATCCAACAAAAGGAGACCATAATTAGGTCTCTAGGCTTTCAAAGAAAAAGAGGGAACAAGATTTTGGGACCACACCCCTTTGTGGGACCCAAGGGGGTCCGGACTGGACCAAACTTATACATGCACAACTACATCACATATCAATCATGATGAGACTATAATTAGGTCTCTGGGACATATACCTTCAGAAAAGAAGAGGGAACAAGATTTTGGGACCACGCCCCTTTGTGGGGCCCAAGGAGGTCCAAACTGGTCCAAAATTGCACATGCACAACTACACCACCTATCCAACAAAATGAGACCATAATTAGGTCTATAGGCTATATACTTTCAAAGAAAAAGAGGGAACAAGATTTTGGGACCACACCCATTTGTGGGACCCAAGGGGGTCCGGACTGGACCAAACTTATACATGCACAACTACATCACATATCAATCATGATGAGACTATAATTAGGTCTCTGGAACATATACCTTCAGAAAAGAAGAGGGAACAAGATTTTGGGACCACGCCCCCTGTGGGGCCCAAGGAGGTCCAAACTGGTCCAAAATTGCACATGCACAACTACACCACCTATCCAACAAAATGAGACCATAATTAGGTCTCTTGGCTATATACTTTCAAAGAAAAAGAGGGAACAAGATTTTGGGACCACACCCCTTTGTGGGACCCAAGGGGGTCCGGACTGGACCAAACTTATACATGCACAACTACATCACATATCAATCATGATGAGACTATAATTAGGTCTCTGGGACATATACCTTCAGAAAAGAAGAGGGAACAAGATTTTGGGACCACGCCCCTGTGGGGCCCAAGGAGGTCCAAACTGGTCCAAAATTGCACATGCACAACTACACCACCTATCCAACAAAATGAGACCATAATTAGGTCTCTAGGATATATACCTTCAGAGAAAAAGAGGGAACAAGATTTTGGGACCACACCCGTTTGTGGGACCCCAGGGGATCCAGACTGGACCAAAATTATACATGCACAACTAGATCACATACCAAACATGATTCGACCATAATTAGGTCTCTGGGACATATACCTTAAGAAAAGAAGAGGGAACAAGGTTTTGGGACCACGCCCCTTTGTGGGGTCCCAGGGGGTCTGGACCGGACCAAAATTGCACATGCACAACTACACCACCTATCCAACAAAATGAGACCATAATTAGGTCTCTAGGATATATACCTTAAGAGAAAATGAGGGAACAAGATTTTGGGACCACGCCCCTTTTTGGGACCCCAGGGGGTCCGGACCAGACCAAAATTATACATGCACAACTACATCACATACCAAACATGATGAGACCATAATTAGGTCTCTGGGACATATACCTTCAGAAAAGAAGAGGGAACAAGATTTTGTGACCACGCCCCTTTGTGGGGTCCCAGGGGGTCCGGACTTGACCAAAATTGCACATGCACAACTAGACCACCTATCCAACAAAATGAGACCATAATTAGGTCTCTGGGACATATACCTTAAGGACAGAAGAGGGAACAAGAATTTGGGACCACGCCCTTTTGTGGGACCCCAGGGGGGGGGGGGGGGGCGGACCAGGCCAAAATAATAAATGCACAACTAGATCACATACCAAACATGATGAGACCATAATTAGGTCTCTGGGACATATACCTTAAGAATAAAAGAGGGAACAAGATTTTGGGACCACGCCCCTTTCTGGGAGCCCAGGGGGTCCGGACCGTACCAAAATTGCACATGCACAACTAGACCACCTATATAACAAAATGAGACCATAATTAGGTCTCTATGATATATACCTTCAGAAATGAAAAGGGAACAAGATTTTGGGACCACGCCCCTTTTGTAGGGGCCCCAGGGGGTCCGGACAGGACCAAAATTGCACATGCACAACTAGACCAGCTACAAAACATGATGAGACCATAATTAGGTCTCTGGGATATATACAATCAGAGAAGAAGAGGGAACAAGATTTTGGGACCACGCCCTTTTGTGGGCCCCCAAGGGGTCAGAACTGGACCAAAATTGCACATGCACAACTAGACCACCTACCCAACAAGAAGAACCCATAATAAGGTCTCTGGGGTATATACCTTCAGAGGAGAAGAGGGAACAAAAAATTGTTTACAGACGGACGTCCGGATGGCCGGACAACGGACGAAGGACCATCGCATGAGCTCGACTGGTCGAGACCAGTAGAGCTAAAAATGAGAATAATACCAACAAATAAAGAACAAAAATCTGCGGAAAGTAAGAAAGTATACACTCAAAAGTTCAATCATGTGTGGCTGCAGTCAAAAGACTGGTTCATTATGATTCTGATTGTTTAGAAATTTTCTTTCAGATAAGATTAAGAGTTTGAAAAATGTTAAAGTCAAAGAGCATTTGCCAAGGATATACTTTCTTAAATTTATTTTTTTTTCTCATATACCTTACCTATCCTCTTTGTTCCTTAAGGAGCATAAGGCAAGAATTGGTTTTTATATATATTTATACAAGTACATTGTATATTGAATAATGATACAATATTGTATTCTACACTGATTTTAATTGGAGGTGGGGGAGGGGGGAATAAAAAATCAACCTAATTACCCTTAAATTTTCAAGCATGTAAGGAAACACTTTTTTTTTGTTTAGGCTTGAAAAAAAATATCTTTGTTTCCTGTAACTTGACCAACCCCTCAAAAATGGTGTCGACTCTGATTTTTTTTTCACCATTTACAAGCGCCGCCATTTCCGGAATTGAAATTCCGGAATTGGTTTTCTGAAACTTTACATTGTTGTTATTTCCGGTGTTTTTAAAACAAATTATGTCCATCTGAATGTCAAGACATTTTCCATAGATAAAAGAAAAAAAAAAAAAAAAGAGGCCCAAGTGGGCCTATATCACTCACCTGAGTACCTAGATTATCAGTCATGCATGAAGGAAGAATTCATTTATTTTTGCATTAATGTGACTAAGTCAACACAGATGTTGAAAATATGTCAAATTTTATTTCAGGCTAGAATAAAAAACAACACTTTTTTGCACATCCATTCAGGTGATTTTGATATTAAGCATTTCCTTTGTCTCTGCAAGAAGTCATTCAGGGCAACAAGTTAGTCATTTTCTTTAGGTGGGGCCTTTTGTTGACTAATTTCAAGTCTGGGTCATGAACAACAATTGTTTCAAATATTGTCCAGATCTAACTTAAAATTGCCTAATTTCATATGTTGAGTGTTGAGAAACATCTAAAAACTTATTTAGATGTGTAAAGAAATGAAAAAAAAATTTTGACCACAGCTGGATTTGAACCGCTACTCTCCATATTTCAATTACCAAGTGGTATATGTACTATTGTGAGAACTGCTTTTTAGACATGGTGGCATTATCTGTTAACCAATTTGGATGAAATTTACCAAATTGATAGAGGACTTTTAGTACTTCATGTATTCCATGTTTCATTAAAATCTTTCATGTGGTATAACAGCAGAAGTGAAAAATGTGATTGAATTGTTCCTATACACCCTCATTTGGAAGTCTTAAAAAATTCATAGAAAATCCAAAAATTGAGATATTGACAAAATTCTTTCAAAGTAACAATCCTTACCATAATTATGATCACAATAGTCCATAAGAAATCATCATTATCAATTAACTAGGAAATATGACACTTTTTTCTGCATTGAATCACCAAGTCCAAAGAAATGTCGAAAAAAATTCTAAAATTTGATTTTGGAAGGGAACCAAAATGACAATACATCTTCACTCATCCCTTTAGATCATTTCTATGCATTCTGTTTGTCTCTGTATACAGCCCGTATGAAAAAAATATTGTTAAACGAGGGAACTCTTTTGTGACCTACTCTTGACTATGGTGGCGCCACCTGTAAAGAGGTCTGGACGAAAAAAACAGAATTTGAAGAGGATCATAAGTGACTTATTTCTACCAAGATTTATTAAAATCCTTCAAACAGTTTTGTAGAAAAAGTTGAAAATGTAAAAAATGGGCCCCCCCTTTTTTTTTTTGGAAGTCTTAAACGTAAAATTCCTAATTTCATATGTTGAGTGTTGAGAAACATCTAAAAACTTATTTAGATGTGTAAAAAAAAAAAAAAATTTTTTTGACCACAGCTGGATTTGAACCGCTACTCTCCATATTTCAATTACCAAGTGGTATATGTACCATTGTGAGACCTACTTTTAGACATGGTGGCATTATCTGTTAACCAATTTGGATGATCCGCACAAAAAACAAAACCTTTGAAAAGGACTATGAGTACTTGCATCCTACCCAGTTTTATCACAATCCTTCAAGTTGTTCTGTAGATCAAGTTGAAGATATGAAAAATTGTCCCCCCCCCCCCCCTTTTCTTGGAAGTCTTAAAAAATTCATAAAAAATTCAAAAATCGAGATATTGAAAAAATTCCTTCGCACCAGCATTCCTTACCATAGAAATGATTAAATGAAACCAAATGAATGCATCAATGTTACTAAAAGAAAATAATAACTCTTTAATGCATTAAAATAACAAAGTCCAAAATAAAAATGAAAAAACGTCAAAAATTTGATTTCGGAATGGAACCAAAAATATCAACACTTCTTCCCATATGCCTCTAAATCATTCCTATGCAGTCGGTTTGTCGCTGTATGCACCCGATCTGAATAAGAAGTTTGTCAAAGGAGGGTACCCTCTGTGACCTACTTTTGTCTGTGGTGGTGCCACCTGTTCATGGATCCTGACAAAGATGACCACATTTGTCGGGGACCTTGAGTATTTGATGCATGCCAAGTTTCATTGAATTCCAGCAAGTGGTTCCGAAGAAAAAGTTCAAACTGTGAAATGTTTACACCAATTATCCCACCCCCCTTTTTCTTGAAAGTCTTAAAAAATTCATAAAAAATCCAAAACATAAAATATTGAAAAATTTTCTTCGCAGTAGTATTTCTTACCATTAAAATGATCAAATTAAACCAAATTAATGCATCAATGTTTACTAAAAGAAAAAAATACCTTTTTTCTGCATTAAAACTACCAAGTACAAAAAAACGTCAAAAATTTGATTTCGGAACGGAACCAAAAATAACAACACTTCTTCACACATCCCTCTAGATCATTCCTATGCATTCGGTTTGTCTCTGTATGCCCCCGGTCTGAAGAAGAAGTTTGTCAAAGGAGGGTACCCTCTTTGACCTACTTTTGCCTGTGGTGGCGCCACCTGTTGATGAATCCGGACGAAAAACAACAACACTTGTAGGGGACCATGAGTACTAAATGCTTATCAAGTTTCATCAAATTCTGTTCAGTGGTTCTGGAGAAGAAGTCGAAAATGTGAAAAGTTAACGACGGACGACAGACGACGGACGGTGATTGATCACAATAGCTCACTTGAGCCTTTGGCTCAGGTGAGCTAAAAAAGGAGAAGCCTATCTACCGACCCTATATTTTTAGGTCATGTTACAGGAAACAAACATATTTTTTTTTTGGCCTTATATCAACCAAATGATTTAACTAAACTTTCAAGATTTTACTTTTTTTATCACATCAAGATTCAAAGTATATGTAAGTTCGGTTAGTTTGTTTCTACTTTTTGTCACAATAAGATTCAAAGTAACGGTATGTGAGTTCAGAGAGTTTGTGTCTACTTTTTATCACATCAAGATTATTCCACTTTCATGATGACTACATCTTCCTGACGCCTCTCAAAGAAATTAAGACCTATATAATGGACTAATCACACACAAGGAATCATTTTGTTGCCTTGTCTACTGCGACTACATGTCTAGATCTTCAAATTTTATGGACTCACAGGAAGAGAAGATACCAAGCTACCACTGATCTCAAACACAGAATCTCTAAGTCACGACCAAGCATGCTACTGACAGACTCATGCCAATACTAGATTTTTAAAATCAGCTACTTTTCTGTAAGACTTTTTTTTAATCTACCAAAAACTGAACGAGGAATATGGCAGAGACAACCGCTTTGTTATAAAATGACATTTTAGTTTTTCTTGGTAATAAGATAATAACTCAATACAAAGACCAAATATTATCAAATGGGAACTTTCAATTATCATTTAACTGAATGAACCTCTCATATCAGTATATATATTCTGTTCCATGGGGCTCATCATTCTTCGACAACTGATAAATGTACCAGCATGGTAGACTGGCGTATCTACTACCAGCATCACAGAAATGGGACATCCTGACATATCACACCACTACTAGTACAATTACTGGGTTTATTTGGCTTAAAATGTACATAATATTTGTGAAAAAATCATCAACTTCCCAATATGAAATCATTACTGCCTATCTCTCAATAATAAATGGTCGGAGAGTATAAAACATACATATATTTTTTACTTTAGTATCCATGTAACAAGTATATGTAGAAGTTTGTGAAATACTGAATGATTGTGTGGCATTCATCTAAATGATATAAAATTTGCATTAAGAGATGAACTATTAGAGGTCAACCTTTCTTTCAGTGGTGCAATGTTCCACCACTGAACAACCACATACTGGGTATAGCTTACCTGTGCTAACAGTAGCATAAATTGTTCAATAGCCATTTGGCTAATGCAAGCACAAGATAATTAGCCAAATGTGTAAGTCATTAGCCAATTATACAAAGACAAAACAACTTATACTTAGAATTTTAGAAAATTTGATATTGAACAAATAACTGATATCAATAATGAAAAAATAACTGATAACAGAATTGACAATAAAATTCATCATTTTTCATTAACCATTCAAATTCCATAAACCAAATTGATGTGTTACGTTTGTAAGAATATTTCTTTGTCTTAATCGGTGGTTCATCTTGCTTATCTGTTGTCATAGTGACAGGGTTCAGGTATCAATCATTCAATGTTTGTTGATACTCATCTTCTCATCTCATAATTAGGTAGTACAATGCGTGTCAACAAACATCGATACCTGAACCCTGTATTTGTTATCACAGATTATAATGATGGGGTGCCACTCGGCGATTGTATAAACCTTGAAATGATGTCAAGGAACTTTGTTTAACCAAGTTCACCTTTCAGAATGTTCAGAGATGGTTTACATTCAATAATTCACCACATTCTATATACTTACGTCGGCGGTTGTTCAGGATCTGCCATTTTTAAAGACTCCTTAAAAAAAAGTAAAAAATATTATTGTTTACATGTACTTTGATTTGAATACATCCATTTCAAATGCCAATGATGAAATATAAGTAATCTTAATCTTAAGTAGCAGAATGAGGTTCTACAGCATCAATAATATGAGACATTGTCATCTGAAGGACTTCAAATAATGAAATTCCCATCAGGTCTGGTGATCCTATGTTCAGGGATCCATAGAGAACTTCAATGGCATGCAGGTAATATTTATAACACAAAATACAAGTCCATACTCAAAACATGCTCCTTGATCTTTGGTTTACGACTCCAGCACCCTACTCAATTGTTTACATTCGGTTAATGTACTACTGCTCAGCTTTTGTTGTTTGAATAATAAAATAAGATATAATTACAGAGTATGAAAATTGGTATACTGTTGAGATACATGTAGCCCAGCAGACTAAACCAAAGGAAACATGATATATCCCTGGAGTCTCGTTTTGGAATAGCCCAAATGTACATTGTAAATTATAATTTTCAATCACAAACACTAAAAGGAATGTAACAGATGAACATCTAATCTTTACTGTCCGATTAGTATTCATAATTTCAAGCTATAGTTTTACAGACAATTTTTCAGTATTTATTTTTCATTGTAAGCCTGTTTGATCTCTTTATCTGACTCCCACTCAAGTCCAAAACTCCTTACATACAGAACATGTCACTGATTCATTTCTATGAGTCAATCACTTATGTTTGATGGACCAATGACTGATTGATTATCGTTTTACATCACTCCATGATTATTTCAAATAAATGGTAACGGAATCTGCCTGATGAATACCAGTGCATCTATGGCAGGAGTCAAACCTGGGACTTTTCAGTCACATGCAGAGCACTTTATCCATTGGACCAAACCAGCTTTCAATGGTCCAATGAGGCATCTAATTGATGCATTGCATAGAAATTTAAACCTTCGCAATGGACCAATCCGAGGCAGTGAGAATCTTTTACATTGCCTCGACTAATTGTACCATTCTCACAGGGGGATCAGTCGAACCTGGGACCTTTCGGTCACAAACGGAGCATCCCATTCACTGAGCCACACAGGCTTGACCAACACCAGTCTGTTATACACTTATACACTCAAGTTAAGTGTTTTAAAAAGATGGTTTTTATTTCTTTAACGATGGCATACATTTTTCCTGAAATCTTCAATTTTCATCAAGAATTTTGTTGGTCCACAATAAGGCTATTTTTAGTCACTTGATGGAGAAAATCATACCTTTTAGACTTTATAGTGGGGAAATGGGGCCAAATTTCAACCCAAGATTTGGTCGATATGGTGCCCTGAACATAGCTTTAATAACTTCAGTATATCCCATTGTTGAATGCCAAACTGGAATAATATCACTTATATTCTGATACCCTATGATTAGCATTACAGGTAACTACAGTATCTGACATTGACCTTCAACCAGTACACTGGCAAACCTTCCCATCAGCCACCAGCTAACACTGCACATCCAAAGAAGCATGATTAGCAAGGATAAATGTTATTACATTACATGAATTTGATTAATTATCATTTTGTTCAGAGATATTATGAGACATCAAACGATATTTAACAGACAGAAATCTTATAGAAAATCTCGAAAGAATTAAATGAGCTGAATACACTACTCAAAGCACTACATATATAGACAGAGGAAACACGAGCTAAACAGACACAGTACCTGTGTTATTGAGAACTATTATACAATAAGATACTAGATCTATAGATCAACTTTATATAGTTCAACGCAGAAATATTTACATGAAGAAGAATTTGAGACGATAATGCGTTTTTCTTACTAATCAATGATTAATGACTGTCAACCATATCAACGTGTAAAATGCAAAATATGAAAACTGAATTAATCGAAATATAAATGGGTCAACATATAAGACAACATATGGAAATAAAACACATTTATGTGTGTAATTTCATTCATTCGGCGAAAAATCATGAGTTTCCTTACCTCTCTACTACGAACACGAGGGAAATATGGTGGAACGAGTGCCGATAACACGAGAGTAGCGATTGGTTCAATTTTTCGACTTTTTGCATAATCGAGAATATTAACCAATCGCCTTCAAGATAATATGTTACTTTCTGTGTTATTGGCGCGTAATTTAGCATGCGCAAGGAATTTTTTCTTGGGGTGGATCCATGTCGTGTATCTTTACGGCTCCACAACGCCCTCGGTCTCCGACCGATTTATGCCCAAATTTACGAACACACAAGCAAAGCATAGATCTATGTGAACTGTATACAATTAATTATAAATATTTGTCATCCTTTGCTCTCTTCCATGTCCGTAGCAGAGGCATCGACCGATCGATAGGAGAGATAGAAATTGCCACAGATCTTATCATTGACGAGCTTGTATGGGCCAACAGATGGATGATCGTGAACATTATTTATATGGATTTCACTTTACAGTCTATTCAGTCCGGGGTAGAGTGAGATGATAAATTTACTGATGTGGCATACACGTAATAGATCTAACGTTAGATCTACTTTTGTGTTTGCTCAAAACTCTTTGGATAAAATAATTTGACGACAGGATTTTTGAATTAATTTGGAGAAGGGGGGGGGGGTGTTAGATAATTATAATAAAATCTATATTTTTTCTCAAGGACTGAGTGAACACTAGCATTTGACGTAAAACACAAAAACTAATTTGCCATAGTACTAGCAGAGACATATAGAGTTTGCCCATGTGATGTCAACCTACTAGCATTAACGCCTTAACGGCCATGTTGGAGTACAACTCTCGGGCTTTTTCCATTACTACCATATAAACTTCATTAAAGTTTTGAGAAATTTACTAATTATCAGGGCAGATTTTATGACTTCAGTCTCTATTCATCAGTAAATATAATCAATCGGTTGAATATTTTCAATAAAACATTTAGATATACAATGTGATTATGTTACAAAATTAAGTTAAACCAAGCAGTTTTGTATGGGCAGTGATGGATAAAGTCCGAGGGTTGTACTCCAATGAGGGAGATAACTCTTAGCTAATTTCAAGAAAACTGGGCTGTATGGGAACACACTCTGCCTCTGGTTCTGGATATGTATACATGTGTACCTGAACTTGTATATATATGCTGATAGGTAGACTTGTAAGTCCTATATGTGTAGTGCATATGAAAATTATATTTAGTAGTCATATTGAGTTTAAACATTTATTTCCGAAGAATATACATATCAATATTATATTATATTACTCTCAATTTGAAATTACATTTGTCTTCCCCTTCTAGTGGGGCATCATGGGTGTTGAAAGGGGGGGGGCAGTCTTCTTTGAAACGCTCATATGTCAAAAAAATTGTATATGTACCTTGTAACATGCACGTTAGGCATCTGTTACAAGCGCAGATACAGAGGGGGGGGTTTAGGGGGTCTTGACCCCCTGGAATCCGAAAATTTTACCAAAAAAGGTAATATTTAGGCATTTGGGTGTTTGACCCCCCACGTCTAAGAGAAAAATTTACTTTTTATGGTTGGACCCCCTCTGACAAAAATTTCTGGATCCGCGCATGTGTTACATCATATCTATTGAACAATTCTTTTTTTCGCAGAACGAAGTCATGATGGTCTTATAGGTACACTATAGATCGGTCATCAACATTGGGCACATGGGGGGGGGGGGGGGGGGGGCGATCACAAACGGAATCACGAAAAAAGAAGAATTAGAAAAAAAGTTTACAATCACAACACTGAATTTGAGTAATTAGTAATAAATATAGAACATATATACCTTTTAATTTAGTGCACCATATGCGCATTTCGACAACTTATGTCTCTTCAGTGATGCTCGTGGCCAAATAATTGGAATTCTCAAAATATATAAATATTTGAAGAGCAGTGTTGAAACCAAAATGACCGAAAAGTGAACCAAAGAATCTGTCTAAGGACAGAGCTATGCATGAGGGAGATACTCCTTAATTTTAGAGTGATTTACTTAATTTGATGACTGAAAATTGGAAGTATATATTTCATGTCAGTACAAAAGCACTGAAAACTAGACTTATGATGCCCTCGGGTACTATCAGTCCACCAGCAGTGACACCGGCCTAGTGGTTATAATAAATATAGAACATATATACCGTTAAAGGAATATGTCAGCCAGAAGCGGAGCACAGTTAGTGCCCATTGAAATGCCGACAATGTGTTGAAAAACCTTTCCTCCAAACACCACAAAAATGTTATCGATAAGAAAGTTCAACATCTGGATGACAGCTGTTTCAGTGTATTTATTTTTGGAATCAGAATTTTCCCTAACAAAGTAAGTTTTATCATGGCCTATAACTATATATTTGAATTTGCGGCTTCCGTTTTCACGAGTAAATGCATTTTGAACAATTTCCGCTAATCTGTCTTTTAATTTCTGATGAGTGATATTCTATATTTATTTGTAGTCTAAATATTAAAAGCTAAATCTAAATGGTAGCAAATAAAGAAATAAACAAATGACATTAACATAAATATATATGTATATATTGTAAAATTAGATCAAGATCAAAACTGTGTTTTATTTCAAAGGGTCTTAATGATGAAATACCTTATTTTAAAAAGAATTAGAATTTATCTAAATAATTTGTGCAGCGAATGATTCTTGTATATCTAATCATGCTTTCTTTTTCAGCATTCTTTAACCAACAATATATTTCTCTTTTCAGAAATCTTCTCAGTACTCGACATACTGGACCTGCAGTGCAAGGAGCAAGAGTCTCTGGTGCAAGACATCAGTAACCCAGATAGGGAAACCACTTCACCCCTGGCATCCACTCACACGTCCATCCATGCAGTTCAGGATTGACCAAGAAGATCCAGATCTATGCCAACGTAATGACCACCAGCTTCTCCGTCCCTTGCCATTCAATAGGCCGAATTGTAGATAATAATGGGGGCGGAAGACTATCACCAACACCAATTTCAACCTATAAAAGACCACCAACCTAGTTCGTACCCTCAACAAACTCCGACAGAAGATGCGTCCATCAGAACCCAGCGACTTTTCTCCTACTTAGACGAAGAGCATTTCTTCAGGGGCGACCAACATGTTGACGAGGCCAGACACATACTATTGGCAAGCAAGACCCAGCTCCGACTACTCGAGGACGCACGCCATTGCTATTTCGACGGGACCTTCTAGGTAATCCAACAGCCGTTTATCCAACTGTTTACCATCCATGCCTTCGTACAAAAAGAGGCCTGTCTAAAGCAGATACCCTTACTCTTGGTATTAATGTCTCGGTGTCAGGAAAAGGATTACGATGCAGTATATATCCTTAGGGAAAAAAAATTAAAGATAAAATTCATCTAATTTAGGTCAATATTGTGTTCATCCAGTGTGATGCATTATGCATATATAAATTATGTAATAAATAGAACATATATACCTTTAAATTACATATATCTACCTGTATCCTCGCTTTTATCACTAGTATGGTTTATTATAATAGTATTAATTTTTTTCTGTATTAGTGTATGTCTTCCTTTCAGACTCCAGTATATAACTTTTATTTATTATTTCAGATATTCTTTAACATTAACCAGCTACTACCAGCCCGTCCCAGCCGAAGCTTTCATTTTGGACTTCAGCATGGAGATCAATCCAGGACACCTACCCGGGAGGATCCAATCGAGGCTGTTCTTTCCACTGGGGCCAGGCCGTCATGAGGTAGGTTGCAGTCATTGGACTAAACACGACCTACGAAAAGAGGAATACAACCCACAAATTCATAATGCAGCTACTGGCCATACCCCTATTACCAGTGACCCACATCGGACCAACCATGCAGACATTGAGAACATCGACCACTACTCCCTAACTCGTGGAACTCATGAACTACATAGACGCAACCTTGATCAACAACTCAGTCTGGACTATGCTACAGTGGAGCGTGTTCCGCCAGTCTATGTGCAACAACAGTTACACGGAAGGTAATATAAAACATTTACATCAGATTTACAAGTAAAAAAACGAAGAAGTACCGAAAGGTAAACCGTATCTCATAGTCATAGAATAAAAGGACAATATCGTGAATAGTGTCATATTCAGACAAATGCGAACCCCAATAAAGTCGAGGTGAGACCAGGTGCATGGGAGGAGTAAGCGTTGCATGCAACTTCCGCCGCAAAAGTCTTGCAACAACTTTCAAGTCGAGGAGGTAAATACATAAATATACAGGAACGAACACACGGAGGAGACAAGAACACGAAGTCAAATTTTCCCATTCAAGGCAAGAAAAGCTGCCTGACTGAAATTTCGGTGTCGGAAACGCATGTGAACAAATGTCTATATATACATTTCAAAAACAAAGATCGGCCTTGTATTTCGTATAGCTACACACCATCAGTTGCATTCAACATTTGTGATTACAAAGCGTTTCTACAGTGTCTTGATCTTAGCAACTCTGCATGCCATCCTAAACCGTGTGCATGTTCCTCATCTAATTTTATATATTCTCCTTGTGGCCATGTCATTACTGGTAATCTCGATATTGTTAAAAGCACCAAATTAAGAGAAGTTTTAGTTAAAGGTACAAAATACAGAGAACCCAGATCATTCACATGGGGCCAAAATGTTGAGAATATTATCAATTCCTGCGAGGAATATGCTACACGATCGGCAAAAAGAGAGAAAGTACAGGTCGACACTCTTTCGGAATGGATAAAATTTATTGCAGTACTGTTGAGATCAAAAAAAAAAAAATACAAGGCTCTGTAAACACCAGATTTGAATCTATTTTTAAAGATACTGATGTTGTCAGAGAACGTACCTCACTCCAAGAACATTTTATCATATATATTTTATATTTATATATTACACCAGCAGATAAAACTTCTAATAATTATACATTTACCTGAAAGAAATATTACTTTGACAGCCTAGTGAAATAATTAGGATTAAATTCAGCTCCAGAGAATCCTACTTATACTCTCGCGAACCTTTCGATTTCAGAAGTACTTGAGAATCATAAATCTGTCCTCAAAACGTTTGGTATTGACACAAATAAATTAAATTTAGAACTTCCATATTTGTACTGCATTCCAAAAATGCACAATAATCCTTAAAAACAACGCTTAACCGCTGGTTCCTCGAAGTGTTCCACAAAATCTGTATCGATGCTACTCACAAAAATATCAGAAATTAAATCTGCTTTCATAGGTATTGCGAAACAGTATATTCCAGAAGTAGAATTAATCAAATGTGGATCCTAAAAAATTCTCAAGAGTTGCTTGAACATCCAAAATGAAAAAGTTTTACTAAAATTCACCCTATCAAATCTTTTGACTTTTCAACTCTTTACACAACCCCTCATCCCTCATCAGAAATTTAAAAAAACAGATTCAAAATGCAATTACTAGTAAACACGGAAGCGCAAATTCAAATATATAGCTACAGGCCATGATAAAACTTACTTTGTTAGGCAAAATTCTGATTCCAAAAATAAATATACTGAAACATATGTCATTCAGATGTTGGACTTTGTCGGCATTCCAATGGGCACTAACTATGCCACGCTTCTAGCTGAAATATACGAAGCTGTTTTCATTCAGTTCTTTGCTTTTGCAAGGAAAGAAAATGGCTCTTGGCTTCAATTTCACACACAGATATATAGATTACTTGCTTTCAATTAATAAATCTTCATTCGCGGATTACCTTAGCATCATCTATCTAAGTGAACTGGAAGTCAAAGAAACCACAGAAATTGGTAATTCTATTTCGTATTTAGGTATTATGTTGTCTTTCGACATTAATGGTCAGTTGAACACCTCACTCTATAATAAACGTGACGATTTCAATTTCGCTATCACAAACTTTCCTTTCATAAGTAGAAACATTACATCATGGCCCGCATACGGCGTATTGATATCTCAGTTAATACTTTATTCCAGAGCATGTTCAAATTACAATGACTTTGTTCTGAGGGCTAGGCGACTTTCAGGTAAGCTATTCAATCAGGGTTATATATGTGCTAGACTAGCAACGTCACTGAGGACGTTCTATGGTCGTTACAAGACTCATATTACTGCCACTTTTCATTAATAGAAAATTAAGAACTTTTGAAATGTTAGTTGGTTGAATTTAAAACACTCAAATAACTGCATCTTGAAGAATTGTTTCGATCAAGTGATTTTGGAGAATGATAAGTGAATTTCAAATATAAAAAATGAATTAGACAAACTGGGCTATGAAACATTACGGGTGATAGAAACATATTTTCAAAGTTATTGGACAGATAGTCAAAAATGTATATTAAGAAATGTAAAAAACTAGTAATGCATCAAGTGGAGAAAAATATATATAAATTTACCATTGCAATGCAACTGCTTAAAAACTTTTTGCATAAAGCGGTAAGTGTCACTACATATAAATCAATATATTAAAAATGTTTCATGTTTTCACTACATTTGATAATTATTGACAAACTCCCGATATGATAAATGCATTCTTCTAATTTATGTCACTTTTGCTCACTCTCCACACTGTTAATATTATATATATATATATATATATAATATATATATATATATATATTTATATATATATAATATATATATATATATATATATATACATATATATACATATATATATAGTACATGCGCATTATTTACCATTGTAAGTAACTGATGTATCGAAAGATTCAAAGAATAAATAATTGAAAACTGAAAGCTTAAATGATTGTGCTTTTGATTGTACATCTATAATACCAACATCGTCATTTATAAATCATATCAATGTCTTCTTCTTCTAGTGTACAAACTAAGGATAGTCAAAAGTTCCAATAATTTCATATCGGCTGGTCTCTAAAATTATTAAACGCCTTCGACATCGACAGTATGACCTCGAGATCATCGCTAAGACCATAGGTCTTGTATTGGGTCCCTCTACAACCCAATGCAGACTTTTACGTGAGCTTTGAACGTTGACTAACAGGGCGATGGGGACTCTATGACGGGCCTTGTCCAAACCGTTTCAGAGGAGACAAGGTCCTGATCCTCATCCCCTCTGACTGTTAGTCGGGACCACACCAATGAGTGATGTTTTTTTGTTACTTTAGTTGACCGTCCATCGTTATCGTAACCGCAGCACAATCTAATATTTTTGTAATGTCGTTCCGTGTATATTCTACTATTGTCATTTTTTTTGTGCAGGTCCTTGTGTCATACAGCTTTGTCAGATGTCTTCTGTTTTCTCATTAATGATTCACTCCATATTGTTCCATATGAAATTTAAAATAAATCGGTTCAATATCTTATTATAATCGTCAATTTAGTTAAATGAGAGCTATATATTTTGCTTACATGCATATTTAATGATAGGATATTAACAATATATTGATTGATTGATTGATTTTTGTTCAACGTCACACCACGAATATTTCAAGTATATGGTGACGGCATCTGCCTGATGCATTGCATACAAATTTAGACCTTTGCCACAGACCCACCCGAAGCAGTGAGGGATCTTTAACGTTCCATGCATACCATGACACGGGGCCTCGGTTTTTACTGTCTCATCCGAAAGACAGAAAATCGGCATGGACAGAGCAGGACTCGAATCCCGGCCTCCCGATCAAGTTGCTTTTAAAGCTACATTTATACATAAAATCTTATCAGATCTGTCTTTTAATTTCCAAGTTAAATATTTTCAATTATTGGTAGAGTTTAAACGTTAGATCCTACTTAGCTACAAAAAGTATTCACTAAATCTATCACATTGAAATTATTCTACATCATTTCACGCACTTGTTATTCATGTTATTCAAGTCCGTATTTCAGGGTAAAACAGGAGACGCTCACTCCTCTCTGGCACCTTGTCTCACCCCTGTATTTCAGGGGTCCGTGAATGTCTACTGTGTTACATTGTTGTTAGTGCCATAGTCATGTGACATATATATATATATATACAGCTCGGGTAGCTCAGTCGGTTAGAGGGTCGGATGCATGACAGCTAGGTGATTCGGTACCATAGGTCGTGGGTTCGAGTCCCAGACGGGGAACGAATATAAGTGAAATATGGGGTGCTTGTTGGCTGTAGTGTCTTTGTGCTTTATATATATATATATATATATATATATATATATATATATATATATATATATATATATATATATATATATGTAGCTCGGGTAGCTCAGTCGGTTAGAGGGTCGGATGCATGACAGCTAGGTGATTCGGTACCATAGGTCGTGGGTTCGAGTCCCAGACGGGGAACGGATATAAGTGAAATATAGGGTGCCTTGTTAACTGTAGTGTCTTTGTGCTTTATATGTTTGTCTAATTTGTCTTTATTTTCTACAGGTATTTCTTCGGAGATCCAAGGTCCATAGTACTCCCAGGTGTTTCACTGATTCTATTTGTGCTTTATATATATATATATACATATATATATATATATATATATATATATATATATATATATATATATATATATATATATATATATATATATATATATATAATGAATAAATAAAAAATAGACAAGGAAGTTAAAACAAAGAAAACACAACTATATACGTAAGAATCTGAACTAATATTACTATATAAACTAAAGTTATAGGGTTTAAAATGGTGAGTTGTTCCCCTTAAATACTTTAAGGGCACTGGTGGTTCAGCGGTGAAACAACGGAGCTGGGCGGAAGTGCGGTCTTCAGTACAGTAAGGCGTTGGAGTTACCTTTCGTAGTACATGTATTTGTTTTATCCTTTTTTATGACTGAAACTCATCCCGTAAAGTGATAAGTTTATATCTTATCCAGTACTAGTGTCATCAACAAAAAATTCTAATTGTAAAATTTAAATCATGTACTGCGATACTGTCAGAGTTCTGCTAGAGCTGTTACAATGACATGTATGTGTCAGAACTCGGACATGATACTACTTAAGTCATACACGCTGTACAGTTGAAGTTTCATTATATTTATGCCAATAACTAAGTGTCATTAACTGACGGACCAGAGGTTTCCGAGGGCATCGGTATCTTAGTTTTATACAGGTTGTTTGGCCTAGGATGACTGATGAGTTGTATATATGATCCATATTGTAAATTCTAGGTGGTATCTTAAGCATACATTATGCTCTGACGTCTGTTTATATTTGTGCCGTTATTGACAATCGTTGTTGTTTTAGACAACGATCCTGGTCAGACACAATTCGGCAATAAGGTAAGTCTATATAATGCAGGCGCCGTGGACCAGAAATTTTGTCCAGAGGGGTCCACTCCATTGAATTTTCCGAGAGGGGGTCCACTTATGTTTTTGTGTGTAAAATTATTTATTTCAGATAAAAAAAATAATAAGATAAGTAACAACGCGGAATCTCAGGGTGGGTCCAGATCCCCAGTCCACCCCTCTGAATCCACGCTTGTAATGACTCATGTCTGTATTGTCGCTTTAATATGTAAGAATAAACCACGAAGAAGTACCGAAGGGTTAATCATATCTCATACCCCATAAAATAAAAGGACAATATCGTATATAGTATCATGTTGAGACATATGCGAACCCCGATTAAATCGAGGCGAGACCAGGTGCCCGGGAGGAGTAAGCGTCCTCTAGTTACATACAACGCCGTCGCCAAGATCCTGCAACAATTTTTTTAAGTCCAGGAAGTAAATACATAAAAATACACGTATTAGCACATGAAGGAGACAAAACACTAAGTCAAGCTATCCTATTCACAGTATAAAATGCTTTTGAACTGAACAAACCGCTGATTGAGACCAGAATTATTATACAATTAAGAAATCCACTTATACTGTACGAAATATGATAAAAAGTTCTCGACTCTATGTACTTAGGAATTCACCGGTTTCTGAATCCCTTCAGAATAGAATGCTTCATTTTAGACCCCTACCTACTCATATACGGCGTCCATGACACAGTCATTACTTCCAAAATTCTTAGCATGTAAATAAGCTTAGTTTTAGGAACAAATAGAAATCAGATGGGGCTAAATCTGGAGAATATGGAGGACGAGGGAGAACCTGGAGGCTCCAATCCATCGCAGCCGTCTCTGCAACTTAAAAGTGTGAGCTGGAGCATTATCCTACAAGAGCAGAACACCTCTGGTTACCTTCCTCTCCTCCATCTCACAATTTCCTGACTCCTGGGATTTTAAACTTATTTGTTGTATCAAAGTCTATCGGGCCGAGAACGTTTTGATCATTGGTCGTACTACAGTACATAGTTCTCTATTGTTATTTACACGTATCATATGTTTTAAATCAAAACACTGGGATGACACGAGAATATTTCTTGATAGCAGAACATTTTCAATTAAGAACACATATTTATGGCATGAAATTCGTATTAAATTATACATAATGAATTCTGGATTTTGCGATATACTTTCTAGATTTCTGTATATGAATGTCTTTATATAAATGGAATCGTGATTAAATGTTAACTTTAAGTCAATTACAAAGAGTTGAATCAATAATCGTATATCTGTACTATCAGTACATGTCAAGTAAATTGCATTTAACTTTGTACTAATCTTATCGGGCACATACTAGTTTCATAAATTAAAAACCCAATCTGTTGCATATATTTTAACATGTTAGTATTACATAAATGTAAAATACAATATTACTAATACTATTCCATTTGTATACACTGTATCTGAAGAAAGATGATCTAGGAAAATTCCTTACTACCAGCCTACCTATCTATCTTCTTACCTACCGACCGACTACCTAACTGCCTACTTATCTATCTACTTACCTACCGACCGACTACCTAACTACCTGCCTACCTATCTATCTACTTACCCACCGACCGACTACCTAACTACCGGCCTACCTATCTATCTACTTACCTACCGACCGACTACCTAATTACCTGTCTACTTACCTATCTAATTACCGGCTGACCGACTACCTAACTTCCTCGAATGACCTTCCCAACCAGCTACGGATCAACAAACGGAAAAATATCTTAACATGTGGAAAACGAAGTATGTTCTATATTCTAAATCCTTATAACACTTTGTTAAGCTTGCTAAATCTGAAAGTTCAGAATGGCTACTGGAATAATCTGAATATAAGCAATGTCCTTTTAGCTTATTTCGACGAATGATGTGTGAACTTATGTTATACCCCCATTAACCTCGTCAGGTTGGGTAAAGTCAGGTTAGAGAGAAGTATAAGTGTACAGGTTCATCTCGACACACTGAGATGACACCATACATCGGATACTGCATCTGACCTACACTATTCGCTTGACTGACCAGGTTAAGAAGTTTGGATAAGGTTAGGTTTTAGACAACGATAAACTGAATTTGCTTGTTCTATTTTCGCATAAAGCAAAAATTGTTTGTCTCATGTCCCAATCGATATGAACTTTGTAGTCATAGATTATTTTATGATTTATATATCTCTTTTTTATACTCGCGGATCGATAGATCAGGTGCATATTCTTTTTGTATTATTTGTCTGTCTGTCTGTTTGTCTGTTTGTTTGTTTGTTGTCAACTTTAACCTAGGTGATACCTTTTGAACCGTGAGGGCTGGATACTCCATATCTGACATGCGTACTTAACTAATGAAGCCATTTTAAATGACACCAAGGTCGATGACCTTTTGACCTTGTGTTTAAAGTTTGCCCTAAATCTTTTTGCCAATGTGACTGGCTGTTTAAGTTATTCTAATGATATGAAATCAGTGTATATAAATAATACCGGTATACAACAACACAATATAGTGCCAAACATCACACTGATTTAAATATATAATAATCAAATTGTCATCGGTAAATCCTCTCCTTCTCATCTCACGATTTAATGAAAGTAAAACCTGTTATATACGAACATAAGGTGATAATTAATTCTGTTCGATTTCTAGACTCTTTAAAGAGTAATTACTACAGCTATGTCAAGATAGATGCTGGTAAGAGTCACACCCAAACCGGCAGTATAACTCATTTCACATGGTTAAAGTCTAAAGGAGGCGTGGCGATAGTCGTATGAGTCATCATATTTTTTTTTATCGTAATTGAGTAATCGGGGTAGTACTTTAAATTGTTGATAACTGCCCTATATATATTAGTGTACACCTACCTGCAGACAATGATTTCATCCCATACCGTGATGAACTAAGCATTATTCAAAGGTTATTTTTCACACTACCCTGCATACGGTAGCGTTATCATTACCGTAGATTTTTAAAACGGAAATATCATAAACAATTATGACACGCACCCTCATGAAACACAATCATTATGCAATTTTGTGGATTGTCGTAATTTTTGTATACCTCGCAAAGATTCTCGTCTTCATGGAGAACAATGTAGTTAAATTCAAAAGAAAACATTTTTAGCATATCTTCTTTGAGAGAATTTTTTAAATGCCTTAAAGTGTACAAAATAAAAAGAATTCATATTACTCAGATCAAACCACTCACACCCAAGATCTGCTCACCATTTTATCTAGTAAGTGTCAATGATGAAGTCGAATAAAGTTATGGTCATATCAGAATTGATTGTAAATAATTCTGACGATGATTACCTACCTCGTTGTACCATCACTCTGGATGATGTGAGAAAAGCCGTGCGCACCATCAAATTTGAAAAGCTCCTAAAGAGGATGAAATAACGAAATGCAAAATACGAAGGTAACTGGTGTCACGTGAATATGGCACTAATAACAATGTACTACAGTAGAAATTCGCAGACCCCTGAAATTCAGAGTTGAGACCATGTGCTCGAGAGGAGTGAACGTCTCTTGTTTGGCTTGCCACACCCGCCGTGAATGCCCTTAAATACAGACGAAACATATAATTCAGCACTGTATATATACATGAATGTGAACAAACACTTTGTAGAAAGCGTCACAGCCATATAACATCAGGAAAAAGGGTATGATATCACTTAAGCCAAACTCCGATTGGAACATTTTACGAGCTCCACAATGCAAAGGGAATAAGTGTTGACGTTAAGGAACTATAACGATTTGGAGATGAGGGTGAGGAGCAATGCCTCACCAGTTCTCTTGTTTGGCTTACCACACCCGCCGTGAATGCCCTTAAATACAGACGAAACATATAATTCAGCACTGTATATATACATGAATGTGAACAAACACTGTGTAGAAAGCGTCACAGCCATATAACATCAGGAAAAAGGGTATGATATCACTTAAGCCAAACTCCGCTTGGAACATTTTACGAGCTCCACAATGCAAAGGGAATAAGTGTTGACGTTAAGGAACTATAACGATTTGGAGATGAGGGTGAGGAGCAATGCCTCACCAGTTCTCCATAGCAAAATCCAGCCACAGTGGAAACTTTCGACTTTGAGCATCCCTAAAGAAAGGTAAGTTGTTGAAATGTGCATATGAGTCACTAAATGATCACACATATTGTATGTTATTTCTATCTCATCACAAAGAGGATAAAACTGCTGGTGGACTGTTAAGTCCCTGAGTTTCAACTCGAAATATCTACATCAAATTGAATAGATAAGAGTTTGGTTTGTATATCATTCTAAATCTAAGATGTAGCTCCCTCATGTATAGCTCTGTGCTTAAAAAGATAGAATGACTTTTATTTGTAGGTCACTCTGGCAATTAGTCTATTCTTTTTTTTTGGACTTAAATATTAATATTATTAACAACAATATTCATACCAACATATATGATGAAGGTGATGACTTTGGATTTCCTATTGTAAATTTCCCTTATCTACATGGTGATGTCCCCAGACTCCCATCATATGGTATTTATATTAGTCAATTGGTTCGGTTTTCTAGAGCCTGCACTAACGTTTTGAATTTTCACGAAAAAAATTTTCAGATTACTTTTAAACTCCTTACTCAGGGTTATAGATATCATAAAATTCGAAAAACTTTCGGTGTATTTCATAGGTCTTATTCAGAAAATTCGGAAATGTTACTTTTCAACAATATGTATCCAGAGGAATTTCACATCCCAATTTCTACGATGATCTAGTGTACAAACTAAAGAGAGTCAAAAGTTCCGATAATTTCATACCGGCTGGTTCTAAAATTATTAATCGCCTTCGACATCGACAGTATGACCCTAAGATCATCGCTAAGACCATAGAACTTGTATTGGGTCCCTCTACAGCCCAATGCAGACTTTTACTTGAGCTTTGCACTCTGACTAACAGCGCGGTGGGGACTCTATGGCGGGCCTTGTCCTTTTCAGAGGAGACAAGGCCCTGATCTTCGTCCCCTCTAACCACACCAATTGAGTAACGTTTGTTACTTCAATTGACCGTCCTAATTCGGTATCGTAACCGCAGCACAATCGAATATTTTTGTAATGTCGTTCCGTGTATATTATGCTGTTGTCACTTTTTGTGTGCAGGTCCTTGGTGATTTTTGTCATACAGCTTTGTCAGATGTCTTCTGTTTTCTCTTCAAATATTTCTATTTTTGGGTTTTGATGATGAGACGAGTTTTTTCTTTTGTTTTGTTTTGTTTTGGGTTTTTGTTTGTTTGCTTGTTTGTGTGGGGTTTTTGTTTGTTTGTTTGTTTTTTCTTATCCTTTTGTTTTTGTTTTTGGGGTTTTTTTTTGTTTTTGTTTCTGTGTCCTTTTTTTCATTGTTTTTGGGGTTTTTTTTCGGGGGGGGGGTGGAGATTGTTTTTGTTTTTTGGGGGGTTTTTACCCTTTTTTGGGCAGCTGTATAATCATATAATCAGGGGTGCGAGTTTTCAATAGAGATAAACAAATGTCAAAGTTTGTTAAAACTTAGTTTACTGCCATGAAATAGAAATACATGTAGATAGAATTCTTGAAATATTAACTTGAAGATAAACGGTAATATAAATCCATGATATATTATCATTATTTATACAGTATATATATACATTTCTTTTGATCTCAGCAATAGGTAATTTTTGTTTGATATTACTGATTGGGTTCCCTTTGATAATTAGTATAATAGATATAGAGCAATATATATATCAGTGTAGCACACTATATGCACTAAATGTGTGTTTCGAAAGTTAATGTTCCAGTTTTTCACATTTCAAATAATATTCAAGATAAGACAAAAGACATCTGACCAAGATGTATGACATAAATCACCAAGGAAATGCACAAAAACTTGGTAATAACCATGTAAACACAGGAAAGGACATTACAAAATATCCGATTGTACTGCAGTTACGAAACCGACTTAGGACGTTCAATTAAAGTTTCAAACGTCTCTCAATTGGTGTGATTAACCGGTTTATGGGCACGTAACAATCAGCACAATCAAAGAACACACGTTTAAAGATTTATAAATATTCCTCCATAAAGTGAACAAGGAGCAACAGGTTTCCAAAACGAGAGATCATACAAATTTCCACACTAAACGTTTTATGGAATAATATACTGGTATCAAAAATATATTATCGTCATAAGTAAAACCGTGTTCTGTCGATCTTGAAGTGATCTTAGATTCTGATCAATAGGAGTTCCCACTAACAGTCAGAGGGGACGAGGATCAGGGCCTTGACTCCTCTTCAAAGATTTGGACAAGGCCCGTCATCAGGACCCATCATAGAGAGAAGGCAAAAATGGGGAAATCCAAAATATAAATATATATAGAACAATTAAACTACTATACGGACATAAGTGTAATGGCCAAAGAACCAGTCTAAGAAGAGTGCTATGTATGGGACAGATACTCTTTAGATTATTAATAAATTACAAACTCTTGACAGCCTTTCGGCAACTTATGATTCTTTAGTGAAGTCACTATAGAAACACTGAACTTTGGGTTTGTGAATACCATCGCGAAATAAAAGTCTACCGACAGCGGTATCGCTCCAGTGGTATTACTAAATAAAGAAAATACATACATGTATGTAACTAGGGGTAGAGGATTTTGGAACAGGTGAGATGTAATATCTGTGTGGAAAATTAACTATATACTGGTGTTTTCTCACAAAATATATATCTCGGGTAAGTATAGAAACACTGAAAACTGGACTGATAAAACCCTGATGGTCAACTAACAATGGTATTAACTCCCAACCAAATATTAATATTAATTATAGGAACATATTCACCCAAATAATTTCTGAACTTCGACCTCTTCATTGATGCTCAAAGTATACACATTTTTATGCCAAGCATCATTCAAACTTTAAAAAATACCAATAGAGCAATGTAATGCAATAAACAAAGGGTACAGCAGATTTGTTCATAGGCTAACCATTATTTTGGCCTTTGAGATATGACAATAGATCAAGGTTATGACAGATTTTTGTGTCATAGGCAATAATTGTTTGAAATTTGTATCTCGGAAATCCATATAACTACTAACCTTGAATTAAACCAGAAAACTACGTTGATTTAAAGTTCTATCAAGACAAAGTGAAAATACTCCCACTTCTTTTCAGGATAAAGGAGATGATTTTACAGATTAGAAAATTCAACTCCTGGATGAAAAACTATTTGTAATTTAAATTCGCGGAACTTGGTTTCGAAGGATTAAACTTTAAAAAGCCTAAACTGAACCCATTGAGATAAATTTATGATGTGGATTGACAAAAAACCAGGATGTGAACCTGTTACACTCCTGTTATTCTTTAAAATAAATTTGCGTGATTGTTCTAGGTATCCTATCTTATTACTCAGTTGAAATGTTAATTGTTTGTTAGAGAAAGACATTTAATCTGTGCACCCCGACTTAAGGGGATATTGTTACAATTTCTAGGTATCAATGAGTGGCTTATATAAGTGGCGCCAATCTTCGCCTTTATTCCTTTTTGCATTAATGGAATTATTTATAACAGTTGCAGATATCACTGAATAGGAAGTGAAGGAGAGGTTAGAAGGTAAGTGATCAGGTATATAATGGACAGAGAAAAGGCAAGTGAAAGGAGGGAGGGTTAATAGAGATGGGACAAAAGGCAAATGACAGAAGAGAGTATCAATAGAAATTGACAAAAGGCCATGACAGGAGAAAGGTTTAATAGAGATGGACAAAAGGCAATTAAGAAAAATAGAGGGTTTATAGAGATAGGACAGAACTCAAGTGACAGGAGCGAGGGTCAATAGAGATGGGAGAAAGGCAAGTAAAAGGAGAGAGGGTTAATAGAGATAGGACAAAAGGCAAATGACAGGAAAGAGGGTTAATAGTGGTGGAAAAAGGCAACCTACAGGAGAAAAGATTAATAGAGATTTGACATCTTTACATTGGACAAAAGGCAAATGACACGAGAAAGGGTTAATAGAGATGGGACAAAACGCTAGTGACAGGAGAGAGGGTTAATAGAGATAGGAGAAAAGGCAAGAGGAGAGAGGGTTAAGATAGATGGGACAAAAGGCTAGTGCGAGGAGAGAGGGTTAATAGAGATAGGACAAATGCAAGTGATAGGAGAGAGAGAGAGAGTTAATAGAAATAGGAGAAAAGGCAAGTAAGAGGAGAGAGGGTTAATAGAGATAGGAGAAAAGCCAAGTGAGAAGAAAAAGCAACTGCTTTAAGAAAAGGCAAGCGACACGAGAAAGAATTATAAAAGATGGAGGAAAAGGCAAGCGACACGAGAAAGAATTATAAAAGTGGAGGAAAAGGCAAGAGACAGGAGATAATTAAAGTAGATATGGAAAAAGCGAATGAAAGGCATGGGGTTTATAATAGATTAGAGAAAAGACTAGAAAAAGTGGCTGATGAGAGAGAGAGTAGGAAAATGAAGTGACAGAAGAGAGAATTACAAGAGATGTGAGAATATGCACCCGACAGGTGTGAGGTTTATAAGAGAGAATTACATGAGATGTGAGAATATGCACTCGACAGGTGTGAGGTTTATAAGAGATAGGAGAGATAGGTGAAGAATAAAGTGACAACAGAGAGGTTGAAAAGGAGACGGATGTGGAAATAAGCGACAAAGAAAGACTGTTTATAGATTTTAGAAAAAAAGTAAAAGACACATGTATCACTGGAGATAGGAAAATGCGTAAGATATGTGAAGATATGTGAAGGAAGAGATGGCATAGACGACATAAGAAAGAGAGAAGATACTTACTTGTTATTATTTTAATTCAAAAGCTAATTATAATATGTATTAAAAATTTTATCACATGTTTCTAAGTTCAATTTGCCTTCATATTTGATAACATTTTGTACTTTAAATTCTTTTCTTTTGAACAATTTCAGCTATGTAATTCGTATTATGAACTAAATCCCTTATGAAATAATGTGTTTGTAAAGCACGAAAGCAAAGTGTTCATTTTTGTGTTTGATTAGTTTAATGTGCAATATCTGCCAAATTTCTAAATAAATTTCCATGACTCTATTAGCATCTAGTATATCAGAAAACATTTATTGAAGAAACAGTATTAATTTATGGATAAATATCCAGTTTTGTTGTATGTTTGTTCATCTATTTAATTTTTGCTGTAGAGTTAACTTATGAATGGTATATGATAATGTAAGGTTACCACTGTAATTTTCATAGAAATTTTAGGAAGAAAGAAAATTTTAGGAATCCGACAATTTGTAGCTCTATAAAATAGTGTGCATGAAGGTAATAATCTTAATTTAGATCATATTTATACACAAACTGTGTAAGGTATTTTTTATTTTACCTGAGCCGAACACTTAAATAAGGATTGGAATACTGACTACTGATTTAGAATACTGACTACTGATTTAGAACTATTAGTGATAAGATGATAGACAGAAATAGATGTATTTAATGAATAGAAGTTGTATTTAAGATCCCGTTCAAGTATTGTGTTGATTTCCGGCCAGATCTGATAAATCGTATATCATACACCCAAGCTTGTTTTTCTTTCTTTCTTTTTTTAAGCGCTAAATCTAGGCATTCTATTGCTTGTAGGTAGACAGGACCTAATATTCCATTTATTTGCGTTATTCTTTGATGAACTTTGTAGCTTAAACGTGATAATCTTTAAAAAAAAATACTTTATTTTCAGCACTATTTTTTATTAATTTTCTTCATTATCTTATCCAATTTTACCATAGGAATTTGCTTATCTCTTAATATAATCCTAGGTACAGAAATACAGCAACAAGTGTTGACCATTTTACTTTGATATAATTTTTAAAAATCAGTCAAATTAATCGAAATTTTCTGTGACAAGACATATGGTTAACACACTGTATTTGACTAAAATGTGAATCATCTGATCGAGAATTTGGAGTGTCAGTTGACATTCTTGTGCAACTAGCGAGGTATGATCGGTATGTATTATGCAATATGTACAGATACCGTCACGGATATAACCCAATATATCTATACTAATTTGAATTCGTGGAATTTCACGGTGGTTAGGCATTATAGATAGACGATACCCCTTGGCATATCTGGGGGTACTAGAACTGTTAATTTAAAAGTATCAGGTTCATACAAGGGCTAAAAAGGGGATAGAATTCACACCTTTTTTCTAAAATTGTAATGTTGACGTACATCTAAAATCTGAAAAAAAAACTCCAATTATCTTACATGACTTCAGACCATATCCTTGTATACATGTATATGCTTTTTAACACAGCAAATACAGATTTTATAGTAACAGGGTCGACAGATGGATCTTTGATAAAAACATGTACATCTATAGTACGAGATCAAAGTCTTACCCTATTATTTCAAAACAAATATTGTTAGTTAGAGTTATGACAAGAACCGGGTGTTACTTTATCTCGTTCGGGCCATAGACCCTCCAGTCGTCTAGATATGTCTCTTCTCTATGTTAGGTTACTACACCGGGTGTTACTTTATCTCGTTAGGGTCATAGACCCTCCAGTCGTCTAGATATGTCTCTTCTCTATGTTAGGTTACTACACCGGGTGTTACTTTATCTCGTTCGGGCCATAGACCCTCCAGTCGTCTAGACATGTCTCTTCTCTATGTTAGGTTACTACACCGGGTGTTACTTTATCTCGTTCGGGCCATAGACCCTCCAGTCGTCTAGACATGTCTCTTCTCTATGTTAGGTTACTACACCGGTTGTTACTTTATCTCGTTCGGGCCATAGACCCTCCAGTCGTCTAGATATGTCTCTTCTCTATGTTACGTTACTACACCGGGTGTTACTTTATCTCGTTCGGGTCATAGACCCTCCAGTCGTCTAGACATGTCTCTTCTCTATGTTAGGTTACTACACCGGTTGTTACTTTATCTCGTTCTGGCCATAGACCCTCCAGTCGTCTAGATATGTCTCTTCTCTATGTTAGCTTACTACACCGGGTGTTACTTTATCTCGTTCGGGGCATAGACCCTCCAGTCGTCTAGATATGTCTCTTCTCTATGTTAGGTTACTACACCGGGTGTTACTTTATCTCGTTCTGGCCATAGACCCTCCAGTCGTCTAGATATGTCTCTTCTCTATTTTAGGTTACTACACCGGGTGTTACTTTATCTCGTTCGGGCCATAGACCCTCCAGTCGTCTAGATATGTCTCTTCTCTATTTTAGGTTACTACACCGGGTGTTACTTTATCTCGTTCGGGTCATAGACCCTCCAGTCGTCTAGACATGTCTCTTCTCTATGTTACGTTACTACACCGGGTGTTACTTTATCTCGTTCTGGCCATAGACCCTCCAGTCGTCTAGACTACACCGGGTGTTACTTTATCTCGTTCGGGTCATAGACCCTCCAGTCGTCTAGACATGTCTCTTCTCTATGTTACGTTACTACACCGGGTGTTACTTTATCTCGTTCGGGTCATAGACCCTCCAGTCGTCTAGACATGTCTCTTCTCTATATTAGGTTACTACACCGGTTGTTACTTTATCTCGTTCGGGCCATAGACCCTCCAGTCGTCTAGATATGTTTCTTCTCTATGTTACGTTACTACACTGGGTGTTACTTTATCTCGTTCTGGCCATAGACCCTCCAGTCGTCTAGACATGTCTCTTCTCTATGTTACGTTACTACACCGGGTGTTACTTTATCTCGTTCGGGTCATAGACCCTCCAGTCGTCTAGATATGTCTCTTCTCTATGTTACGTTACTACACCGGGTGTTACTTTATCTCGTTCGGGTCATAGACCCTCCAGTCGTCTAGACATGTCTGTTCTCTATGTTACGTTACTACACCGGGTGTTACTTTATCTCGTTCTGGCCATAGACCCTCCAGTCGTCTAGATATGTCTCTTCTCTATGTTACGTTACTACACCGGGTGTTACTTTATCTCGTTCGGGCCATAGACCCTCCAGTCGTCTAGATATGTCTCTTCTCTATGTTAGGTTACTACACCGGGTGTTACTTTATCTCGTTCTGGCCATAGACCCTCCAGTCGTCTAGATATGTCTCTTCTCTATGTTAGGTTACTACACCGGGTGTTACTTTATCTCGTTCGGGTCATAGAACCTCCAGTCGTCTAGATATGTCTCTTCTCTATGTTACGTTACTACACCGGGTGTTACTTTATCTCGTTCGGGTCATAGACCCTCCAGTCGTCTAGATATGTCTCTTCTCTATGTTACGTTACTACACCGGGTGTTACTTTATCTCGTTCGGGCCATAGACCCTCCAGTCGTCTAGACATGTCTCTTCTCTATGTTACGTTACTACCAATAACTCTCGTGCGCGTCGTAAACAGGTCTTAATGTTTGAACGAAGTAAAACCAAGAAGAGAGAATTATCGCCAGTTAGTCTTATTGATTGAATATTTCAAGTATACAATGACGGCATCTGCATAATGCAGTGGTTTGCAATGTATCCACCCGACGCAGTTGGGGATATGTTAAGTGCCATGCCTACCGTGACACGGGGCCTCGAGGTTTGCTGTCTCCTCCGAAAGACAGAACACCGGTACGCCCAGGGTGGGAGTCGAACCCGGGACCTCTCGATCACAAGCCGAGTACCTTATCTACTAGGTCACACCGGCTTTCGCCTGCTAGTCTTTCTCATACATACATATAGAGTCAATCTACATCGTAAGTAATTTTCATCACAAGATTTCCAGTACATCCAGAGAATCCTGAGATATGGAGTGACTATTGCAGTTTCTGTTTACTCGAAATTATCTTGGGCCCCTGATAGGCATTCTATGTTATGGGGCATAAGTCATAAGAGAGTTATTGGCCTTTAACGTACATACACAAGATACATATCCAGGCGACTGTGGTTCGGACTGCACTTATTTTCTAACAACACAAATAAAGTAACAAAACAGTTACAACATTTTGAAGAATATTTGTTTCTACATTTTAGAATGGATCTCATATTGTCACGTTATTTGGCTCTAGTACTACTACCTACTGCTTTCTGTTTCATCTGTGACAAGGGGAACCCCCACTGCCATACCTCTCTAGATATAAAGTATGCTTACACAATGATCGACCCCATACATGGCCCTGTATATGCTAAAAATGGAAAACTGTTTTCCAATAAGAGTGACACCGAGATCCCTCTGGATGCTCCTATTACGTCAGGAGACGGCTATCACCTACCAATTCCTCTGGTAACAGCTAACGGTACAATGCCAGGACCAACAATAGTGTTATATGCCAACCAAAAGATCACCATCATTGTGACAAACACATTATTCAACGAGGCCGTAACCATTCATTGGCATGGCATTGACCAGCGTGGATGGCCTTTCATGGATGGCGTTAGCTTCGTAACGCAGTGTCCCATACTTCCGGGTCAATCTTTTAATTACACATTCCAACCAACATTTAGCGGAACGTATTGGTATCATTCCCACGTAGGAAATCAGAGAGACTTTGGACTATACGGAGCGTTCGTCGTACTACGTGAAACTGAAAGTGAAAATGATGTTGGTAACGTGATGATGGTGGGTGAATGGAATCATAACTTCAATCCTACGACTATCATGACCGCTAAAGGCATAAAAAAACAGCCGCAGTCAGTACTCATCAATGGTAAAGGTCAATTTGACAAAAACGAAGCACCTCTACAAACATTCTCTGCTAAATCTGGGGAAAATATGCGCTTTCGCCTCATTGCTATAGGATCTGCGAAAACAATTCTTTTTGGAATTGAAAGCCATGAAATGATAGTCAAAGAAACCGACGGTTTTCCAGTTAAAGACAAAATAGTTGATAAAATCATCATATATCCCGCTGAAAGGTACGACTTCATAATCAAAGCTGGGAATAGTGGACCATATGACATCACTGCACAGGTACTGGAATCGAAATATCTGAACATCTCCAGTATTATGGGCACAGGAGTTTTAAATGTAACTGAAGGGGATTCTACCCCTTCGACCACATTTGTACCAAACAACAAAACAAGGATTTTAAATTGTCCTTTTCAAACTTTCCCAGGTCAACCAAGCTTTCAGTGCATTACGATATCCGAACTAAAATCATCCGATGACAACTCATACTATAAAGTGCTTTCCTTAGAAAACGACAAAACCGTGGAAACGCAGCCACCATACTTTCTGAATTTTGGCTTTGTCGACTCGGGAGCAGCCATTAATGGTCGTATGTTTCAATGGCCAACCGTTTCTGCTATATCGCAACCTTCCTGGCTTCAAACATGTGATGACGTTAACTGCGTATCCGATTGTCACTGTACCCATTCTTTGTCATTAAGAAAAAATGCTAATGTAACAATAGTGTTGCTCAATCTAGGAACCGGGAGTTTCATATCTCACCCAATTCACATACATGGCCATACTTATAAAGTTATAAAAATGGGGTTTCCAACAGTAAATGATCAAGGTGAATTAATACCGAACAACGACATCAAGTGCAGTTCTAGCGAAAATAATGAAGAAAGTTTATGCTCAAAAGCATCTTGGAGAGATCCTGTCTGGAATGAGAAACTTCCCGGTGTCAATGTAAACAATCCTGTCCGGAAAGACACTACAGTTGTTCCGTACGGAGGCTATGTTGTGGTTCAATTTTTTGCATCTAACCCTGGAGTATGGTTCATGCACTGCCACATAGATAAACACATGGTGGAAGGAATGGCCCTTATGCTTAACGAATCCTTTGAAGATTTCGGACAATCTGCCTACGCCATCCCTTTGAGTTTCCCGACATGCAATAGTTATGACGCCAAAGCACAAAGCATAGGTAAAATGTAAACTTTATTTGACCTTAATCTTATGTAATTTATGGTTGGATTTATATAATAATGATATACACATTGGAGAAACTTCTGTAGAGAAGAAGGTATGTGTACATTATATGTCTATATTAGAGATTTTGGCATTTCCCTGGATAAGAATACATATATTATAACACGGGATTCAGAATAGTCAAATCTATTGTGTTAAGAAGGAAAGAGACGGGGAGTATATGGGGAGGAGTGAAACCATGTCCCCTATCTATCCCTCATATAATTTGTAATTGTTCATATAGGTATAACATACAAAAATTTTATTACATAATGCATAAAATCTAGATAAAATTTACCTTACAGTGTCATCGGCACAGCAGAGAGAAAATGAAATTACGACTGCTGCCGTCATAGGGATCGTTCTGGGAACCACCTGCGGTATTGTTTTGATCATCATCGTGATAATGATAATGGTGAAGTATAGAAGAAGAGAAAGTCCGCCCAGAAGTGATATTCATTTGGCAGCATTGCCTTCGGTTACATAATGCTACTAATCAACCCAAAGAGCACATTCATGTTGTATGAAATTTCGCAATATAATCATAATATATGCAACATAATGTCAACAAATATCCCAAAGACACATTCACCTTGTATGAAATATTACAATATCATGTTATATGGTGGAAAATGTCAACAAATATCCAAAAGAACACACCCACGTTGTATAAATTGTTATACTTGTAATATATGTAACACAATGTAACCATATATACTAAATACACATTCATATTGTATGAAATATAATACATTAATAATATATGTTACATAATGTCACCAAATATCCCAAAGAGCACACTCATATTGTATGAAATATTATAATATATTCATGATATATGTCACTTGCTGTTACCAAATATCCCAAAGAACACACTCACCTTGTAAGACATATTATAATATAATAATAAGATATGTAAAGATGATGGATAAATCCAAACCACAAGTCCAAAAATCATGAAACCAGAGGACATACAAAATCAGTGAAAATGAAAAACAAATGTCACACAATGTCACCAAATAGCACAAAGAACCCAATCACTTTGTATGAAATATAAGCATAATATATGTTATAATATGTCAACAAATATCCCAAAGAGCACACTCATGTAGTATGAAAATAAATATTAGAACATATATACCTATTACCTTTGTGCACCAGATGCACACGACAATCATGGCCAAATAATTGAAATAATTTGGCATAAAGATATTTTAAGAGCAGGGTTAAAACCAAAGTGGCCAAACAAGAGAGTCAAAGAATCAATCTGAAAACAAAGCTATGCATGAGGGAGATACTTCTTAATCTTAGAGTGATTTACAAAATGTCATGACTGAAAATTTTAAGTATATACTACATGGCAGTACAAAAGCACTGAAAACTAGACTTCTGTTGCCCTCGGGGACTATCAGTCTACCAGCAGTGACACCGGTCTAGTGGTTATAACAAGTATTAAATAATATATACCTTATGATTTTATGCACCAGATGCGTCTACAATATATATGTTGTATCAATATCATAATACAACGTATATGTTAATGCTATATATATATATATATATATATATATATATATATATATATATATATATATATATATATATATATATATATATATATATATATATATATATATATATATATATATATCAGACTTCTATTACCAATCGGACTACTAGAATTATAATTCGTACCCAATGACCATCACTACTCATTAAATGTGTGCAGCTCAAATACACAGCACGTGACAAGGACAACCGAAAAGTTTCATTTACCACTAAATATTTAAACAAATATAGTTAGAGTTTTTTTTTCATATATTATACACACATACATATAATACACATACATATAATACACATACATACATACATATTACATACATATAGATACATAGTCATATGACAGATATTTATTAATACTTTTCAAAAATGAACGTTATAATGTTATGAAATATTAATTATAGTATAAGTGAATTATATTTTGTTCTTGTGATATATTTATATATATATAACATGAATGTGAAGACATACTCAAACACACACAACATACACGCAGGCAACATATTTTATTAAATCTAAGAATATAATGCGAAATATCTGTATAATTAAGTAACAAAATATATTGATATTGGTTATACAATTTTTGTTAATAAGATATATGATACTGCAATATTTTGATATTATACTAACAATATGTCATGAAAAAACTTGCCAAATTTCATTAAATTTATCATATTTTCCATTAATACTGTACCTTAGTTTTTCAGTGGCATAGTAATCTTGAAGATATTTTATACATTTATCAAAAGCAACTGTTTGTTTTATAATTCTACATTTATAAATATATAATTTGATTAAAACAATACAAATATCGACAGCTTGATGTCTGCTTCCATCAAAAAGGAAAAGTACATTGAACATATTAAAATGAAAATCATATATATTATTTTGATTAATCCAGATTTCTATCATATTCCATAGATCTCTGATAATGTCACAATCGAAAAACAAATGTGTAATTGTTTCCTGATGTATATTACAAAAAGTACATAGCGCATCGTTTCTTACATTCATTTGATATAAAAGTTTATTTGTGGCAATAATACGCTGTACAATTCTGTACTGGAACCATATTAATTTGGTATCTATGGTGAATTTAAAAGCACACAGATTTTTATTTTTCCATTCAATAGCTTGATGTAATATATTCTCCCATTTTGCTTCATGTTTTTTATATTCAATGTACATATTGTTGTGAATAAAAAAAAATTATAAATTGTTTTGGTGCCTTTGGTGTCACTACAGAGAGTTTTAATAAAGCATGGTCTTTCCGGACCAACAGTTTTACATGGATAGGGGTATTGGAATATTGTTGGCCATTTTGCCTGGATTGCATGTTTAATACCAAAGAGCGAAGTAAACGGGCATTGAAGGTTATAGTTTGTTTTAATAAGCTCCAATGAAATAAATTTTCCCTCTGAGTCAAATAAATCCCCAATATTTACAATTCCTTTGTCATACCAAGATTTGTAAAAGATTTCAGACCCTCCTATTTTGACATTGGGGTTATACCATAATGGCGTATTCATTATTTTAG
Source organism: Pteria penguin (assembly GCA_035048485.1). Classification (NCBI taxonomy): domain Eukaryota; kingdom Metazoa; phylum Mollusca; class Bivalvia; order Pterioida; family Pteriidae; genus Pteria; species Pteria penguin. Next base: position 4,318,424 of record CM068591.1, on the reverse strand, counting down.
AAGGGTCTGAAATGTTTTCCAATATCTTTAAGTCTGCTAAATAGCTGAGTGTTTCTTTCCAAAATGGATTTTTTTATATTTTTGATTACCTTTTTTCATATTCCCCACCCAATTTTGAAAATTTATCAACTTCAATGCCTGTAGTGTAAAAAAAAAGTTCCACCCATTTACACGGTTTTATATTATTAAATATTTTCCTGAACCAAGATAATTTTAATCCTTTAATGAAAGTTTCTATGTGAGGCATTTTGCAACCCCCATCCATGTAATCCTGAACAAGTTGTTTTCTTTTAATTCTATCTTTTTCATTGTCCCAAACAAATCTGAATAGGGTGTTTTTAATTTTATTAATAATGCTAATATCAAGACTTGGTATTGAAGTAAACAAATGGGTAAGTTTTGGCACAAGAATAGTTTTAACCACAAAAATTTTACCAAATGGGGTTATGCCCCTTTTTGACCAAGATAGAATTTCTTGTTCTAAAGTTTTAATTTCATCGAAATAGTTTGCATTTATAATATTTTCAACATTTGCATTGAAACTGATACCAAGTATATTAAAATTATCCGTTGTCCAGTTCAGATTATATTCTAGACATATAACATGTAAGTTTCCAATTTTGGAACCTATCCATATTGCTTTTGTTTTATCGATATTGGGTTTTAACCCAGAATATTTAGCGAATTGATAAAGTAAATTTAAGGTACTTTTAAGACTTTTTTCAGATCCATCTAAGAAAATAGTTGTGTCATCTGCATATTGTAGTAAACAGTACTCTTTGTTCTTAACTTTGATACCTTTAATATTCTCATCATGACGGATCAGAAGGGATAAAGTTTCAACGCAAAGATTAAAGATATATGGCGAAATGGGATCGCCTTGTCTACAGCCTCTCCCAATTTTGAAGAATTTAGAAAAATTTCCATTTTGAATAACACATAACGATATGTTGGTATTCATTATTCCAATCCATTTTATAAAGTCATTTCCAAATTTGAAAAACTTTAGAACATTTTTTATATATTTCCAGGAAATAGAATCGAAAGCTTTCTCAAAATCTATATCTAAAAGCATTCTTGGATTATTATTTTCTTTTACAGTATGCAGTAAATCATAAGTGAGACGAGTGTTCTCACCTATAAATCTGCCTGCTAAAAAACCCTTCTGATCCTCATGAATGAGGTTTGGTAATACAGATTTTAATCTATTTCCTATGCAACCAGAAAGAATTTTATATGTGACATTTAATAGAGATATAGGTCGCCAATTCTTTAATAATGTGTGTGGTTTGTTTGGTTTTGGTATGATGGTTATAATTCCTTGTCTTTGGGTAATAGATAATTGATCATTTAGAAATCCAAAATTAAGTGACCTTACCAAAAATTCTCCAATATCTTTCCAAAAGAACTTGAAGAACTCGCACGAAAATCCATCTGGTCCCGGGCTTTTATTATTTTGCATGTTTTTGAGGAATGTAGCTGCCTCAGTTGTCGTAATAGTACCTTCTAAATTCTCTGCTGCGATATTATTCAGCTTAGGTACGTCATCATGTTTTAGGAGGTCTTCTAAATTGACATTTTCTAGTGTATTATCTCTTGATTTATAAAGATTTGAATAAAAATTTTCTGTTTCAGTAAGGATGGCTTTTTGGTCTTGGATTGAGGTGCCATCACTGTTTTCCAAGATATTGACCGTTTTATTAACATAATTTCTTTTTTCTAAAGCACAAAAATATTTTGATGGTTTTTCTCCTTCCTCAATCCATCTTACTTTAGATCGAAGCAGAATTCCTTTCATTTTTTCATGTCTAAGATTTTGTAGTTGCATAGGATATAGTATAGCCTCTAATTGAAAGAAGAAGTGGTTCAAAAAACTGTTGGTCATTGATAGTTAGATGTAACAAATTATTGTCTATATTGGATAAATTATCCAAATTATAAGGAGATACTGCATACTGAGTTTTTACCTCATGAATAGCAGATTTCACAATACATACATAATTAGGATCTTTCAATAATGATGTATTAAATTTCCAAAAACCTTTACCCTTCTCAAACGTTGAAAATTTCAAATGTAAATAAATCAGAGAATGGTCAGTTAGTATAGTTAATATAGTTAGAATTACTTACTGTGCTAAATAGTGGGAAGCATAATGTATTCCCAGAGAAAAAAGACAGATCTTCCCAAACAAAAGGTAAAACGAATTCATGTCAGATATTACCAGAGAAGTGAGGTTTCCTGGCACTCATTACGCTTCCATCGACGTACAACCAAATAACTTCCAACAATTACAGTCCGACTAATGCAGGTTAAGCATTTTTGTAACACGAAGTATTACTCTGTTATCACCCCGCGTTCTGGGCGCCGCTATATTGAATTCTTGGGATTCACCCCTTTGCTTATGTATTCCTATCCTAAGTAAAATAGGTTCTTATTTGCATTAAATTTGAAAATATTAATTTTATACTGCTCGGTTCTTAAGAACTACATGTATGGAAAGTCTATACCAGGGCTGAACAAACACGATGGATATTTTTGAGACTAAATGGCATGTAACCTATGTTTTCATTCGGTCGTTGATTACTACGCACTGATCCCATATTTTCGGGCCTTTCCGACGGCCCTTGCCAAATACAATAACAACATGCTTTTGATGACGTTATGCGGAAAAATTAATGTTTTAATTGATTAAAGTGGGACAGCAGACTGTATAAGCTAAATTTATTCCTTTCCGTATTGTTAACATTCTGCGTAAGTTTCACCAGTGCTAGGTGTTAACGTGACTTACATTTGCAGCCTACGTTTTCCCAATTTGCATATATAGAGTTACAAGACATGTCGTGCAATAATCTTTCATTTAAAAAATTCGACGCGTTAAATATTTTTAATTTGTTTCAGATATAATCGTTAAAATAACAATAAAGACATTGCGTGGAGTAAAACTATTTACATTTTATATGATCTACCACAAAACATTTTATGTACATTGTGATTGTATCTAGTCTCAAGGTTTTAAATTTTCAATAAATTTCTTACTTAAAATTAGGGGATTACTGTGTTTGATTGTTTGCAACAGGTATACCGTGGTTATACCGTTGGAAATAGAGTTTTCCTGGCGACGCTTGCGGAGTACACAAACAGTAACACAAACATCGTTTTCTTTCTAGGCCCCAAATTCCTCGTTGCTAAGGGACGAATAGCGCCATGTTTAAAATTCTTCCGAGAAACGAATTGATGTTTAGTGCACCGACATAAGAAGTTTCTTCATATTCTTAAAATTTTATGATTAAATTATTAATCACAAATTGATTCATACATGAGTAATTTGACATCGCATCGTAAACAGCTGAACAGGCAGTGTTGCTGCGGCGCGGCAAGATAAAATAACATGCTGGAAAGCATGTTGCACGGTGGTTCGTCATCATGTCATATACGTTGTCAGTTTTGTTGGTTCATCTTGATTGTAATAATTATGCACGTAAATGGTAGAACTTGCAAATCGTCCTTGATATGAGATTTAAGATGGATATTAAGAGCACTGAACGAAGTTGTTACAGACAGGATTTTTAATAGTTGGAGTCAGAGGCAATGTGGACAATGTATTAATATATTTGAGGACGGTATATCGTGGTTATACATGTCTGAACGCTAATGTATGGACCAATCAGAATTATAAAAACAAAACAATTGAATTAGAATGTCTTTTAAACATGACTTTTTGTCTCCCGCTTTTGTGAAAGTGAAGGGATATTAAATCTCATTCCTCCGTCTGTCACTAAAAACTTTAACCTGGGCTATAACTTTTGATCTAGTAGGGGTCCGACTTTGAAACTTCACATGCAAATTCCTTGTGATGAGACCTTCCATTTGAGACCATTACTTTTGAAATCTTAGAATTCTTTGAATTCACTTGTTTCCTCTTGACATTTATGTATCCCTAGGAACACCCTCATCTGATTACAACCCCCTCCTAATTACAAACATGGATTCACCATGACTTCTCTGTCTTTGTTCATATCAAATCCACAGCAAATGCTCAGAGCAAGGACAGTTTAAGATCACCTTGAGATAGTTTATATGACCTTGTGCTATAGGCCTGACATCCGCAACTCAGTTCGGGACAAACTACAAATGCTGCAAGTTGCAAACATCTTGGAATATAGACTTGATTGCATGCTTTGGATGCTGCATGTGACATAATTTTTCGGCTTGAGTGACATAGTTAGCCTTTTGAGGTACCTCAAATCTGGACAAGCTACAAGTACCAAACTTACGCAAACTAAATGTTGGAATGCAGACTCGATGTTTCAAGCTGTACCTGACATACTTTTAGTCCCCGACTTTTCGTAAAAGCGTGGGAACATTAAATCTCATTCGTCTTTCCATCCGTCTGTTCGTTTGTCACAAAAAGCTTTAACCTTGGTCATAACTGTTTTAAACGTAAGACGAAGGGCCTTCATATTTGGCATGTCTGTGCCTAATTGCAATACCTTACCGTTGGTACCAAGATTTTTATCATGTGACATTGACCGTGACCTTTGATCTACTTCAATATAACTGTTGAACAGTAAGAGATAGGGCCTTCATTTTTTGCATGTGTGTATGTAGACATGCATAGCCATGGCATTGTCACAGATCACTGCACCCTTACTGTTAGAGCGTCGAAATCGGGGACCACAATTCTCTGATTTTGCTTGTTCCGTTTCGTCATTTTGGTATCCTGTTTGGGGCACGAGTATCTCAGTTATGGACAGTACAAGTACCAAACTTGCACCAATGATTCATATATGGGATGCACACTAGATTACCTGGTTCGGTTGTTTCATGTGACATTTTTTCCACTTGAGTGATTTGGTTAACCTGTTGGAGGTACCTCAGTTTGCGACAAACTAGTAAAAATAAAAGACTTCTTAATTCTGTCAAGTCACCTCGATTAAACAGTGTGTGAAAATTCCCAAACTTGCGCTAATGGTTCATCTTGGGATGCAGATTTGAATGCATGCTTCGTATAACTATTCCCACTTCAATTTTGTTTCATTAAAAGAAAATTGATTTAAATAGCTCAATAATGATTCAAGAGTCATTTTGAATTTGTGCCCATAATTCTAAGAATGAAACTAGTCCTGAATTAACACTATTGATAACACTAATTCCTCTTCATCTTCATATGAGTGTTACTCAGGACCTTCAGTCCTTTGAATTTTACATATTGGTGCTTTATCATCGGAACTTGTAATACATACTGATTCAATCGGTCGCATTCTGCTGTTATTTCTTACCTTGGAGGGAAGGAAACGAGACGAAGTAGCTATATAGATATTCAAATACCTCTATGTCTTCATTGACTTTTTTAGCTCTAATATTAATCTGAATATAGTTAACTGTATTTCTATGATGCATATCTAACAGGTCGGTGTAATATACTACTTTGTAAATATCCTTTCGGAGAGAGCTCTCTGTAAAATATTCTTGTTGCTCAATTCTGAACTTCCATTATTGTAACTAAACTAAATGCATCGTGACAATAACTACTGTTTAATTCCACCTTGTTTCAAGGTCATGCCACACCTTTGGCACCCGGCAGGAGTTCCGTGAAATATTATTCAAATCAATCGCTCGCTCACTTGCAAGATGCCGTTGAGAGGATAAAGATAAAAAACTTTTAAGTATTCCGATTTACTCTGTCATCATTTTACAGGTATGTGCACCATATAACTTTATTTTTGTATGTTTTGTATTTATATAACGTCGGTTATCTTGTCAAGTATTATCTTATTTACTAGAATATAACATTATAAGTTCACTTTGATAGAAGTTTTGATGATATATGTTTTAAGTTACAAATTTGATCTTTCGTAAAAACTGACTTTGTATGTATGACCTTGGTTAAAAATCCTGAAACATCAGCGAGTCCCGAGCAACAATTCTGTGAAATATTATTCAAATCAATACAGGGGGTAAATAGTTTTGGGCCAGACAAGAATTTAACTGACGTAATCATTGTAAAACGGACCTTGCAGATATGACCTTGAAAATCAGCAGGGTTCGTCTTCATGTCATAAGAAATGTGAGCAAATTGTAAAATTTCTAGTATAACATGTGGTCTGTATCTTCTTTACAAAGTGCGGACAGACCACAGACCTTCAGACCCACAGACCTCCAATCCCATACCATAATACGTCCGTCTAAGACGGGCGTATAAAAAGAATGAATTTACAGGTGAGTTGTAAAAAAGAACAACTCTTCATTGCAAATATTCTTTATTGGAATTGAATATGTATATGTGTCAAGTAGTCACTGAAGCCATGGTTACTGGACAGTCTACAAAAAGAATAAAAAAAGTTATTTCATGTTCTCAATATAAATAAATAATGAAATATACCAAAAGACGTTGTAGCACTTAAAATTACATTCCACATTGTGCAGTCTTGTACTTCTGGAAATCAGATACGAGTCATTCTCTGGTAAATTGAAAAAAAAACGGCTTTTGTAAGTGGCCTTTTGTGAGTGGCTAGGAATAAATTCCAATAAATAACATTAAATGGAGAACACGAAAAGAAAACTGATACAATAACAGTTCTGTTCATTAAACCAATACAGGATACTATGAACTTAAAGATTTTGTTTAGGGTAAGCACGTAAGTACATGTATAAGACTTTATTAAAAGAATAATAAGACAAAGTTAATCTCAAAAGTAACTCAGATTATGGTGACACCCTCAATGTACCAAGGTGGATATTCAATGACCCATGAAATCAGACCTCGCCCCCGGGAAAAGTAAGTGGACATTCATGAACCCCTTTAGATCAGACCTGGTGCCCGGGAGACTTAAGCAAAATAAATATATTCACAGTTTAACTGAATCAGTTGAAATATATATACGTGTATTAGTTATAAGATATTTAAGACATTAAAATATTTCGTGAGTAAATTATTTCACCGAACAATAGCTGGCCATGCATCGCTTTGTCCACTGATTTCGTCCATCTACGCATTTACTTCCATCAGAGAGAAATCCCAGGGTATTGTATTTACCATCATGTCTCCTACATCTGGCTAAGCAAATGGTGTTAGCTGTAACACAAGACAAAACAGTGCAAAATCTAAAATATTTTAAGATCAAACTTACATTTAAAATGACCCCAACGAAAGAAATAACGGAAGAATAAAAGTTCAATCATTGAGACAAACTTCAAATGTTCCCTTTCCTGTCCATTCTCATGATGAGCAAATAGATAAATAAGGCTCATTTATTTATTAACACCAAACCATAGTTGTTTTACTTACATGGTGGAAATATTTTTCTTCTGTATTGAGTAGTAATTACTGAAATTGTGCTTTAACCATAAAAGGATTAAAATGGTTAATGGACCTTACATTGATGATGAACATTGCCAGAGGCTTGTCATTTTAAATTGCATTAAACTACTCCAAATAAAGGCTCCAATGTAATGACGTGTGCACCACTTCACCGAAAGGATCCATTATAATGCCGTGTAAACTTTTATATAGAAAAACCCAATATAAAGGATCCGATATAATACCGTGTAAACTTCTATGTAGGAAAGATCCAGTATAATATGGTGTTCTCCACCAATTAGAAAGGATTTAATATTTTACCGTGTACACATCTACAAGGTGCTTGGTTCGTGAGGTGCCGGGTTCGACTCCCGCCCTGGGCGCATATGTATTCTGTCTTTCGGATGAGACAGTTAAAACCGTGGTCCCGTATCACGGTAGGCATGGCACATAAAATATCCCTCACTGCTTCGGGTGGGTCCGTTGCAAAGGTCTAATTTCTATGCAATGGATCAGAAGATACCGCCACCATATACGTGAAATAATCATGGAGTGACGTAAAACAATATTCAATCAATCAATCAATCAAACACAACTACACAGAAAGGAATCTGAGGGCATCATAAGTCTAGTTTTTAGTGCTTTTGTACTGATTTCAAGAAATTATGTAAATCACTCTAAAACTAAGGAGGATCTCCCTCATGCAAAGATCTGCCCTTAGATTGGTTCTTTGGTTCACTTTTTCGGTTATTTTGGTTTAATTCTGCTCTTCAAATATCTATATAATATGAGAATTCTAATCATCACTGAAGAGACCTAAGTAGTCGAAATGCGCATCATGTGCACAAAATTATAACGTACATATGTTATATATTTATATTAGCGTGTACACCACAACAAAGGAAGAATCTTATATAATACACTACAATATATCAAAGCTTGTACATTACTACACATAAACGTCTAATATAATATCGTGTACGCCACTACATAGGGAGGATGTAATATAATACCGTGTACGCCATTACACAGAAGGGATATAATAAAATACCGTGTATACCATTACACAGAAAGGATGTAATATGATACCGTGTACGCCACTACACAGAAAGGATGTAATACTATACCGTGTCCGGCATTACACAGAAAGGATGTAATATAATACCATGCACGGCATTACACAGAAAGGATGTAATACGATACCGTGTACGCCACTACACAGAAAGGATGTAATATAATACCGTGTACGCCATCATACAGAAAGGATGTAATATGATACCGTGTACGCCACTACACAGAAAGGATGTAATATAATACCGTGTATACCATTACACAGAAAGGATGTAATACAATACCGTATACGCCCTTACACAGAAAGGATGTAATATAATACCGTGTACGGCATTACACAGAAAGGATGTAATATAATACCGTGTACGCCATTACACAGAAAGGATGTAATAAAATACCGTGTATACCCTTACACAGAAAAGATGTAATATGATACCGTGTACGTCACTACACAGAAAGGATGTAATATAATACCGTGTACGCCATTATACAGAAAGGATGTAATATAATACCGTGTACGCCCTTACACAGAAAGGATGTAATAAAATACCGTGTATACCATTACACAGAAAGATGTAATATGATACCGTGTACGCCACTACACAGAAAGGATGTAATATAATACCGTGTATGCCATTACACAGAAAGGATATAATAAAATACCGTGTATACCATTACACAGAAAGATGTAATATGATACCGTGTGCGCCACTACACAGAAAGGATGTAATACTATACCGTGTACGGCATTACACAGATAGGATGTAATATAATACCGTGTACGCCACTACACAGAAAGGATGTAATATAATACCGTGTACGCCACTACACAGAAAGGATGTAATATAATACCATGCACGGCATTACACAGAAAGGATGTAATATAATACCGTGTACGCCCTTACACAGAAAGGATGTAATAAAATACCGTGTACGGCATTACACAGATAGGATGTAATATAATACCGTGTACGCCACTACACAGAAAGGATGTAATATAATACCATGCACGGCATTACACAGAAAGGATGTAATATAATACCGTGTACGGCATTACACAGAAAGGATGTAATATAATACCGTGTACGCCCTTACACAGAAAGGATGTAATAAAATACCGTGTATACCATTACACAGAAAGATGTAATATGATACCGTGTACGCCACTACACAGAAAGGATGTAATATAATACCGTGTATGCCATTACACAGAAAGGATATAATAAAATACCGTGTATACCATTACACAGAAAGGATGTAATATGATACCGTGTGCGCCACTACACAGAAAGGATGTAATACTATACCGTGTACGGCATTACACAGATAGGATGTAATATAATACCGTGTGCGCCACTACACAGAAAGGATGTTATAAAATACCGTGTATACCATTACACAAAAAGATGTAATATGATACCGTGTACGCCCTTACACAGAAAGGATGTAATATAATACCGTGTACGCCATTACACAGAAAGGATGTAATATGATACCGTGTACGGCATTACACAGAAAGGATATAATATAATACCGTGTACGCCTCATGACTACATAGATAATGTTCAATATAGCACCGTGTACACCACGGTATACAGTGTTCGTCAACTGTGTATATAAACTAATACATGATTCAAAACGGAAACATTGTAATGCACCACATACCAAGACCTTTTCCGTCATAAGTATTCTTGTCCAAGACTCCATTGTTTACGAGAGATGTACAAAGTTCCGTTGCTCTTTCATGAAGTAGTTGCCATGTAGTTTTGCCGTCATCTTCTTGGCATGGCTGTAATAAACGTTTCCATGCATATTTACATTTAATAAACAAACATAGTATCACTATTCCCAGCATCATTTATTTTGCACGTATATGCTGATAATGCATGAAATCCAATGCTTGATTCTATTCCTTTCTATTCAAAAGTATGTGATACAATGTGAAACGTGAGATGTGTCGCTCGACCACATGGCAGAATCCAACTCGGGGTCATTGAATAGGAAAAAATTGAAATACATACATATGGCTATGAGAACATTAACACCGTCAATGGACAGGTGACTGTGGTTATTTCAATTCTATTCATTCTTGCCATAAATATGAAAACCGATCATAAAGGTAATCAACCTCATAACGGATATTAAGTGAGCAATAGAGACAATAGAAGGTTACAGGTAACACAATACAACTTTTGGTACGTATGTAAGCATGTTACCATGAGGTTACCGGTAACCACAGTGCAGCTCTTGGTACGTATGTAAGCGAGCAATAGAGACAATAGAAGGTTACCGGTAACCACAATACAACTTTTGGTACATATGTAAGCCAGCAATAGAGACAATAGAAGGTTACGGTAACCACAATACAACTTTTGGTACGTATGTAAGCATGTTACCATGAGGTTACCGGTAACCACAGTGCAGCTCTTGGTACGTATGTAAGCATGTTACCATGAGGTTACCGGTAACCACAGTGCAGCTCTTGGTACGTATGTAAGCGAGTAATAGAGACAATAGAAGGTTACCGGTAACACAATACAACTTTTGGTACGTATGTAAGCATGTTACCATGAGGTTACCGGTAACCACAGTGCAGCTCTTGGTACGTATGTAAGCGAGCAATAGAGACAATAGAAGGTTACCGGTAACCACAATACAACTTTTGGTACGTATGTAAGCGAGCAATAGAGACAATAGAAGGTTACCGGTAACCACAATACAACTTTTGGTACATATGTAAGCATTTTACCATGAGGTTACCGGTAACCATAATACAGTTTTTGGTACATATGTAGGCATTTTACCATGAGGTTACCGGTAACCATTATACAACTTTTGGTACATATGTAAGCATGTTACCATGGCAACGTCCAGTGTTCATCAGGTTATTGTAATGATACTACTTTTCATCTTTCGTTACGATAAAAAGGTAACGTCCAATGCATTTCCCGACGTAATCCATTTTTAAGATGACGATAAAGTACATGCTCCTATACTTTTTTGTAGCAAAGAGATTTGTATACACTTTGCATTGAGTTGTTTTATTTTCCGTTCTTTGTTTTGCATTATGGTACAGAAGGGAATACACATCATTTAAAGTTGAAATAATAGAGAACAGGGGCCAGGTGTTCAAAGATGTAATAAGACTTATTCCAGAAATAAACTAGTTTTTCCAGGAATAACTTTATCGCAGGGATAATTTTTTATTCTATAGAACTGAATGTTTTATTCTAGAGATAATTATTATTTTGACAAAAGGTGAAATATTGTTTTTCCATATTAAATTTGCTTATAAATCCTGGAAATAATATCTAGTTTTTACCTGTACGTAGAATAAAAGTCATTCCGATTTTTACTTTTATGAGACACTTCTTTTACCGCAGGTATTACACTCCATGAGAAAAATGTAAAGACAATTTACTACGGGATAGACGTATCCCAGGAATTAAGTTATACTCCCTTTGAACAACTCAGGTCCACGTTATAATCAACATTATTCTAGAAACTGTCAGTCTGTATATTAGACACTGTCAGTTTGTGTAGTAGACACTGTCAGTTTATGTATTACTCACGGTCAGTTTGTATATTGGACACTGTTAGTTTGTGTATTAGACACTGTCAGTTTGTATATTGGACACTGTCAGTTTGTGTATTAGACACTGTCAGTTTGTATATTGGACACTGTCAGCTTGTGTATTACACACTGTCAGTTTGTGTATTAGACACTGTCAGTTTGTGTATTAGACAGTGTCAGTTTGTGTATCAGACACTGTCAGTTTGTGTATTAGACAGTGTCAGTGTGTGTATTAGACAGTGTCAGTTTGTGTATCAGACACTGTCAGTTTGTGTATTAGACACTGTCAGTTTGTATATAAGACACTATCAATTTGTGTATTAGACACTGTCAGTTTGTATATTGCACACAGTCAGCTTGTGTATTAGACACTGCCAGTTTGTGTATTAGGCACTGTCAGTTTGTGTATTAGACACTGCCAGTTTGTGTATTAGGCACTGTCAGTTTGTGTATTAGACACTGTCTGTTTGTGTATTAGACACTGTTAGTTTGTATATTAGACACTGTCAGTTTGTATATTGGACACTGTTAGTTTATGTATTAGACACTGTCAGTTTGTGTAATAGACACTGTCAGTTCGTATATCGGACACTGTCAGCTTGTGTATTAGACACTGTCAGTTTGTGTATTAGACAGTGTCAGTTTGTGTATCAGACACTGTCAGTTTGTGTATTAGACAGTGTCAGTGTGTGTATTAGACAGTGTCAGTTTGTGTATCAGACACTGTCAGTTTGTGTATTAGACACTGTCAGTTTGTATATAAGACACTATCAATTTGTGTATTAGACACTGTCAGTTTGTATATTGCACACAGTCAGCTTGTGTATTAGACACTGCCAGTTTATGTATTAGGTACGGTCAGTTTCTATATTGGACACTGTCAATTTGTGTATTAAATACTGTCAGTTTTTGTATTAGACACTGTCAGTTTGTATAATGGACACTGTTAGTTTGTGTATTAGACACTGTCAGTTTGTATATTGGACACTGTTAGTTTATGTATTAGACACTGTCAGTTTGTGTAATAGACACTGTCAGTTCGTATATCGGACACTGTCAGCTTGTGTATTAGACACTGTCAGTTTGTGTATTACACACTGTCAGTTTGTGTATTAAACACTGTCTGTTTGTGTATTAGACACTGTCAGTTTGTATATTAGACACTGTCAGTTTGTGTATTAGACACTGTCAGTTTGTATATTGGACACTCTCAGCTTGTGTATTAGACACGGTCAGTTTGTATATTGGACACTGTCAGTTTGTAGACACTGTCAGTTTGTATATTAGACACTGTCAGTTTGTGTATTAGACACTGTCTGTGTATTAGACACTGTCAGTTTGTGTATTAGACACTGTCAGTTTGTATATTAGACACTGTCAGTTTGTGTATTAGACACTGTCAGTTTGTATATTAGACACTGTCAGTTTGTGTATTAGACACTGTCAGTGTGTGTATTAGACACTGCCAGTTTGTGTATTAGACACTGTCAGTTTGTGTATTAGATATTGTCTGTTTGTGTATTGGACACTGTCAGTTTGTATATTGGACACTGTCAGTTTGTGTATTAGACACTGTCAGTCTGTGTATCATACGCTGTCAGTTGGGTATTATACACTGTGAGATTTTGTATTGTACAATACCACACTATTTTCTCCCATATAATGAAGTGGTGGAGAAAACAGCTATGCCACGGCCACAAGATAACCACCGATCATTGGCGGGTGTATTGGCGTATCTTAATACCGATTATGTATCAAGTAAATATACAGTATGGTCCTTATATCTATACATTTGACAATGAACCCTCGGAAGAAATGTCTACCATAGAATTTAAAGTGTTAAAGTTACAAATGCACTTTAGTCAACATATAACAAATCTATAAGCACGAACCGTTTCACCACATTTTTGTCCTTGAAATTCTTCTCCTTCACAGGTTGGGCTGTTTTTCGGTCTGTAACATGAAATGATTAAAAACTATAGAGCGACGGCATGTTAATGACAAAAGTACTAAGATACCGGGCGGTAGTCAATACGGGAATCCATTATCCTCTAGAAACGAAATGGAGATATATCCTATCCTAGATCCCTGGAAGAACCAGAACTCCGTTTAACCTATAACCTACTTCCATGAAGAAATGATTGCAGCAAGTACATTTTCTGTTGCATTTATTTTGCATCAATCTCGGTAATTGTTTAAAACTCCGAAAAGTAACTGAAACGATCTAGTTTCCTGCTTAAAACTCATCACATATGTATTGTATATATTCATAATAACATAATACGAGGTCGGAAGTTTGCTTACTAAACACTGAAGAACTTTCTGACCTCTCGTCCTAAGAATCTTCTGACCTCTCGTCCTAGCCAAGAACCTTCTCTGACCTCTCCTCCTTACTAAGAACCTTCTGACCTCTTGTCCTTTCTAAGAACATTCTGACCTCTCGTCCTCACCAAGAACCTTCTCTGACCTCTCGTCCTTGCTAAGAACCTTCTGACCTCTCGTCCTCGCTAAGAACCTTTTGTCCTCTCGTCCTCGCTAAAACATTCTGACCTCTCCCCCTCGCTAAAAACCTTCTGATTTCTCGTCCTCGCTAAGAACCTTCTGACCTCTTATCCTTGCTAAGAACCTTTTGACCTTTCTTCCTTGCTAAGAACCTTCTGATCTCTCGTCCTCGCTAAGAACAATCTGACCTTTCTTCCTTGCTAAGAACCTTCTGACCTCTCTTCCTCGCTAAGAATATTCTCTGACCTCTCGTCCTCGATAAGAACCTTGAGGTATATTTATACTACCAACAATAACTACCTTAAATCAGCAGCAAGCGACACAACGTTCATTTTAGACCAGCATTAGTTATTTTTTATTGTTAATCAATACAAATACTTCAATCATGGCCCAACTTGGAGACATTTTAAAAAAGTCCATGTGAAAACTGAATCTTACAACACAAATATACCGAAACGAGTTTGATGCACTGATTATGAATAATCCTATTCTTGAATTTAATCCATGTATCAGATGGTGTGTGTGTGTGTGTGTGTGTGTGTGTGTGTGTGTGTGTGTGTGTGTGTGTGTGTGTGTGTGTGTGATCTCTCTCTCTCTCTCTCTCTTTCTCTCTCTCTCTCTCTCTCTCTCTCTCTCTCTCTCTCTGTGTGTTTGTGTGTGTGTGTAAGTGTGTGTGTGTGTGATAAGTAAACTTACTTGGGGTTATCACACTTGCGTTGCCTGGTAATTAAACCGCCACCACAGGTCCTGCTACATTCAGACCATTCACTCCACTTTGACCATCCTCCTTTTCGAACCTCCAAATTGTCACCTAACTGAGCCTCCTTCCATGTACGACAGTACAGCGATAAGCAAACCTTAACAAACAACAAAGTGCAGTAATACCACAACAAAGTATTTCATGTTAATTGACTGAATATTGTGTTACGTCACTCCACGATTATTTCACGTATATGGTGACAACATCTGCCTGATGCATTGCATAGAAATTTAGGCGTTTGCAACGGACCCATCCGAAGCAGTGAGGGATCTTTTACGTACCACGCCTATGGTGACACGGGACCTCGGTTTTTACTGTCTCATCCAAAAGACAGAACACCGGTGTGCCCAGAGCGGAAGTCGAACCCGGGACTTCTGGGTCATGAGCCAGGCACTTTATCCATGACATTGGATCCTTAAATAGCAGTGACATGTCAACGTCTGCTCTGTTAGGAGGCTTTGATGTCCCTGTCCTATTTGACAACGTCTACTCTGTTAGGAGGCCTCGATGTCCCTGTGTCATATGACAACGTCTACTCTGTTAGGAGGCCTCGATGTCACTGTCCTATTTGACAACGTCTACCGTGTTAGGAGGCCTCGATGTCACTGTCCTATTTGACAACGTCTACCGTGTTAGGAGGCATCGATTCCCTTGTCTCATTTGATAATGTCTACCGTGTTAGGAGGCAATGATGTCCCTGTCTTATTTGACGTCTTCTGTGTTAGGAGGCCTCGATGTCCCTGTTTCATCTGATAACGTCTTCCGTGTTGGGAGGCCTCGATGTCCCTGCCTCATCTGACAACGTCTACTGTGTTAGGAGGCCTCGATGTCCCTACCTCATCTGACAACGCCTACCGTGTTAGGAGGTCTTGATGCCCCTGTCTTATTTGACAACGTCTTCCGTGTTAGTAGTCCTCGATGTCCCTTTCTCATCGAACAACAGCTTTGAATCGGACATGAATCTGGAACCTTTTGGCCCGGACTCAACTTAAGTTACCGTTGTGTTATATTGTAATGGAATACACTAAACAGCAATTAATATAAAACATTAAGGGGACGTTGTGCTGTGCAACGTCTCCAATCAAAATAACAAAAATATATCGGTCTAAGTGTCAAAAGAGGTATACGTGCACAATCCTATAAACTAGTATGATTTCCTGTATAGTCTAAGTGTTAGTGACATAACACTATCATGACTTCATCCTCCACTCATGACATATTCATTAAATTATATGTTAACAGGAGTTTCACCTTTCCGTCTCCGCAATATTCTCCGGAAAAGAAAACTGGTGCCATGGGAATGTAGCCGTAGTCCTTCTTAGTTTTATCAGCCTGGTAGCATTGCCGAAGTCTTCTACACACCTTTAATTAACATTCAGATATAATCAATTATTTTGAGTTTCAGCAATAGTTTAAATGAATTCCAGTTGTTTTAAATTTAATTTTAAAATACAAGCTTGTATTCACATAAACTATCTATATTTTACTACATCTTGTTCTACGTTGTACCATGATTAATCTCACTCGTACATGTAGGTTGCCTTTTCTACATACACCGATCCATTGAAGCAGTTTACTTCCCTACCTTTCACACACAACACGAAGGTTGTATGATCTAAATACAGTGATCTATTGAACCAGTTTACTTCCATACCTTCCCACACATAACACGAAGGTTGTATAATCTAAATACAGTGATCTATTGAACCAGTTTACTTCCTACCTTCTCACACACAACACGAAGGTTGTATAATCTAAATACAGTGATCTATTGAAACAGTTTACTTCCATACCTTTCACACACACAACACGAAGGTTGTATAATCTAAATACAGTGATCTATTGAACCAGTTTACTTCCTACCTTCTCACACACAACACGAAGGTT